>OX465555.1:3600000-4151844 GCA_950022955.1 Xestia ashworthii | reverse complement strand
GCGAATGAATTTTAAATCAAGTTAGATTCTGCTGTGATATTGCTCGGCTCATATAACATTCGACGCTTCTAAAGTGTCCCTTTAAAGTTTAAATGGGAAGCATTGTGAGGTAGAAGAACATTTGCTTTTTGTATTCGAACCAGTAGCAATATTAATCAGTGGCTAAACTACTCTACGAAATTCTCGTTGTAAAAAAATTCTACAAAGAAAATACAATTGTAATTTTACTCTATAAATGCGAAAGTTCGTGAGCACGTTTGTTACTCTTTCACGCTAAAACTACAGAACATATTTAGTTGAAATCTCGCTATTTTGCATGAGATAGTATTCCATAAATCTTCTTAAGGCGAATACAGGAGCTAAACGCGAGTTTTATAATGCCTGAAAGTATATGATTCACTGCAATAAGCAAAACAAAAAAAAAAAAGATATCCTTCAGGATATATGCTAGTACGAGTATGATAGTGTTTTGAAAACATAATACCATTAATTTTACTCGATAAGAAAAACACGAATTTATCTCTTTATTTTTTTTTCGAGTAAAAACCATACTAAAATACTTGCGATCATTCTGATTTTTTGGCAAATAATTCTACAAGCAACTTATTAGCGTCATAGTGTTTTATTTTTTTAGTGCAATCAATAGCTTTTTGTAAATCGATTGAAACCACTTATTTCACAGTATTCGGCCTGCAGTGACTGACGTAACAACTGCTTTGTAGTGCAAGCTGATTAAAACTTTATTCTAACAGTATTTCAAGCGGAGTATGAATCACCACAAATAGAGTTGCTTATGTAACTCATGTAGTCGCCTTAATGAATTGTTATGATTTGATTATGCAGATGAAAATAGAGTCACTAATAACACTACAAAGATCAATAGTTTGTCTTTTCCGTAAATACGAGAACTTAATCCCTGAAACCTGTCTAAAATAAAAAAATATAAACCTGTCTTGCATCCACCTCAAATCTCATTTATTCAGTAAGACAAATTCCATTCCCAATCGTACCTACAATTTAGCATTTCTTCAAAAGAAAAATACCAGTGCGTACTATCTTTCGCTCCAATCTTGATATTTAAATTGAGCTTTTATATTCCTGTGGTTTTCTTTCCAAAAGGTTCTAGCCACATGTTATTCACCCAATAACATCGTCCGGGAGACCACAAATTCCGGTACCTTGCGACTAAAAAGCATTCCAGTGTTTCCCAGGAATAGCTGTTGAATATTCTTAACAAGTGCTCTATGAGAAAATATATTTTTATCTCTTATATTGTATGCACGGTGCTTTTTAACGCACTTTAAAGAACACGGTGCGTCTGAGTAGTGTGCCGAGTTGGAATTTAGTCCAGCTGTGAGGACTGAATGTGCCTTGTCTAATTGGTAAAAGTCAATTATAATGACGAGTACATTAACACCTTGTACTTTATTGTCATTGGAAGTTTCATCACTAAATTAAAGATATTCACTAATAACACGATTGTAATTCTCAAAATTTTCCGCTGTTTAAATATAATTAATATTTGCCGGTTATGCTTATATCGCTTATATACGCTCAGAGCGGTTTTGCACTACGTCCGATCCGAGTCCAATCCGTAACCGTGAAAGTACACTACAATACAAAATCGGATGACGGACGATCGAGTGCGTAAACTACCATAGAAATAGTCCTACGATTACTCCGGACCGGGTTTGGATCGGATTTGGATCGGACGTAGTTCGGAATCGCTCTCATATTGGGGTGAACGTCAGTTAACGGCGTAATACTAAGTCAGACTACTCCAGGCTAGTTCCTGAAGAAAATTCCAAAAACAGTCACACTGACATAACTAGTGAATTAAATGAAAACACCATAAATATCCTCCACTCTAAATTAATTAACTCATTCCCAACATCTCTTAACAATTAAGAGAGCTCACTTATTACGTTTTAGTAGTTTTAGTAGATTTGACGTCAGGTTTTCATTCCGCTGCAAGCAGTATTATCAACTAGGTGCCTCCACTAAATACAGTACTCGTTTCAGAGTATGCTTTATTTGAACACAGCTCTCTAGTGGGTTGTCAGTACAAATAGGATGCACGGTAGTGCGGTGCCAAGTTCTCCTTATCAACAAAATTAGGTAAAAGATATTACGCCTGAAAGTAAAAAAAAATATCGTGTTTTTTGAATGCTTGTGTTGTAGGAGTTCAAAAGCCAAGTCGTTGATCTGAAGAGCAAAAGATCAAGAGTGTTAAGTGGAAATTATGATTTAGTCTAATTCCTACTGTTGGTTACTCAAACGTCAGTTAATCTATAGCCAAAGAGCCTGTGGTTTTGCCAGTCTCATGGTCAGGCTACGGGAACTTACGTAGATTATTACTTTTTAACTAGGTAGTCAAAGTCAGAGGTAACCTACATAATTCAGGTCCTAAACTAACTCACGTTATAGCCTACACATGTACCTCATTAGAATTCCTTTAGTACAACTAAACAGTTGATGTACTTACTGTACAGCTCAGCCCTAACCAGGGGGGTGAAACTTCCATACATTAGCTTCAAAAAAAATTTTCATAGATAGTGCTGCCATCTGTGTGTTTAAGGACACCAATTTTTCAACTGTTTGACAGCTTACAACTGTCATAACGAGAACAGCTATTTTGGACAACTTGTCAGTGAAGTACGAGTATATAGCCTAGCGGTAACAGCGGTTGCCTTGTGAATAATTGTTCACAAGTTGGAATCCTCAGTCAATAATTATTTTTTGTGTTTATTTTTTTTTAACAAAAACTAACAGCGCCATCTAACAGCTTAGGTACACAGTTTTAAAAACGAAAACCAGAGTTGCGCATCTATCTTGTATTATAATACAGTGTATTATCTATGGCCCTAACATTACAGGTCATGAACGTGTAGACAATTACGTTATATCACAAAAAAGTTTCAAATAATCACTTTGTACCTACATAATTACACTTAATTCTCTACTAAAACCCAACTTTGGTTAAAAATTAAAGTCTGTATCCAAACATTAAACAAAATTATTCCGAGAACATGTCCCAGTTTTTTGCATTCATTTTTTAAGGAGGGGATGAGATTTTTTCGCACAAAAAGAGTGGTCGTAATGAGCTCACTTGAAAACAAAACTTCAGGTATAGCGTACATTTTGGTTGACGTCATCGTCTTTGATATTTGAAGCGTTGTTACTACGGATGTCGAATGTTGTGGCTTTTGAATTGCCGGTTTGTATTCTGTTTCGTTTGTTCATGAAGATATTTCTTTTTACGCAGGTATCGTTGTAATTTGTTTTTTTAGACAATGGTTTATTTTTGACAATGGTTATATTATAAGAATTTATTTATGTACAGTTAAGAGTAATGGGAAATGAAGAAGGCTATGCTCGGAGTTTCTTTGCGTGATCAAATCAGAAATGAAGACTTCCGCAAGAGAACCAAGGTACTGACGTAGCCCGATGAATTGCCACACTTAAATGACAGTGGCTAGGGCTAATAGGCTTGTTAACTGAAAAAATCTAAATAGTCCGTCACTTAGATTATAAAAAAATATTTGACCCGTATTTTTTCTTTTGTTACATAAACCAAAATTGACGAAGATACAACGCTTTTAAAATTCTCAATACGTCACTTTTTGGTATTATTTTAGTGAGTTCTGACGTAACGAGCCCCCACTCCCGAGTTTTGATGCGTTTTATCTTTGTCAATATTCGTTGATTTACAAAAACAAAAAATGCGTGTCCATTATTTTCCAATACTGTACTTAAGCGCGCGGCCTTTTTCTTTATTTTCCAGTCAAGCGCGCTAAGTCACGTGACCTTTGAACTTTTATTTGACCCCTTCTGACCTTTGTTGGAAAAAAATCTGACGATCGCAAACTACAAGACTTAGACCAAAATAAAATTTACAGTGAATAGCTGAATAGTTAAGGAATCTATTTAACCAAAAACCAAGAAATATAATATTAATTTAATACTCTAAAATAAATGTTGAGTTTGAAAAACAGTCACGTAACGGCTACTTCGCGATTAAAAATATTTTTTTTACGAAAAACTATTAAATCCTTATCAATAAAAAAAAATCTAATTAGAAACTAGATTATATTCCCTTTCCAATAAGACAAAAATCTTATTAGATTCTAATTGGAATGTAGATCTAATTAGAATCCAAAGTTACTGGGGATGTAGGTTCCCCAGTAGCGTACGGGCCGCTGGGGCTTTTTAACAAACATGTTTACGTAACTTTTTAACTCTACGGGTCCTCTTTTTGTTGTTTCTAAAATTCTAAAATATACTCACCATACTCAATTATTGATATTTCTCGGATAATACACACGTTTTAATCACATAAAATTATATATTCAATGTTTACATAAAGCACGTTAGGTATACATACCTATCACTTTTTCACAGGAAAATTACTGCAACTTTGAGATTCCGAAACTAAATTGCTTCACCACTATATTGTAGCACGGTTCTTCACCTTCATTTTGATGTATAATACTATACTAAAATACGACTATTTCGATAAGAAAACAATTTAAATACGAAACGGCGCCGGCGCAACACGGAAAAAATGGCCGGATTTGTTTACACTAAAGTTTATTATCTTATTTTGACGTCTGTCGATGCATTTGGGCACAGATAATTATTATAGAGTTGGGAAATATTGTAGAGAATGTAGTGGAGACCATAAATGCATGGCCATAGTAAGTACAGTCGAGTTTTAATGCAATTTTTGAAGGCGGGTATTTTAAAATTCAACTGGGGCAGTTTTGCCCCAGCCGCGGTTCACTTTAAAACGAAATTGGGGCAGTGGCTGCCCCAGACGCGTTTTAGAGGAAATAGATTTGCAATTTATTGATGGTGGAAACTAGCCTATTGCTTGTATAATGGATGGCCGATAGGGCTAAAAAGATCTAGGGTTGCGACCGTGAGCCGGAAGACGTTGCGTTGGAAGATCTCTCACTAGGTGGACCGATGACCTGGTGAAGGTTGCAGCGATCCGCTGGATGCTAGACGCACGGGTCCGGTCAATGTGGTGACACTTCGGGGTGTCCATGCCCAGTGGTGGACCTCTTTCGGCTGAAATGATGATAACGACATTTCATTCCTCGGAATTAAATGTACCTATACAAACATATAAATAGCTACTTACGGGATATCTTCCGTAATTGTTTATTATTTTGAGGTAACGATATTTCGACGCTGTTGTTCGCTGTGTTGGGAGATAACAACAGAAGATAAGTATAGTTTTGAATCGTAAATGCTTAAAACTGTGTTTTAAATGCACTTTGCAAAATTCAAAAAGGCAGGGTGTCGACCTCGCCTGATGTGAACCGATGATACCGCCTAAGGTGGAGCACGCTCGCATTTAAACTTCAACACTCATGGTGAATTTCCTGTAGTAAGTGTATTATGAAGACAGAGATCGAATGCTCATAATAATAGAGGAACTTGCCTAGAGCGTGACCACTGCTCACATTGATTGAATAAACATAACACGTAAATGTAAGCCGAAAACTATCGAAGATTTGAGTGTACTCTGACTTCTTTATTTTCTACTACAATCCCGATTGCAAAACGCTATAGGTTATACAAATAAACTGTTGTAGTTAAACCAACAAGAGACATGACAGCAATAGGGACCTGTTTTTTTTTTTTTTAGGATGGGAAATCATCAAATAACTTCTCCCACTCTGGGCGGAGCGGGAGGGAGTGTAAGACTCTTACTGACTAAAACCCATCCATGTTCCTTCCTCGCCCTTTACGTTCCGGGGCCGCGGTATCTCTTTCGAACAGTCCCGCAACCCCGGCAGGAGCAATAGGGACCTACCTATGGCTCCGAACAGTACGAACATTTCCCGAGACATTACATTGAAAACTGAGAACGACATCGACAAAATTACGAATACAATAAAAAGACCCCAAAGCGTACGATTATTTTCTCCGTGTAGCACAATAACCGTTCTTATTGTGAAGGCCGTAAAGGGCAGTGTAAGCGAATTAGTGTCAGCTCAGGAGAATGCAATAGCTTCCTTTTATTTTAGTGTTATTGCGGTATCTAGCTCGGACCACCTGCGTTTGATACAACTTGTAGAACATACGGGGTTTTAAACTGTCGAGCAGGTTTTTTGTTATCAAATTGATTATTACATAACTTAACATAACGCCATTTTTAATTTTCTCCGAAGGATTGAGCTTAAGTGTACCAATACTACGTAATATGATACTATCTATCTACAAAAAATAAATGCTATTCATTGACCTACTTAAATGCGGTGGTTTGACCGCTTTGGTTTTGTGTTTTGTTCTTCGTAATAGTTCAAATAGAACTTCAAGGAAATACAAACTGGGTAAATGGGCTGCAAAGTTGGCAAATTTTATTTAGATAGGACAAGCGTACGTCTGTGGGGTCAGATCACAGATATCGATATACCTATATCTGTGGATCAGCTGGTTACTCCTAATTTTTATCACAACAATTTCTGACATTGCTCAAATCGAGTTACTACTCCAGTGTTTTATTGGATGCACTTTTAAATGTAAAAACCGTTCCTTGACTTTCAACGACTGCTTCTGTGTAAGCCATAACAGGCTAGAGGCATTAATTGAAGACCTTAGTGTTTGGGCTATACACGGCGACCTTTTTAAAGCCATAAATCAGATCACTCCTTGGCACTTGTCTAATATCACCTTCCCGCCTTTTCAGTGGTTTTCCTCTTTTCGTAATTTCTCAGTTCAATTTTGATATTTGCATTGAGTTGTATCTAAGGTTGGTCCAAGAGCGAGGAGATTAGCACAAACAAAGAAAGCCTATACTCAACGGTGGATAGCACGAAAGGGAAAGGTTGGTGGAGGCCTTTGCCGACTGGCAGCAACTGACAGATCTGCAGAAAATATCACTCTAAGAAGCAAATTCAAATTATAATAGTTATGTAGTAATTAGATCTGAATAAGCGGCCATATTCTTAACAGTTGTCTACACTAATATTATAAAGAGGAAAACTTTGTTTGTTTGTTTGTTTGGTTGTAATGAATAGGCTTAAAAACTACTGGACCGTTTTTAAAAATTCTTTCACCATTCGAAAGCTACATTATCCACGAGTAACATAGGATATATTTTATCCCCGTACTCCCACGGGAACGGGAACTATGCGGGTGAAACCGCGGGACGTCCGCTAGTAATATTATAAAAAGGAAAGATTTGTATGTTTGCAACGAATAAACTTGAAAGCTACTGGACTGATTTGAAAATTCTTTCAGCAATAGATATCTACATTACCAGCCAGTAACATAGGCTATAATTTTTCCCCGTACTCCCACGGACACGGGAACTAAACGGCTGAAACCGCGCGACGCCTGTTAGTATTATTATAAATCAGACTAATCAGAAGAATGTTCGATGAATTGTAAGCCCGTGTATTGTCAGAACAAAGCCAGCTCAGTGAGCTCAGTCTGTCCTACTGCCGCTATGTTCCACGCACCGCGGGATGTAAACCAAGGATTGTTGCAGCAACATCTACTGAAGCTTTGTATCGCTTCTTTTACAACGGATTCTTCTGTCTATTGTTTGTGAATTTTAAATTAAGTAGTCAATTTATCTCGAGGAGTTATTGGAAGCCGGTTAAAGTTGTTTGCGAGACAGCAGGAGCTGTTGCTCATTCATTATTCTCCAGTTTCTGGCTTCAAAACAAGGAAGAGACCATAGCTGTCGATGCGCTTTGATTTAAGCTGATCATAATTAGTTAGACGCGGGGACGAGTCACGCGTATCGTCACGTCTGTTGAACTGATACGTGGATGAAACCAAGTGAATATCGTCTACTAAAAATATATATTATGATGTACATTATCATGTAAACTTCCACCGAAAATTGGTTTGAACGAGATCTAGTATACGTAGTTTTTTTTATACGTCATAAATCGTAAACCGCAATTTGCCTTTCATTCAATCAACAAAAATAAATAAATATTATGTTACTTGCTGCTACGGAACCCTTCATGGGCGAGTCCGACTCGCACTTGGCCGCTTTTTTTTATTCATTGCTTGGACGTAAGGCCTGAATTAAATTCACGCTGACGGTCGGTCGCGCACGGTCGGTCGTAAACGATTATAAATTGTATTATATAGCACCATCTGCGACGTTGACGTCAGTGGCGACCGACTCGCTGACGTCACGACCGACCGTACGCGACTGACCGTCAGTGCGACAAGCTATAGTTCCGTCGATAAGTGTTAACCTATCTATGAACTTTGATTACATTTAATCATTACAATTAACATTTTTACTACAAACCAAGGCCTTTTCATAAGACAATAAACTCCGTCGTATTATTCCACAAAAAGTTCAATTATGGTGTACAATATTCGTAGTGATATAAATAAACTCATATCCAAAAACAAATTAAGAAATCAACTTGTTCTGAAAATGTCTTCCTCCAAAATAAATAAAAGAACTTGTAAAATCATACTGATAAAAAAACAACAGTTCTACTAACAATGTGAACAAAGTAGTCAAGACATGCTAAAACGAAACAAAATAATGTCATGTATGAATGTTGCACATGTTTTATAAATGGAATGCCACCACTAAAACTAGGCTTGTCGAAAAACAAAATACGCACCTAAACTTGTCTAAAGGTGTGAAAAACTTTCGGTAAACTAACTAGGTACCTATGTAAAAGTTTAAACAAATGTAAATGTTCTAAGGAGTCAAAAGCAAAGAAACTTAAATGACCCCAGCGCAGAGAGTCAGAATGGATGAAAATGCGGTAGTGTTCTGGATCAGCTTGGAAGATGCTTATGTCCAGCAGTGGATTAAGCAAGGCAGAGTCAGAGTAGATACATCTATAGAAAAGTATGCTACATTTTTAAGATTCTGTGGTATTTTGTTCAGATCAGTGAACCCAATTAAGTGCGGAAGGTCTGAAAAATGAACCCTTTTCCCGCCACTAATCCTAGTTTCTAGCGCCTTATATTTAATTCACATTACCTTATGAAATTCTTAAGGTCACATTTGACAATAGCTTGGTTAGAACTTAAATATTTGGAGCCCGATGATACAATAGGGTGCTTTTAACTATGAACTAACGAGGAACGAAGAACAATGGCGACTATGTATGCCGATATAATATATCTCGCTACATAACTTGGGGATTGAACTATGTTAAACTATGTAGGAGTAACGTCTCTCCCTCGTGTAGGTACGAACTAAGTATTTGAAATCTGTGCCGTGGTAAAATGTTTCTAATAACCTGAATGCCAAAGGTAGACCAAGAGTACTCTCGTGAGAGTACTCAGCTATACCCTGCCGCCCGTCGTCGCCCGCAACGCCCCCGCGTCAACGCGCACCAAGATTATTCGAAAATACAACCCAACTTGACGCATATTTTACACGATAGTGGCCGTTGCTTATCACATATTTATGTTCAAAGTCTATTACAGCTCAAATGAAATAATAATACTTAGACCATCATTTAGATTTGTCTTTGTGATTTAATTGGATGCAGTAAAGTGCAAGTAATCGTCTATCGGACGGCCGAAATATTTAGATCAAAGTCTGAAATACATTTTTTTTTTCAGAATTTATCCGTGCTATATCTACGAATAAAATACAGTAAAAAACCGGCCAAGAGCGTGTCGGGCCACGCTCACTGTAGGGTTCCGTAGCTTCCCAGACCATTAAAAATACCAACATTTTTCGTCAGCAAAAATAACTTTGTTTTTCATAGTATTTGTATGAAAAACAAAGTTATCATTTGCGTTTTTTTGAAAAAGTGCTATATAACTCAAAAACTATTCAACTCATCAAGTTGAAAATAATTTTCCTAGAAAGTTCATATAAAGGTCTACTTCTGTGATTTTTTTCATATTTTTTAAACTTATGGTTCAAAAGTTAGAGGGGGGGGGGACACATTGTTTTTGACTTTCGGAGCGATTATTTCCTAAAGTATTAATATTATCAAAAAATGATTTTAGAAAACCCCTATTCATTTTTAAATACCTATCCAACAATATATCACACGTCAGGGTCAAAATTAAAAAAAAAATCGCTCCCCACTTTACGTCTGGGGGAGGTACCCTAATAAAAATGTTTTTTTAAATTTTTATTTTTGCACTTTGTCGGCATGATTGATATACATATTGGTACCAAATTTCAGCTTTCTGGTGCTAACGGTCACTGAGATTATCCGCGGACAGACAGACAGACAGACAGACAGACAGACATGGCGAAACTATAAGGGTTCCGTTTTTTGCCATTTGGCTACGGAACCCTAAAAACGACTCAGTAAAAGTCGTTAGTGTTTAGAAGCCACTTAATTACTCGTACTTACGCCACCCTCAACTCGAATCTCACCAACTATCATCTAGCTTCTACTAGCCGGGTGGCTAGAAGCAGATGATCTTTGCAAGGTTGCATAGATCGTCACTTCACCTAACCTGAGGGCGATATTAATAAGAACATAGGTTGCACACATATATCTTCATTATATTTTATGCATATACTCTTAAAGTTAGCAACGTCGCAATCTGTTTTGATGAATTCGTTACCTAACATTAAAATGACGATAAATCGCTTTGTACTGCAATTTTTTTTTTTAAGAACCACACACACAAGACACACACACTGTTGGGCAAAGGCCTCCCCCATGTTCGTCCAGGTACTCTTCTCCTGCGCCACCTCGAACCAGCGTTCGTGTTGCGTGTCTAAATCATCTCGCCATCTCTTTCTAGGCCGGCTTCGGCGGCGCCAACCATCGTCATCAAAATTTTGATTGTATTTTTGCAAAATAGCGAAATATTTGAAAAATAAGATCTCAAACAGATGATTTAAATGTTGTTACGTATAAACGGATCAGAAATTATTTTGTAGTTTTTAAAGGCATACAATTAACGAACGACGAAATTTAGCAAAAGGTACTTAACGGCAAAAAAATCACTTTTGTTTGCCAAAATTAGTAAATGGTCAAAATTAATCCGCATTTTATCATCAAATAAGAACCAAATTTAAATTTTTTTAGTTATTGACCACCAGAAATTGAACTGTTATGTAAGAGCATAACGTCAGTCGGCCGGGTCTCCCTCGCCTCGGATCGCGGGGCTCCTACTTCTGAATGGTTTATAAAAAAATAACCACGAAGGGTATGGCGCCATCCCCATCTAACCTAATCTATCCATGTGAGGGGCCCCAAGTCGGCCTAGGCCAAACTAGTTTGTCATCAAACACCTCATTAAAATTTGGTGCTCAATTTTCTAAATTTGGTGATCAATTGATATTTTAGGTGATAGTTGTTAGTGGTCACAAAGTTATTTTTGATGGTCATTATAATATTCCCCCGTTTTTAAAACTCACATTATTTTACTCTTATTAATGACTAGCTGACCCGCGCAACTTCGTCTGCGAGTGAGGGTTAGAGAAAGTGTGAGTCAACCTTCAAAAATGGACATATGCTATCGCGGACTTTATTTTTAATGCTTAAGAGGAACAATTCCTTAAATTCGTACGTGCAACGGAAGCCAAGAAAAAGGAATAAATCTTTGTTTTTGGGAATTTTTTCATTGATGCTCCGCTCCTATTGGTGGTTAGCCTTCCTTGATGAACGGGCTGTCCAACACTAAAATATGTTTTTAACTCGAACCACCATTTCCTGAAATTAGCGCGTTCAACCAAACAAATAAACTCTTCAGCTTTATAATATTTGTGTAGATTCAAGTAGGTAACAATTTAATTTCTCGGAAATATTTGCATTAATCGCTCATACTTATGGTTTTCCAAATAAGGGCTTCCCTCGAAAGCTGGCCCATGCTGGCTCACTGCAGGCGGCTGCACACATAGGTGTAAAATTTTTCAATTTTTTTACTCTACGTCCCATGAGGCCGTGTCTTAATAGTGCATAGCCTCTAAAGCTTTGAAACCTTCAAATATAATACGGTGACTTTCGAGACATTCCAATTTTAGAGTATTAGCACCAAGGTTTTATGTGAGTTCAACCTTTTTGAATAAAATTGAATTGAGTTTTCAAACATGTGTCAAAATAAAATCTAGTTTAAATCAAAAGCTTTGAGTATTGATATCAACTTCGAAGCAAATCAGCGCCATGGCCAAAATAATTGTTTACCCTTTTTTAACCCCGTTAGGGGTTCATTTCAATAAAATACGAAACACATCTTCCATCAATTCTGTTAAAAGGTTTATGCAAAATTTCAAGTAGATTGGACCAAGGAATCACGTTGTCTCTTAAAAACTTTGCCCCCCTTTTTTACCCCCTTATGGGTTCAATCTTGGAAAATTCATCTTACCGGATGCCTACATCATATAAAGAACACACCTTGCTAGTTTCAGGTCTCTGCG
This sequence comes from Xestia ashworthii, assembly GCA_950022955.1. Lineage (NCBI taxonomy): Eukaryota > Metazoa > Arthropoda > Insecta > Lepidoptera > Noctuidae > Xestia > Xestia ashworthii. Next base: position 4,139,501 of record OX465555.1, on the reverse strand, counting down.
ATCAGCGGTATAAGCTGTGCGTTGATTCATGAGTCACTAAAGCTAAATCGTCAGTCATTAAATCGCTATTTTGTTCGTATTCAATATTCACCTCAAAAATCAAATTTCAAGGAAACTGAGAAATTATATTTACTTGTATTAGATTTGAAGTATATGTAGCAACTTTTAAAGGTTTACACTTCATTGGATTTTATTCTATAGGTGTATGAAGTTAATTAATTTTAAACACAAAACCCTCTTTTTTACGTCTCTGGATGACTTTTTTTAAAAATGCTGAAACAGGTATTTATTTATTTTTAATAATAAGTATTTACTCTGAGTTTCATGATTCTAGAACAATCAAAAATTTTTTTTTCATACAAACTTTACCCCCCCTTTTCACCCCCTTTATCCAAAATTTTCCATAATTTCTATAGTCTAAATGTTATTCTGAGTTTATTTAAATAGATTAGTGAAGTATTCATCAAAATGCGTCCAGCAGTTTTTACGTGATGCGCGTTCAAACAAACAAACAAACAAACAAACAAACACCCAAACAAAAATTTTAAAAATGGTTTTAATTTGTTCAGTTACTTATTTTAAGTCACCCTGGTCGATTTTTTTTTGAAATCTTCAATGTACAGATTTTTTGGTCTCAACGATTTTATTATATTGTTAGGAAGTAATGAGGTTTCGCGTAGTATTATGAAGAAATGAGGTTGTACGTAGCACAGGTTACTTCTATGGAAAGCAGTGACAGACGACTTGCATTAGTCTCTGGTCGCGGTAGACTCGTTGGGAATATCGTTCAAAGGGCTGTAAGATTTATATTTTCCTATTTTGTGTACTTACTCGCTACTTTTCTAAGCAATTACGTGTTAATTGAATTCCTTATGATTTATTGTGGTTATGGATAGTTTCAGCAATTGATATTTTGTTCCAAGTTAGAATAAACGGTTGTATTCATTACTTTATGTACTACCTCGTCGTCTTATTTTAAACATCTTCACTTCTGAATGCTAAATTCAGAAGTGGGATAGTGAACACAAATTGCCCACGAAAGTGTAAAATATTCAAGGAACAAAATAACAATTACCTTTCAACCGAAAGTCAAAATGGCGATTTTTGACATTTTCGTTTTTATTCTTGTCATTTCTGTTTTTTTACGTGTGTGTGATTGAATATCAAGTTTTGCGATAAATATGCTGAGAAGGCGTGATCACCGTCCTATATGAGATTGACCTAAAGGTGACACGCGAGGCAGGTATGGCGCTGATGGTGAAGAACTAACCCTGAGAACCCGGGCCTCGCGGTCACTTCGTGTTAGCTTAGCCCCGTAAACTTGAGCGATGTTCCGCAACGAGTTCGTCCAAAGAACTTCGAGTGTCTTTCATTATTAACCATTCGTACAAACGATCCAATCGCTTACAGTTTCAAAGCCTGGTCGTATGTGATTACTCTCGTGGAAGCTTTAATGGGCCTGCCATACACTCGACGAGTGGCATGGGAAGTAGTGAGGAAAGGAGGCAGAGACGTAGTGCGACAACATTACTCGTCATGCCTTACATCATTTTCCTCGTCGTGCCCACCGCTCCCTATTTCGTCGGTTTTTGAGTGCAGGTCAAAGGACCAGCAATATCAGATTTTCTCTCATTCGATTTCAAACCTAACCGTCAATACTTTATGTTGTAAAATCATTCGGAGAAGCTTTTAAATTTTCCCAATCAACCTTGAATTTAATGCTTGTTAGCGATAAAGTTGAAAATCTATTAACCTTTGTGTGCAGTGCAGAGTGTAGCAATTAATTGCGTGAGTAGAGCAGTGTGTGGTCAGCGAGGGCAACATCGCAGCAGCGTGAGGAGCATCGTGACGGCGTGAGGAACATCGTGGCAGCGCGAGGAACATCGCGGCTGCGTGAGGAGCATCGTGTCAGCGCGAGGAGCATCGCGACAGCGCGAGGAGCATAGCGTTGAGCAGCACAAGGAGCATAGTGTGGTATAAGATCTTTACAGCCTGTGAGGTCGCCCTGGTTAGTATGTATCTAAGCAAACACGACATCGACGTGTGGCGTCACGAAGTGGACCGTGCAGCGGTACTCCCGAGTGTTTTTCGCGAGTAGCTTTTTGTCTCAAGGGCGACGACGCAAAAGTTTGGCTAAATGAATGGGTGGGTCATCAATGACCGAACTTGGTCAAATTTTAAAAGAACAATGGCCAGATTTCTCTAGGAGCTGGACTCTACTTTTATTTTTCATGTCCCAAAATAAGCTTTATTTAAATTGGTTTGTTCTTATGTCGCAAGCATCATACCGTTTGAAAATCATATCTAAAAGCCTCAATTATATTTTCGAGATAAGAAACAACTACTGCCTTCTAACCGACTGTTGCGTAGGCTAAATGTGTACTTAGCGCAAGGAGGATAATTAGCGGTCTCGTTTAGATTTGTTGCGATTTCTCAAAGAATTTCCCAAAATTGGGACATCTGTCACGGCGCACTGGCAACTCGTCTGTCCATTGGACTCTCGGTTCGATGTCGTCCAGGTGTGGTCATCGGTCCGTGGAACGATGCCTGGGTCAAAGCAGCAGAGGGAAGTCCCAGGTGATGCGACGTGTGTCGCAGTTCGCAGCGGCAAATGAAGCGTGGAAGATGCGTATGATTGACAGGTGTCATTCAATAGATTGAGTAGCTTGTCGATGACAAGTGGCATTCCGTTGTGCGAGATTGAACAAGGCGCTTCCACTTAATTATCTTTTATTACTAGGATCCAATACATAATAAGTTGGCATAGTGGTTGATGCTTAAATACTAATTGAATTGAATAGCGGTTGACAACTGTTCAGAAAAACTTGAATGTTTCTAGTCTTTGAATAACAACAAGTCATATTATGCGCGAAATGAGTCGTCAATGGGTACGTTTTGAAACAATTATAGGAAGGTAGTTTCGATGAAACTGCAAAAACTAAAATAAACATAACTCTATTTTCGTGGCCACTTGAAGGGACACTTCTTGTGTTTTTTATGAACTTGTAAAATAGGAGAATTTTTATAATAAATACGGCGGTTATATGGCATAAAGGGACGCTATCGTTTCGTCGTTGGATACGTTTTGTCTAACCCTCTTTAACTCAAAGCTTCTGCCAGCGGCTTCGCCCGCGTGAACTTTGATAATTGTCTCATGGGATCTTACTACTAGGATAGAAAGTATCTTATGTTTTAATCCAGGTTATAAACCATCTGTGTTCGAAATTTCATCCAAATCCGTTCAGAGTTTTTGCGTGAAAGAGTAACAAACAAACATCCATACTCACAAAATCTCGCATTTAGTAGGATTTTATTGGAAACAATGAACACAACATCCGACAATTTTACAACATATGTCGCTGAGTACGCCCGGCGTACCATAAGTTTGTTACGTTTGACAACAGCTAAGAGTCTTACCGAAGAATTACGAACTCCTATTAGTTTAATTGGTTATACGCGGTATAATCGGTTCTACGTGGTATTGACAACCCACAAAATAGGGCAGCCGTGGCAAATGCGAACTTAGCAACTGAAGACATAGTCTTGATTCTTTCAATTTACGTAAAACCAAGTTGTAAACTTGAGTCTTCCGGCGGGTTGACTAAGCCCCGTTTTCTGTAACTTTACGTATAACTGCCAGTTATTATGCCACGTCTCACAGCTATCGGTGTTTCTATTAACAGAGTTAGCTTGAAATATCCTACGAGTATCTGCGTCACCTACCTGTCACTTGAAAAATCAAAGAAAGTTTTTCAGTGACGTTTTGTTTCCGTAACAGTCTCTATGTAAAATGTCAAACAGGCAGAGATAGCAACCTACCGAAATCAAACAGTAAGTTGTTTTAGAGGCCGTAAGAAGCACGTACGCTCGATCTTGTCGTTCGATCTCGAACCTAAGTGCTACGAATGTAATCAGTGAGGACATTTGTCGTAATTGTTCTAAAAAGCTTCTTATGGAACCGGTTGAATCTGCCGTTTTTAAAAATCCGGGACGCAGGGTCCAGCCAATGATACAACTACTCCCAAATATGGAGCGCACACAAGGAAGAGACGTGCTTTGCTAAGAGCCGGTCTCAATCTAGGAATCAGCGAAGCGTTGTCGAATAACTAAACAGACGTTATTACAGCTGTTGTGCAAGGCATCCGTGCACTCATAGATTTATAATTCTCTGTTTTGTTTATTTTCTCGCCAATCTTCTCATAGATAGTGGAGCTTAGTTTTGCTGGAGCTTAGTTTCGCTGATTTTGTCTGATATTTTGAAGCACCTTTCTTGTCACGTTACACCAACCGCCGTGTTCTCAAAAGCCTTATAAGTGATCGGCAAGTTATGGTTTCGTAGTTTAAAACTGTAATAATCCTGGAAACTGCTGACAGTCTTAACCGTGGTAGCATTACTAACGTGCGCAAAGAGAGGCAGTACCTCACTAGAACTTTTGACATTCAAATCGTCCTGAACGAAGGTTCAATGCTTTCAAGCTTTGGTCAGGTGTGGCCGAGCTCTCGGAAAATAGTCGTTGATCCCCGGAACTGTCAGGCATGAACGCATGTGAGTTTGTGTGTGTGTTCATCAATTTTATTATTGGTACTGACGCCTCTACTCCGCCCATATGGTCGCTGGTGCGTGACCTAGTCACAAGCATCCTAAAAACAACAAAAAAGGTTTTGTGGGAGATCTATTGATGTCGCTCTTGTGAACTCCTGAAGAGGAATAAAGGTACGATCCACCTTACCGGTCCAACCGTCAGTCTTGTGAATACGAGGTCGTCGACCTTACCTTTGTAATAAAGTAGCAATGAGCAGCGGTGGCTCAGTGGTGGCGGCCCCGACTTACGTTCAGTAAGTTGTGGGTTCGAATCCAGGCAGGCGCATTACTTTGTGTAATTTATTACATCACCGCTGCTCTCAAAACGGAGAAGGAAAACATCGTGAGGAAACCGGAGAACTGTCCTAGAACCATAAATTCGAAGACATGTGACATCTACCAATCCGCACTGGGCCCGCGTGGTGGATTATATAGCCCATTCCCTCTCATAGAGAGGAGGCCTGACCCAGCAGTGGGAACATTAATAAGCCGATGATGAATCAATGAGCAAACTAGACCCTGGGATGCGAGAGCCATGAACTTGAAACTGTTTGTTAGTCGCTGAGGAAAAACCACATAAGCAGACTCCCAATACGTGCCCAGAAACGAATGTCATAATGTTTTGTTTTGCTGAGTGCTGTTTCTTTTCTATTTATGGTTTCAGAGATGGTTTTGGGCGTGTGCCTAAAGGTGTGTGAGTCACCCATCCAGTGGGTGTGCTGCCAGAGGCGTGAGTCGTTCATCCAGTGGGTGTATTCCCACAGGCGTGTGTTGCCTAGCGCATGGGTGTGTTCCCACAGGCGTGTGTCGCCTAGCACATGGGTGTGTTCCCATAGGCGTGTGTCGCCTAGCGCATGGGTGTGTTCCCACAGGCGTGTGTCGCCTAGCGCATGGGTGTGTTCCCACAGGCGTGTGTAGCCTAGCGCGCGGGTTTGTTCCCTGAGGCGTGTGTCGCCAAACGCACGGGTTTGTTCCCAAAGGCGCGTGTCGCCAAACGTGCGGGTGTGTCCAAAGGCATGTGTTGTTGAGCGCGCATGGGCGCGCTGCTGGAGCTGGACGCACTGCTGGTGCTGGATGCTCTGCTGGCGCTGGTTGCGCTGCTGGAGCTGGACGCACTGCTGGTGCTGGACGCTCTGCTGGCGCTGGTTGCGCTGCTGGAGCTGGACGCACTGCTGGTGCTGGACGCTCTGCTGGCGCTGGTTGCGCTGCTGGAGCTGGACGCACTGCTGGTGCTGGACGCTCTGCTGGCGCTGGTTGCGCAGTTGGTGCAGGACGCACTACTGGCGCTGGTTGCGCTGCTGGTGCAGGACTCGCTGCGTTGCTGGCGAAGGACGCACTGCTGGCGCAGGACGCGTTGCTGGCGCAGGTCGCGCTGCTGGCGCAGGACTCGCTGCGTTGCTGGCGAAGGACGCGCTGCTAGCGCAGGACGCGTTGCTGGCGCAGGTCGCGCTGCTAGCGCAGGACTCGCTGCGTTGCTAGCGCAGATCTTGCTGCGTTGCTGGCGCAAGGCGCGCTGCTGGCGCAGGGCGCGGTGCTGGCGCAGGGCGTGCTGCTGGCGCAGGATGCACGTGCGCCTGTCGCTACTGGTGCAACACGTGCGCCTGTCGCTGCTGGTGCAGTACGCGCTGGTTGTGGTATACTGTTGGAAATCTAGATCCTGTGTGTTATGTCTGGTCTTGTTGAATACTTGACCTTGTGTCTTATGTCTAGTCTTGTGTAAAAACTAGACCTTCTAGTTTTGTGTGAATGCTAGACCTTTTGATCGTCTAGTCTAGTCGTAGTAATTATGTGAACAATGGTATGGGATGGTTGGGACGCTGACCATCTTATATTTTGTCATTATACGCTGAGGTAAAGTCTTTGGCAGTGATATGGGATGATTGGGACGCTAACCATCTTATATTTTTGCCATTGCGGACTTTGAATTTCTACGTGATTAGCAATAGCATGTGTTGTTGCCTACACGGAATAATTATCGTAAACTCTTTCAGATGACGAAGCTGATGATGTTGAGCATGACCTGAACCCGTGGCGGTAGGGCTGTCCGCACCTGATCTCGATGCTGGAAGAGCAGTGCGGCATCAAGATCATCACTTTACTGCAACCTACAACTTTCAAGTCGAGGGCGACTTGGTGTCAGGAGAAGCCGTGTTAGGAAGTAATGAGGTTTCGCGTAGTATTATGAAGAAATGAGGTTGTACGTAGCACAGGTTACTTCTATGGAAAGCAGTGACAGACGACTTGCATTAGTCTCTGGTCGCGGTAGACTCGTTGGGAATATCGTTCAAAGGGCTGTAAGATTTATATTTTCCTATTTTGTGTACTTACTCGCTACTTTTCTAAGCAATTACGTGTTAATTGAATTCCTTATGATTTATTGTGGTTATGGATAGTTTCAGCAATTGATATTTTGTTCCAAGTTAGAATAAACGGTTGTATTCATTACTTTATGTACTACCTCGTCGTCTTATTTTAAACATCTTCACTTCTGAATGCTAAATATATGTATAGATAGATAAAAGAAAATATCAAATATTATTCTGCATTCTAACCAGACATCACCATTTAAGAATTTTGCAGACGAAAAGTAGCTACGTAATGAAATCTCTTTGTGCTAGCAGAGGACGTTACGTCGTGACAGTCAGTACGTCGGAATCGGATTGCAAGCTCCGCCGTGGTCAATCTTTGGTAAAATAAAACTTCAAAGTGATAGCAAGTATAGTGATACCAAAATATAAACTATTTTGGACATATGTGTGTTTTCTTTAGAACAGTTTTATGTTAGTAAAAGAAAGAATAGGATGAAACTGTTGTAACATCACTATTTAGTATGTTATTATTATACACATCACTATGCATTATCTGTCTTGTCTCTGGTTGTCTTCACTTACCTAATGGCGGTCTGACTGAAAACCCCGTCTGTGATACTCCTGCTATGTAACCTGTATTAAACCAAGTCTTCCCAACGCAACGGTGTCTTTAATTCAACAACCAACCAACACAACATGGTGTCGAAGTGAGTCATTTAAAAAGAAAACGGAAGAACGCACGTAAAAATGCCGAATCCTGGCAGCGCACGCGGTGGCGACGAAGATGGCGCCGACACAACAGGTCTGCGCACGAGTCTGAAACAGCTCCACATCTCGTCGGATCCAGCCAACAATAATGCGGAGGCGTGGAAGAAATGGTGGCAACAATTAGACCTATATTTGTTAGCCACAGGCCTGGACAAGTCAACCGAAAAACGGAAAATAGCAATTCTTCTACATTTAATCGGAGAACGTGGTCTCAATATATTTAACACGTTCAACCTGCAAATTGATGCGAGCACACTCAACGAGGTCAAGTCCAAATTCGACAATTTTTTCGAGCCGAGGAGAAATGTGACGATGTGCAGATACCTATTCTTCACACGGAAGCAAGAGAAATCGGAAAACATCCACGATTTCCTCACGGATTTAGAAATAAAAAGCAAAGAATGTGAGTTTGGCACGCTCAGGGAATCGCTCATCAAAGATATTTTCATTGCAAACCTCAACATTGATTTGTCACATGTACGTCAGAGGTTACTGCAAGAACCAGATTTGACATATCAGAGAATGCAAGAGCTGGCGATGACACTCATAGTCGCACAGCAGGACGCAGAGAAAATGGTCAAAGCGAGCGGCGTCGCCAGTGAAAACGTCATGCATCTCAGTCGAAGGAGCCGTGGTCGAGGTGAAGGCCGACAGCGAGCTTCCAGTCGCAAGTCAGCTTCGAGCAGTCGTGGTCCAGCTCCAAGCAGCGACCACACCAGCAACTCGAAGACATGCAGCCGCTGTGGACAGTCACATCGCTACAAGTGCCCAGCTAAAGGCATGCAATGCAGGTCATGTAAATCTTTTGGTCATTTTGCTAAATATTGCTTTAAAAATAAAAAAGTCAGTCAGTTGCAATCGTTTAATTCAGATAGTAGTCAAGAATATTTTGTTGGAATGTTGAACAGTCAATTAAAGTCAAGTCAAAAACATAAAAGACACAGTCAATCAAAATCGAGTCAAAGTCATAACAGTCATATACATAGCAGTCAGTCAAACAGTCACACCACACAGGCACACATAATAAAGTCACCAGTCAGTCAGTCAGCACAGTCAAAGCAGTCACCGTCACAATGGTCATATTTAGACCAGTCACAGTCACAGTCACCGTATCCCAATGATGAGAACAGTGACAAGTCAAAGAGATCTCACGGAGACTCATATAGTCAAAAGTCCCAAAGTCAACGTCCTCATTCACATTATCTCAGTGAGAGAAATTGTGATATGTCTGAGAGGTGTGAAAAAGATATTTTACATCTCAATGATGAATACAGTCACAGGTCAGAGAGATTCACTCAATTAAATAGTCAAAATAAAATATGTCAGTGTCCGTGTTTGCATCTCAAAGATGAATATGGTCACAAGTCTGAGGGATCTCACAACAAAATACAGTACTGTCATCATACAAACAGTAGTCAGTATTCACAGTCACATACAAACAGTCAGAATCAAAATAAAGTCAACACTTTGGAAAGTAGTCATTCTAAACAGTCTTGGGAAATTAACTTGTCAGTAGGTAATAAACAAATCAAATGCATCATAGACTCAGGTGCAGATGTCAACATTATGTCAAAACAAACATACAATAACATTAAACGTCAAAACAATCTGTCAAAAGTATTGCTTGTCAAATGCCAAATAAATGTCACAGGATTTGGTGGAAAATCCATTCCAATTTTAGGCAAAGTCAACTTAAATTGTAATTTGAGTATAAACAACAATAATGTTGTTGAATCTATAATGTTTATAGTAGCAAACTTAGATTGTCCAAATGTTCTTGGTCTACCAACTTGTGAAAAGTTAGGTATAATAAAACGTGTATTTTCAGTAACAAAACAAAATTTTTGTAAACAAATTCTTACACAATATAATGATGTTTTTCAGGGTCTTGGGTGTCTACCTCCGGTCTGTCATCTTAAACTCAAGCCTGAAGCAGTACCATGCGTTGATCCGCCCAGGAAAGTTCCATTCGCGTTACAAGGGAAATTACGTGAAGAGTTGGATCGCATGGAGAAGATGAATGTTATTGAGAAGGTCACAAAACCTACTGAGTGGGTTAATTCAGTCGTCGTAACTGTAAAAAGCACAGGTCAGTTAAGAATATGTCTAGATCCTAGGAATCTAAATAAAAATATCATGAGGGAATTCTATCCACTCAAGTCAATTGATGAAATTAGGTCACAGCTAGAAGGTGCTGTATGTTTTTCACATTTAGATGCTTTTTCTGGATTTTGGATGATACGTCTAGATGAATATAGTTCTGAATTGTGTACTTTTCAAACACCATTTGGCAGATATAAGTATTTAAGATTACCATATGGAATAAATGCTTCGTCAGAAATTTTTCAAAGAGTCATGATGAACTTATTTGGTGATATTGAAGGAGTTTTAATATTCATTGATGATATATTAGTCTATGGCCCAAATGAATCTGTTCATAATGAAAGATTACATAAAGTCATGCAGAGAGCACGTCAAGTCAATTTAAAATTTAACAAGTCAAAATGTAAATTTTTAGTCTCTGAAGTATGTTTCTTGGGTTATATCTTCAGTAAAGATGGTGCCAGGGCAGACAAAGAGAAAGTCAAAGCCATTGTCAATATGCCCACACCAAAAAATGTCAAAGAGTTACAGAGAATATTAGGTATGATCAATTATTTAGGACCTTTTATAAGTAACCTGTCAGAAAAAACTCAAATATTAAGAAATCTTTTGAAAAAAGATTCAGTCTGGACTTGGGATGAAAATCATAGTCAAAGTCTTAATAAATTAAAAGATGAGATTACTAACTCACCAGTTTTAGCTCATTATAATCCCAAGATTCCATTAGTCTTGTCAGTCGATTCGTCAAAGTCAGCTTTAGGTGCAGTCATTTTACAAGCAAACAAACCTATAGCATATAGTTCAAAAACTTTAACAGAAACCCAGGAAAGATATGCTCAAATAGAAAAAGAACTGCTAGCTATTCAATTTGGTTGTGAAAAATTCCACCAATATGTATATGGAAATAGAGTCACAGTGCACACTGATCATAAACCTTTAGTCTATTTATTTAAAAAACCTTTACATGATGTTCCCGCTAGATTACAGCGTATGATGTTAACTTTACAAAAATATGATTTGGAAGTTATGCATGTCCCAGGTAAAGAAATGTTTATATCAGACACTTTGTCAAGAGCAGCTTTAAAAGACCATTACACACCTGAAAATGAGTCAGAAATGTCATGTCATGTCAACATTATGTATGCTAATTTAGCAATCACAGAAGAATATAGCAGGAAGTTAACACAGGAAACCAAAACTGATGAATCCTTGCAATTATTGATCAAGTATTATTATGAAGGTTGGCCAAAAAACAAAAATAATGTCAGTCCACTGGTAAAACCATTTTGGAACATTCAAGGAGAAATCCATGTCATTAAAGATTTAGTATTCAAAGGTTCAAAATTAATAGTACCACAGTCTATGTATAGTGAAATGTTAGAAAAAATTCACAAAGGTCACCAAGGTATAAATAAATGCTTAACTTTAGCTAAAGAATCTTTGTATTGGCCAAATATGTCTAGTAGTATTAAGAATCTAGTAGAACAATGTTTTATATGTGCAAAGTTCAAGCCATGTAACCAAAAGGAACCACTACAAAACTTTGAAATATGTAAATATCCATGGCAACAAGTCGGTATTGATCTAATGCATTTTGATAATTTAGTTTATTTAATAGTCACAGATTATTACTCAAAATACATAGAGATTGCATTATTAAATAAAAACAGTACATCTCAAAATGTAATTACACATTTGAAATCAATTTTTGCACGTCATGGAATACCATTGTCATTGGTATCCGATGGTGGTCCTCCGTTCCAGTCAATAGAGTTTAAAAACTTTTTACAAGAATGGGACATAGAACATGTAGTTACTAGCCCATATCATTCACAGTCGAACGGACAGGCTGAATCTTCTGTCAAGATAATAAAGAATATGCTAAGGAAATGTAAAGAAAACAAAACAGATCCATATATAGCTTTATTACAGTACAGAAATACGTCAAAAAACAATTTAGCATCACCAGCACAATTGCTAATGTCTAGAAACTTAAGAGATAACATTCCAGTGTCATATAAAAAATTGAAACCAAAAGTTGTAACGTTTCAGGATTACAAAGAGTCAGTCAGGAAAAATAATAGTAACAAATCTAAGTATTATGATAGAAATACAAAGTCTTTGTCAATGTTACATTATAATGACCATGTCTATTTTAAAAGAAATCCCAAAAGTAACTGGGAGCAAGCTATTGTCAAACAAAGAATGATGAACAATAGGTCATATGTTGTTGAGGATGTCCATGGTGTTAGGTATAGGAGAAATAGAATACACTTAAGACATAAGTATTCTAATAACTTCACAAACCCTCCTATGCAATCCAACTCGTCACAGGGGAGAGAGGAAGGTGACAGACAGGAGTCTAGGCCTCAAGAATCCTCTTCTCAAAAATCCTCAGAAGTGACAACAAGGTCAGGTCGTATTGTAAGACCAACTAGAAGGTTAATTGAAGAAATTGATTAACTTAGAATTATGAATAAAGTTAAGGTCAAATGTTAGTCTTAGTATTATTATGAATATTGTCTAGTGTTAACGTAGTTTTAAGTATCACAAAACATGTTGTCATTTATAAGTTAAGTTGTTTAGCATAGTACTTCTTTATAATTGTTTGTCAGGGGTTAAAGTTAAACTCAACAAGGGGGATGTTGTAACATCACTATTTAGTATGTTATTATTATACACATCACTATGCATTATCTGTCTTGTCTCTGGTTGTCTTCACTTACCTAATGGCGGTCTGACTGAAAACCCCGTCTGTGATACTCCTGCTATGTAACCTGTATTAAACCAAGTCTTCCCAACGCAACGGTGTCTTTAATTCAACAACCAACCAACACAACAGAAACAATAGAAGTAAAGAAGTAGGTAAGTAGGTACCACCTGTCCTTCGCCAATTTCTCGGTTTGTAATTGCGATAATACGGCTTTTTTATTTTATGATTTTAAAAATTAAATTATCTGGCCAAAATTATGAACCTGTTCCCCTAAAACTACAAGAGCAAAGTACTGGAAATCGCTTAAAGGTCAGTTACCACATGTCTGCATCATTAGCATTGATGGTATCGCATCAAACCCTTTTTTTCTTTTTTCGATCCCGCATCACGCGTCTGTGGTGACTTTGAGCTTGCCCAGCGTAATACGGAGTTTCAATAAAATCAGAGGCCAGTTTATACCGGTTTTGTTACCACTAACGTGCATAATGGACTAGGAGATGAAACTTAGATTTTGTTTAATGAATGCCAATCTCACAGACCACTCGTACATGTTTTTCATTAAAGCTCACTACAAACTGACCAAAGTCTGAAAAATATGTATTTATTCAGTATGTTAGCAAAAGTGCAGAAGTTTCTATAAACAAATTCAATTAACTTCACAAATACCAATAATTTTAAATTTCGACCAAAAACCTCGAAAGTATCGACAGTCGTCTCGTACATTAGAATTAACTGGCTTACAGCAGATCCATTCTGAAGCGAATTGTTCAACTGGTTGCCATTACAGGTATTCTAAATACTTTAGTACGATAATATAGCAAACCAAATCACATGACCATATATCTAAGTTCACCATATCATTAACATAAAATACTCGTAAGAAAAATATAATATTAATTTCTGCCGACGTCGTAATCATGTGAAATAATTCAGGGGCTAAATAGAAAAGTGACAGTACTGACACACTCTGTATACATAAATAAAATAAAAATAGCTTTGTTGATTTTTTACACTATTTGGACATATCAATAAATTACATAAATTGTTTTTAGCAACAACCATATTAATGTTATGCCCATTTGGCTGTTAATAATTTACATTAATTTATTACATTTTAGTGTTTCCGAATCATTGTTTACTTTTGTGATGTCAGATAATGACAATGACAATGACAAGCCTAGTTTTCTTTTTAATTTATTGCTGGAACTAGGAGTTGTAGGTTTTTTTTTTTTTTTGGACAAGCCCGCCACACACGCCCAAACCACTGTAACTCCTGAAAGCCAGAATCAACAGTGGCGACCACCAGAAAAGCGCCGAGACAATGAAGCTCGACGAAGTCCCAGAGAATGAATTTAACTGTCTTGGATCCCGCAACGAAATTAATCAGAAAGTATAGCGGAGGAGTAGGAAAAAAAACTGTAATTTCCACTTCCCTCCATATCAGCAGGAGACAGAACGAAACAAGTCAATAGGCACAAAGGGACGTTTACAACTGGGATAGGCCCAGTTGCCTAGCACCACGGATAAATATTAACGTTAATGGGTCCTAAGTTGAGAGCTGTTATATTTGATTCCAATAATAGGTATGGCAAAAACGCTTGAACGCACGGAAATTTGCTCTAGTTTCTACAAGTTCCGTATAGTAAATAACTCCGGATGTAACCTGTACACTATCCAACATAATATTACGTTCATTTTGCCAAAGACTACACTCCCACAAAATGTGATGTGCAGATTGTTCATATTCGCAGTCAGATGTTGAACATTGACAAAAAGGCGAGTCAACAAGTTTGAAGGAAAATAATTTACTCTTGAAGTTACCATGACCCGTGAGAAATTGGGCAACACAGTGATCAACCTCCAGCCATGTCCTATCCAGCCGCTCACGAACGGATGGAAAGAACTGGTGGAGGTGTCTGCCCTTGATGGAATTGTCCCACCTACATTGCCATTCAGATAAAAGTTCCTCCCAGACGTCGGTCTGTGGTTTGAATAATCTAGAAATCTTAGCACGATCACGTATGGTTAAAAAGTCTGCGTCCGTGGTCTCACGCGCGTTATAGTACATTGCAGCCCGACGCTGCACCTCAAGATCGACTGGAAGTACACCCGCAAGCACCGGTAAAGCTTCGGTACTAACCGTCCTATACGCTTTGCATAAGAATATCAACGCCAAACGCTGACTTTGAAGCAATTTACGTCGCACCGCTCCTATGGTGGCCCTATCGGCCCAAACAGGTGCCCCGTAGCACATACAACCCAAGTAAGTAGCCAGATAGATGGTCTTTAAAGTTAAAAATGACAGTCCCCACGTAGATTTGGATATCCTCGTTAAGGAATAAAAGTTCTTTTTAGCTTTTTCACCGACATTTTTTATGTGATCTATGAATGAAAAATTCCGCTCCAAGACCAGACCAAGGTAGCACACGGACTGCTTTCTTTTCACGGGAACGTTATTAAATTTAATACTCGGCCACGATTTAAGATCACCTTTTAAAATTAGTTGAAAAGTTTTATGCGGTGCAAAGGTCAGACGGTTCCGATCGCCCCACTGAGATATTAATCGTAGGCAAGTGTCAGCTAAATTCTCGAGACCAGCCCGGGTACTTGACTGAATGAGCAACAGGCCGTCGTCCGCGTAACCGGTTAATGAACAGCCGGGTGGAAGTGGGATCGCGAGGAAATCATCAAAACCTATATTCCATACATACGGAGAGATTACCGAGCCCTGTGGACATCCCATGGTAAGGGACTTTGACATAGAATGATGTCCGAGTTTTAGTTGCGCGGTACCATTTAAAAAGAATGAATAAACAAGATTATATATGTTTTTGTAGCAGCCACGATTTTTCATTTTAAGTAGTAGCATCGGCCACCAAGCGTTATCAAAAGCCCCGGAAATATCTAGAAAGATTCCAACCACGTACTTATGTTCAGAGTTATTAACAATTTTTCTAACAGAAAGTGCCGCGTCAACAGTAGATTTACCCACGGTGAAACCGAATTGGTTGTTATGAAACTTTGGTCCGTCCGGTAGCAAACGCGGCACGATAAGGCGCTCCAGGAGTTTTCCCAAATTTGGTAGTAGGGTTAAGGGCCTGTACGACTTAGGGTCGTCCGGTGGCTTATCGCCATTTTTTGGAATTATTCGTATAAAGCCACGACGCCATACGCGAGGAAAAACGCCTTCCGCAATACATCGGTTGAAAACAGATAGAATGGCGTCGCCCGCTGTTTTACACGCTTCTATTATCATCCGATTAGATATTTTATCTTCACCTGCTGATTTTTTAAGAGGCAGTTTCCTGACAACATTAATGAATTCGTCAATGGATGGAAGGTCTGACGCTGGTGATTCAGGTGGCACAGCAGCCCACGCTCTGATCTGTTGATGGTAGTCATTGTCATTTACCGGCGAATCATCAGGTATCAGAGTATTTAATAGAACTTCGGTCGTTTCCTCAATACCGGTGGTGTGTTTATTATTTACTTTAATGTTCTGGATAAATGCTAGGTCGACCGATCGATTAGCCTTGAACTCGTGATACAAAGGAGACCACGGACCTTCTTTATCTAATTTTTCAACAATTTTTCGGAGTAAATTACCCTTAGATTTTTCCGTCGATGCTCTGTAGCGGGACCTGGCAACTCTAAACGCATTTAAAGCAATGGTAAATGGGTCTCCGGTGACTTTTTGTTTTTTAAGCTTATTTAAATGTCTACGCGCTCGACGATAGCTTTTACGTTGTTCAATTAAGTAGTCACACCACCAATCACATCTACGGAGGTTGGTCATAGATGCGCGACCAATAGCGATGTCAGCACAGTAAGTGAAGGTGTCTGACATAATTTCAGCACTTTCTTCAGCTGACAGCCCATCACGAGTGAAGTCTTTGACGTGACTTGCAAAAAGCGAGCTAAAGAATTCCCAGTTCGCGCCTTTACTTTTATATCTAAAATTACCAGTGATATGAGTCGGACCTTGAGTAGACATCGGAACAAATTCGTACACGATTAGGCGATGATCACTACAAGACGCATCTGGTAAGACACGCCACCTATCCAAGCGAACGTCTGCACTAGAAAGTGTGACGTCAATACAAGATTCGCCCATTAGGCTGCAAAAAGTAGGTGGTGCATCAGGGGTATTATGAATCGATAGGTTCATTTCAGCAATAAAATCTTCAACAGCACAGCGTCGGTCGGAATCCGTTGACCTAACCTTGCCATACCACAGAGACGATGACGCGTTAACATCAGCGCCGACGATAACTTTATAGCCCGCGAGTGACTGCAAGACGTGACGGAGGTTATGTATATGAGGAGAAACAGGATCTGAGTATTGAAAGTAACAGCTCACAACGTAAACTTTGAAAGAAGCTGATGAGACTTCCGCAACGGCACAGTGGGGCGTCATGAGGTTACGCAAAGATGTTACTGTAAAGTTAGAAGAACGCGTCACGTAAATTCCGGCTCGTGCCTTGCTGTCCAGCTGAGCTACTTTGTGACGTAAGTGTGCATTCTGGTATTGTTCTTGAACAAGTACAATGTCTAAGTTATAATCGATAATTAATTTGTCTAATTCAGAGGTCGCCACCCTATCGTTGTGGAGATTTAATTGTCCTATATTTAAACTATCCATTATTTTAGTAGTTAGTGTTGAGGATTAACTGTTCGAGCTTAAGTTTGTATGTGGCACACTCTGGAGACCCGCAACGATGGTCAAATGGTTTTTTAAAACGTTTACACGCCACGCAAGTCGGTATATAATTTAAGTTATCCTTGTGTGGGCAGTTATTTGTTTCATGCGCTTCGGAGCAGTTAGCACAGGTAGGTGATTTATTAACGCAATGTTTCTTAACGTGACCGAACTGTTGGCAATGTAAACAACGAACTACCTCGACATCATCGATGAAACGGCAAGTGGCCCAATCAATAAATAATTTTTCTTTGGTGGACACCAGATGTTTACGTACTGAGGACTCGATTTCAATACCTATCCACTTGCGACCGTTATCTAAGGAACGCCGACGAATAATTTTAGTTGACTTAATAAAATCATCCTCATTTATTGGCAACTCATCTTTAATGTTTTGACGGTATAACGCGTGCAGAAAAACATTGTCTTCCATTGAGGATGGGACGTCCTTAACTAATATACGGGGCCTTCGGCCTTTCGGTTTTTCAAGTCTTAGACCGGCGGACCTAATAGCATCGACCGATTGCAATTTTTTAATTTGGTTGTCATTAGCGACACGTAATACAACGCCAGATTTCGCGGTTTTCTTAACGCCTACTATTTGAAATCCGTCGTCACTAGGCTTAATCGCTTTCATAAGCGCTTGTTTAGTCGCGGACGATGAAGAGTAATCGGCTGACCGCTCAGCAGTAGGGTAGGCGACGACGCACGGGAGAGGGGCGCGCGACTCAACCGCTGGCACAACTTTAGGTAGACGAAGTTTCAACGAATCCGCATACGAAGATTTGTTACAATCACAAGTATTGACATTATTAAGATTATTGACAGTATTGGAATTGACTTTAATTTTATCTAATTCGCGTTCCGTAATGGCTAATTTAGGAGTTGTAGGTTGTATACATTTGATGTTAGACCTTCTTTGTAATCATTTTATTCTTCTATGTTCTAGAACATTATAAAAATTCATAATTGCATGACGACGAGAAGCCGAGCCTGAAAATTCAGTCTTTCCTTGGTGCTTGAGCTGGTAGGAAGCTTGACGGTGCTCTGAACCATTTGATGTGGTCGCTAAGCCGGCGAGATCTAGTCCTGGCGTCAAGTCCTACATCCTTGAAAAGCTGCTACTGCTGCTACTACTACCTACTACTACTACTGAGAACCTGGACACTGACAGCGGGTGAGCCTCGACCCTCAAACCCTCCAAGATTGGCAGCTGCGAGCTTTGGACCTGGACCCGTATTCATTAGCATACCAGCTTCGTATCGGGGTCCCTAGTCTAATAAATCGCTTCATGCCATCTTTCCTCTGACATTTTTCTCCTTATGCGACCTTACATGTTTCCTGTTCAGGAAAATGTAACGTTACAACATTTGCGAAGGCGGATGACAATTGACAGTTTTGCCTGAAACCGAGAAAAAAAACGGTAGCACATTATAAGTTAACCTGCTCGAAAATGTCAAATTATATGTCAAGCAACCTTAGCCTAAAGTGTATAATTAGTGGGGGCACAGCCGGTCAATAACTGGATTTCATTATGACCCGCTGGTCAATAATGTGATTTGAATTTAGAATCTCACATGCTCAGCTAAATTGGCAGTATAGTACTAACAAACACCCTTTGGTGCCAGAAAGAGGAAAGCTATTCTCGATACCCTTACGCGTGGATGATATTCTCGATTTCCTACAAAATCATAACGACTGCTTCTTCATATCGTTGCCATGTTTTCGAAGACATAATATTGTAAGAATAATTAGATAACAACGAACCATTTTTTAAAAGGAATGGAATAATATTAAAACTGGCATTAATAATAACCAATATCGTACTGCGCCGTAATACCGTAATAGTAATTGGCTGTAACATTAGTTAATTTATTTATTCTTACTGTTTGTTTATTTAAAAAATACTTTGTTTTTCGTACTATGGCTATTATTTTCTCACAGTAGGTGTAAAAAGTACAGTATCCTCCTCTGGGCTAAAGGTGTCTTTGCCTTGGGCTAGCTTGAATCCCTCGCTGCATTCAGGATTCTCGTATTAACTCCCTCGCTTCGCTCGTGAGTTAAACTTCCCTTCCTCGCTGCGCTCGGGAGTTAAATCCCGAATCCTTCATTGCACTCGAGATTCAATATGACGCCCGTGCCATAAGACACAACATTAGCCCGTCGGTGCATAATCTACTAATATGTGGCAGACTGGCTCGTTCTCGATCATAGTGTCCTCTTTTTTGTTTTCAGCAAATAGTTTCATTTATTAAATTAAACAACACACTACCTAAGTGTACTAGGCTACCAGAACAGACTTTCTTTATCGCATGGTGTCCTACTTGTTTATTAGTGCCTAACCTGGAGTCAGTTTTTATGCCGCTCTAGGGCCTCTGACTTAGCTCACCATAACAGTGAAGTGGTATGATGAAAAACCTCTTAGTTTCATTACACGTTTCAAATCGATATCGTGAGTTTATTTCGGTATAATGATTGAACGTATGAATATAACTCAACTTTGGAAGGTCTCGCCGCAGTAATTTATATAATTAACCCGGTTTTAGGTACATTTCCTTTTTTTGAAAAAACCTAAAAAAAAAATCTACCTATTGGTCTCTCACCTACGGGGATATTTAAGAATACGTATGTATATGGGTGACAAGCAAAATTTAGCCACACTCTACAGGTCGCAATTATAAACCGATTGCTTTCAAACTTGGCCAAAAAATCGAAACGGTCAAAACTTAGGCTAAGTTCGTGAATGGGCGGAATTCGTCAATGGGGGGCGGCGGGGGGGCGGTTTTTCTAAAATCAGTTTTTTGGCCATAACTTTTTTCCTGTGGAAAATTTTTGAACCGTTTCTCATCTTTATCATTCTGAGTACAAATACGGACATCTTTAAATTAAAACTTTTTTGATGCAACCCCTAAATTGGGGAGGGGGTTGAAAATTCCAAATTTTTTGCGAAAAAAAATCATATCTCCGAAACAGTAAACATTTCGAGCGTCGCAAATATTTTTTTTTGAAAGCAAATTGTTTACTTTACAATTGTTACCTTCAAAGTTTAGCGATAAAACTTATAGTTTTCGAAATAAAAAATTATAACTAAACATTTGAGGGCGTTTCCATGCTAAACTCTGATGAGAGAATTTAAAAAGGGTAAACTTTCCATTACAGGACAACGATTTTGAAATCATATTTTTTTTTGTAGATTGTACACATAAGTACAACTCTTTATACAAATTTTCAATAGTCGGACGCTCCAGCACCTTCTTCGAAATCTACCTCCTCCTGCGGCTTGCCGGAGGGATTTTTAGGGTTCCGTAGCCAAATGGCAAAAAACGGAACCCTTATAGTTTCGCCATGTCTGTCTGTCTGTCTGTCCGCGGATAATCTCAGTGACCGTTAGCACCAGAAAGCTGAAATTTGGTACCAATATGTATATCAATCATGCCGACAAAGTGCAAAAATAAAAATTTAAAAAAACATTTTTATTAGGGTACCTCCCCCAGACGTAAAGTGGGGAGCGATTTTTTTTTTAATTTTGACCCTGACGTGTGATATATTGTTGGATAGGTATTTAAAAATGAATAGGGGTTTTCTAAAATCATTTTTTGATAATATTAATATTTTAGGAAATAATCGCTCCGAAAGTCAAAAACAATGTGTCCCCCCCCCTCTAACTTTTGAACCATAAGTTTAAAAAATATGAAAAAAATCACAGAAGTAGACCTTTATATGAACTTTCTAGGAAAATTATTTTCAACTTGATGAGTTGAATAGTTTTTGAGTTATATAGCACTTTTTCAAAAAAACGCAAATGATAACTTTGTTTTTCATACAAATACTATGAAAAACAAAGTTATTTTTGCTGACGAAAAATGTTGGTATTTTTAATGGTCTGGGAAGCTACGGAACCCTACAGTGAGCGTGGCCCGACACGCTCTTGGCCGGTTTTTTTTTACTTTGTTTAGATACTTATTTTTTTAACCTAGCCCAATTGGTAGCGGTACCAAAAATAAAAGTACTACATCAACATAGCACATGAAATACGTAGTCCACAACCTAGTTAATACTGGGTAATAGGATACACCTGGTAAAACTGGTCTCCTGATTACATTGGTCACCTACAATGTCAGCCATAATAATAATTGAATATGTTATCTGCCCTGGTATCAAATTATAATCATTCTACACCTAGATACAATACATTAACAGAGCACTAAATAATGAAATTGAACTTTGAGGTGATTTTCTAGGTGTAAAAGCTTTTGATCTGCAATATAGCGATAATATTGATGATACAGAAGGAACCGAAGCTGAGCACTAGGTACATGCTTAACGGCCTAATTTGCCAAACCGTGAAGCTCAAAGGACTATGCTCTAGTAGTTTCAGCAACTGTTGGATTTCACAGCGACCCCGTTCATCTGTAGGAAACATAGTTTTCTGTTTCTTAATTGTTTTATCGCTTATCGTTTTGACGATAATAATATTATTAAAAATAACCCATTATTTGGAAAGAACAATCAAGGCACAAACAAAATGAACGAACAAGAACTTGAATCTGTAGAACTGTTAATATTTTGTTCAAATAAAACTGTAAAATTCAAACCCCAAAGTCGAAATACAATTCGAGTAACAGTGTAATATCTAACGATGCACTGAGCTCTTTAAAGTATGTTTCCAGGAAAAACTAACTGCACTGCCTTTCGAAACGACGATTTGCTTTGTTGGACGAATATCAATAATTATAGAAAAGTTAAATTAACTCACTTGTGCAAAGCATTCTTTTCTCAAGACATATTGCTGCCATGTCCTTAATGTTGTCAGCTGTTAAATCCAAAGCTATTGCAGCCCAAACAAGGTACATGATGGGATGTCCCACAACCACCAACCATGCATAAAAATCAAAGTCGATAACGGCCTAAAATGAAAGAGCTTTGTCAAATAGATCATAGAGAAAGTCACTTATTTTTTACTATTATCATTTAAGGACCTCCGAGGAAGAAGTGGGGATATTTCATGGTTGTATTTTTGAGTATGAATGTGTAAAGTTGTGCCCCATAAACAAATAAAGAAGCGGTATTGTGATGAGAAGGGATCAAACGAATAAACAAGGAGTACACGAATAGGCTTGTTTCCACCATCAATAAATTGCAAATCTATTTAGTCCGTCAATTAGAGTATTGGAAAATAATGGACACGTATTTTTTGTTTTTGTAAATCAACGAATATTGACAAAGATAAAACGCATCAAAACTCGGAGTCGGGGCTCGTGACGTCACTTTTCGGTATCAACTCACTAAGAATGATACCGAACAGTGACGTATTGGGAATTTTAAAAGCGTCGTATCTTCGTCAATTTTGGTTTATGTGACAAAAGAAAAAATACGGGTCAAATATTTTTTGATAATCTAAGTGACGGACTAATTAGATTTTTTCAGTTAACAAGCCTATTGAGTGAGGAATCAGAATTAAAAAGTAAAAGATAGTAGAAGATAATATTTCAGCTGACAGAGGAGAATGAAAGAGAAAAAGATGTGACCCCAAGTTATATGGAACAAAGGTAGAAACAAGATGATAGTGAAGTAACAGATGTTAAATACTAAAATATTGAAATAGTGAATGGTGAACATTTTGATATCGATGCTCCAAGTCCTAAACTGCATTCTGCTTAAAATCAAGACGATGATGATAAGACAAGACACTGGGTTTTTTTTCCAAAAGCAATATTATGTCCTGTAGTTAAAACAAAACAAAATTGTTTTTCTTACATGTTCACGTACGGCTGCTAGTCTTAGGAACAAATCGTATGTTGTTGAGATAATAATAGCAGATAAACTTGATGTGACCTGAAACGGATGAAAAATAAATACCTTTTGATGACCGACACAATAAAACTAGTATCAATTTAATTAAATCCTTGTCTTTATGTAAACGCCTTGCTTAATTTTAAATTACCTACTAAACTATTATAAGATACAAAGATTTTATGCTTACTAATATTTGAAAAGGACCCTTCACATTCCCGAAAGAATCATTAAGCGTTTCGTACATCTGACTGAACTGAGATCTGTTCCGCAGAAAATCATGAAAATCGGCTGTACGTAATGCCATTTTCATAGCTTTTGTTCGAAAATATAGAAATACGAAACAAAGTGCGATATTCAATCTATTCATATCAAGAGCACTTAGCAAAAAGTTCAAGATCAAAATCTCGGTGGGTTCACAGTTTAAGAATTTAGGCTTAAAAAACATAATCCAAGTCAAAAACCATGTCCTGAAAATGATCGAGTAGGCAACGCTCAATCTTGCCAAGATCTCTACCTTTTTATAATATTTCTTTGCACCAGGAAAACTATCAATCGTGTGTAGATATTTATAGTACAAATTGAGATATTCGTCCTTTGTTACAAACGAGACCGAAACGTGTATGAAATACTCCATGATAATCGTACATTTGTGAAGCCAAAACAGCGTGATAATTTGAAAGTATCCCAAAATTAGTACGGTAGACGCTATCAATATGGGATATACTTTTAAAATTAGATAAGGAATTTTTGAAGATGGGAAATTTTTGTCTAAACCGAGGAGAAAACTGTACAACATGACTGGTTTCAAATTACACGCAACGCTATTTTCAAACATTTTCACTTTGTATTTTTCTTTTCGATATACTCGTATTTTACACTACTGCGCACTAGATATTTCTTTGACACGCGGTAATATAGTGCACATCATGGAAAAATATAAGGCTTCAATACCATTAGCAACCTTAGCATGGCCTTCTGCATCTGAATCGATCTATGAAGTTATTTAAACTTCACTTAAAAGGTTTTGTTGATCATCTATGAATTATGATTAAAAATACTGTCATATTGACCGCCTCCTTGGTCGAGTGGTAGCTAGTGCAACTGCTGAGCATCTGGTCCTTGGTTTGATTCCTGGGTCGGTCAAAGTACTATTTGGTTTTCCATCAGGAATACCTGAGTAGCAGCGACGAAGTCTTGTTTTGTGCTCAGTTGTTGGCAATAGCATCGCCTCTTGATTATGATTGTGTGTATTTTTAGTCTTTCACGTGATCTTCTGTAGGTGTGTTAACACTATCGTGTGATCGTATCGTATACATCAATATTCATTAAAAACTCAGTTAAGATGTATTTCGGTGTATTTAATAAAGCGTAGTAGCTCTTGATCTGCGCGATAGCGAGAATATTGAATGATGATTAGCATTTCGACTGCAACTTCGTCAAAAATAGTGATGGCTCAGCCAATTTGCAAGATATTAAAATAATGATAGCTTATGTTACTTGGTTAGACTAGAAGCCAACGAAGGTGATAAAACATACATTAAGCAAAATTCCAACAATACCAATCATGCCCTATCCTTTTCACTATTTATTTACCTTAAGACAATAAAGGATGTAAAAAGATTCTTAATAAATTGAAAGAGACTTGTTCTCATCTGATGATGAGAAAAAGTGCCTTTTCAATTTGATTTACCATAGCTGGGAACCTTCTAGCTATGGAGACATTACGGGTCAAATTTCCAACTTTTTAACCAGTTTTTTTCAAATACCAGTTTTTTAATGTATGATTTTTACTTTGAACACATCCATAACTCCCGTACTATTCAATCCGACCATCAACACAATGTTTTGGGTGCGTTACACTGAATTCTATCACAAAATATGATATTTACCTTTTAGAAAACAAAGTCGTTTCCCAGCAATAATTTTTGCCTATAGGTACTTATTTAGTTTGATGTACAGAAAGTTTGGTTGTCGGCTTCATGATGATAAGTCTGTTTACACCTTGTTTTACACTAAGACCTTATAAAGTAGCCACATCAGTATCTGTATTATGCACAGGAGCGGCTAATAAAGAAATATTACGACTCGTACTCTCACGTACTTGATCACTATGTAGAAAAATGTCAGAATTAGTTTTATAGGAGAAAATAAAACAAAAAATGAGTGTTTGTTGTTTTAATATTGTTTAGTGCTATATTTTAATGCCAGCTGGGTTACCACAACCTCTAAATGCGATTCAATTCAGGTCCTAAACTGAGTCGCAAGCTGTCAGTTCCATAGAAAAACTGTCAGAAAATGACAGCTCAAACCTAAATTGAATCGCATTTGGACGTTGTGGTAACCCCGCAGGTAAGATTACAGGTACATACATTGACAACCACAAATATTCTTTTGTTTTTCATTTTATTTTTATGGTTAGTGTGCCGATGTTGACAATTAATAGGCATGACGACAATATAAAAAATGCAAGTCTATTTAGTCAGTTAACAATAATAAATAATAATAATATTGCGGGACAGTGCCACACTAAGCAAAGCTTGTGTCGTGGACACTAGATAGTTGATATACTACATATATACTTTTTTTTTGTTTGTAAATACATACTTAGTATACATATAAACATCCATGACTCGGAAACAAATGTCCATGGTCATCACACAAACATTTGCTCCTATCGGGATTTGAACCCAGGACCCTAAGAACGTAAGGCAGCCTCACTACCACTACGCTATTCGGGTCGTCATTTATTGGAAAATAATACGTAAAAAGACAAGTATTTTTTGTTTTTGTAAATCCATCGACATAGATAAAACGCATCAAAACTCGGGAGTTAGGGCTCGTGACGTCAGAACTTGCAAAAAAAATTACCACGGCGTGACATATTAAGAATTTTAAAAGCGTCTTACGTTAATTTTGGTTTACGTAACGAAAGAAAAAATACGGTTCAAATGTTTTTTGATAATCAAATGACGGAATATTTAGAATTTTTGTCGTCTACCCTATTTTAGGTACAACGAATGTGGCATAGTATCGATAAGTACAATTATACGAGTACACAGAGAATCAATTTAAGAATAATTTTCTGCCTACAATTTGTTCGATTGAAAAGGAACCACATTCAAGAACATTCAACCCACCTGCCTTCAAAACACATCTTCTGGGCACGCTCGTTCCATTATATACCTTATCCATTGTTTTCCATCAGGCAAGATTGAGGTCAAAAGCAGGCCAATTTTGTAATAAAAAAAAATCAACGGGCCGTGTGTTCCAAAAACAAAGTTCAAGCACAAAACGTTTATTTTGCAAAAGACATAATAATAAATTATTATACAATTTCATTTTAAATCGGTTTCATTCTATGTGTAATAAGTTTTAATCTGCATAATTGCAATACAGTTGATGAAAAAGAAGGAAAAACACCTTAGTATGAGATGCACAATGAACGGTTCAATTCGAAAAATTGAGAAGCTTAGAGGACGGTGCTGTAATAGTCGCAGCAAATTGCGCAGCCCACTGCGGTCACGTTCGTCTGAAAAGCAACCTGGAAGGTTATAAACTCATCTAAAAATAACATTCGAAGGAACAGTCCTTATAAACTCCTTATTGACAATAAATACGTTACAAATCCAACGGACATTGTAGAACTATTTAATAATCATTTTATTGACCAAATACAGCCAACAAAAAATTCTGACCATAAAATAACAGTAACAAATTCAAACATAAATTCATTATTCTTATCGCCCACAGCACCAATTGACATTTATAAAATAATTATGATTCTAAAAAATACCAATAGCTCTGGCTTTGACGACATTGAGACTAAGATAATAAAAAGCGTAGCTGCTGAAATTTCACCGGTTTTTAGCTTTATTACTAACCTATGTATAGAACATGGCGTTTTTCCTGAAGACTTAAAACTGTCCATAATAAAACCATTACATAAAAAGGATGATTCTCAAATTATACACAACTACAGACCTATTGCTCTTCTTTCAATATTTTCTAAAATAATTGATAAGGTTATTTATAACAGTATATACATGTTTCTTGAAAAAAATGGCATTTTAACTAAAGAGCAGTATGGTTTTAGAAAGTGTAAAAATATAAACATGGCCATTTATGAATTGATCAATGAAATAGTTACAAATATGGACCAAAAAATACCTGTAACAGCCTTATTTATGGACATGACTAAGGCTTTTGATTTTGTTGACCATGGAATCCTTTTAAATAAGCTGTATAAATATGGCATTAGAGGCAAAGTTTTAAGCTTAATAAAGTCATACCTTGCTGGCAGAAAACAGGTAACTAGTATTACGACAGTCGATGTTCAAACTAAAACTGAAATTAATTACCAATCGAGAGAGAGACAAATTTACTATGGCGTGCCTCAGGGAAGTGTGCTTGGCCCTTTATTATTTTTGTGTTACATTAATGACCTTCCGAAAACCCTCATCCATACCTCATCCAATGACCCTATTTGCTGATGATTGTACTATAGTGTTTTCTGGTAAAAATAGTGACTCATATGAAAATGACATAAACAGTAGCTTTAGTCTAATAATTCAATGGCTAAATAATAACAATTTACAGATTAATTTTAATAAAACACAAATAATGACATTTAAACAAAGAACTAATTTCAAAATTCGCAACATACCGAAACAAAATGGAGAAACTAAGGAAACTCTCGTTAGTGAGATTTCTAAATTAGGGGAAATCTTAAAAGTAGATATTAATACAAGCAATATAAAAGATATATACAGATTAAAATCAAAGGATTCCTCAGACCCCATCGTAGTCGATTTCACCACTGTTCTCTTGAAAGAAAAGGTCCTAAAATCTGTAAAATCCTTCAACAAAATTAAACAAAAAGGAAATAAGTTAAACACGACCCAACTAAACCCAAGTTACAGTCATAAACCGATATACATATCAGAGGCCCTCACGTACAAAACCCAGAGACTGTATTACTTAGCCCGTCAATTCCGGAAAAGTCATGGATATAACTTCTGCTGGACAACAAATGGTATTGTTTACCTAAAAAACAACGAAAACTCCTCACATATACGGATAAACTGCGATGCTGATTTGGAAAAGTTACGTAATAAAGTTAAACTTCTGTGACTAACTGTTGCTCTAGAATACCCATTTTGTTTAATTGTTATCTTAAAAATAAGATTGCATGCTAATTTTAAGTTTAAATTTATAGATTATCTTTATGATTATAATATACAACTCAAGGACCACACTAACATTCCACATTTATTCAGGGAAAGCCAAAATCACATATCAAAATACTTTTTACTCATAGCTGAATTGAACACTTCTCCAAAAACACACTCAACTTATTTCTCAAACACACTTCGATTACACATCTCACTTACTCATCAAATTACATTCACATACACTCTACGCTTTAAACATTATATTACCCATAAACACTGCTTTACTATTCACATACGAACTCTTTCCATAATCTATGTACCTACCATGACCACAACTCTTGTCTATACATACTCTCCTGTTAACTATTCGATGACGTAACTAATTTATCTGAAAATATTGACCAGTTATCTGTATCTCACTCACAAATCGCGGACCTAGAGGATTGTCAAAATATTATTACCTCTACTACGGACAACCTAATTATATTGACTCAAAATATACGAAGCATTAACCGAAATATGCCCGGCTTAGAGGTTTTACTAGAAAGACTTAAACTAACTTGCGATATAATAATTCTAACAGAGTGTTGGCTAAAAAGTGCAACGGTAATCCCACACTTATCTGGCTACTCTCATGTAGCAACAAAAATAAACCCCATTCAAAATGACGGAGTAGTTATATACTTCAAAGAAAACATTAACCTAACAATAATAGAACCTGAATTCAATGAGAGTAGTTGCCTACTAGCCACCGTTGGAAAAAAAGTTGCCATTATGGCCTTATACAGATCGCCTTCCTACACTAATTTGGATCCGTTCATCTTGTCGTTGGATAAAATGTTACAATCAGTTTCTTCTTTTGAGCACATCATTGTTATAGGTGACATGAATCTAGCGATAAACTCAAATAAAATCAAATCTGAAGGGGAACGCTATCTAACCGTAGCTGCCTCACACGGCCTACTCCCAGCGCACACTTTAGTTACACGCAGCGCTCGCCAAACATGCATTGACCATGTCCTTATAAAAACTAAAGTCCCCTCTATCACAATAGTCCCCAATTCAACACTAACAGATCACCATCCTGTTTTATTTTGTTTAAATCTGAAAAAACCACGGCAACATGCAACCTCAACAAAGGCCATAATTAACGATAAAACATTATCACAAGATATTCTAAATATTAACTTTGATCCCATTTACCAAACAGAAAACCCAAACAATAGTCTAAATTACCTAACAAAAAGCTTACAAAAAGTAATAGAAAAGAATACAAAAATCGTAACACTTTCTAGACGCCAAAAAGTCATTAAGCCCTGGATAACTCCAGGACTTCTACGTTGTATGCGAAACAGGGACCAACTACACAAAAAGGCAAGCATTGATCCGGATAACGAAGTCTTGAAAATTACCTACAAACGTTACAGAAATTTCTGTAACAATCTATTACGAAGGTTAAAAAGAGCGTACGAAAAAAACCAAATCCTGGAATCACAGAGCAACAATAAAAAACTATGGAAAGTCATCAAAAACATCACACACACATCAAAAACTACGCAACACCATAAAGATTTGCTAACTCTCTCATCTTCTCCTAACCAATCACTTCACGAAGCAAACAGCTATTTTATTAATGTGGGTAGCTCACTGGCGGATAAAATTAGTCAACAAAATCTTACTTTAAGATATCAACAATCATTGAATAATGCCCAAGATAAAGTTCCAAATTTCCCTAATTCTTTTGTCTTAACTGAGACAGACATTCATGAAATAGGACAGCTTATCATGAGCCTAAAAACCGAAAGTGCACCAGGATGGGATGGTATCAGCAGTAGATTCCTAAAACAACACAAAAATGTTCTTGTTCATCCCCTGGAGAAAATATTCAACGATTGTTTAAAAACTGGAATATTTCCCGATTTCTTAAAACGATCAGAAGTGTGCCCGATCTATAAGAATGGAGACAGAAGTCGTATAAACAACTATAGACCGATATCAATACTACCCGCAATTTCCAAAATTCTAGAAAAAATTATAAACATCCGTCTAGTAAAATATCTCGAAAAAAATAAACTGCTTTCAGTAAATCAATACGGGTTCAGGCAAGGTAAATCTACAGAACAGGCAGTAAACAAACTTACAGATTTTATTAGTTCAAATCTGGACAAAGGGAAAAAATGTATCTCTATTTTTCTTGACCTGGCTAAGGCATTTGATACGATTTCTGTCTCCCTCTTACTCAATAAATTGGAAGCACTGGGTGTCAGGGGCACCCAGCTTGAACTTTTCAAAAGTTACCTCTCTGGGCGAACTCAGTGTGTCCGAGTGGATAAACACAAAAGTACACACCTTCCTATTACACACGGCGTGCCTCAGGGAAGTATACTGGGGCCAACCTTATTCCTCGTGTATATAAATGAGCTTACCTGTCTTAAACTCACCAAAGGGGAAATTATCTCTTTTGCGGATGATACCGCGTTGGTGTTTGCGGGTGATAGTTGGAAGGAGGTCTTCACTAATGCACAAAATGGCTTTGATGCGACTAAGGGATGGCTGCAGAAGAACATACTTACGTTAAACGTAGATAAAACTAAGTATATTTGCTTCAGCATTAGGCAGGCGGTGAATATTCGCTGCAACCTACGAATTGTCTGGCATGAGTGCACTTCTGGGGATAGCTGTGCATGTTCGCCTCTGGAACGCGTTGATACTCTAAAGTACCTTGGTATTACCTTAGACAATAACCTTAACTTTAAAGAACATGTCAAAAGTCTTTGTAACAGAGTACGAAAATTAATTTATGTATTAAAAAATCTACGACATGTCGCTGACCCTGCACTGCTGAAGCGAATATATCTGGCTCTGTGTCAGTCTCTTCTTACGTACTGCATCTCATCCTGGGGTGGTATCTGCAAAACCACGCTAAAGGCAGCTGAGGTCGCCCAGAGAGCTATACTAAAGGTTTGCACGTTTAAACCGATGCGGTTTCCTACTGTTGCACTGTTCCAGTTGTGCGAGGTTTTGACAGTAAGACAGTTATTCATCCAGAAAATTATCCTGCATCAACATAATAAACAGCCCTACAACCCAATGTTATTACAGAGACGTCGTAAATATCATGTTTGCGAAGTTTTAACCACATTTAAAACAACCTTTGGTAAAAGATTTGTAAGCTTTCTGGGCCCTTACCTCTATAATAAGCTTAATAAAACAATACATATATATCCCTTGACTAGAAAACAATGCAAATTAAAAGTATGCCAATATTTGCAGAAATTAAGTTACGAGGAGACGGAGCAACTACTATCCATACCACGCTAAGAACAAGGCTAAGAGCACATAAAACAAAGATACACTCTCTCCGTAGCTCACCTGCATACCCTTACACACTTGCTTACTCACACCCATACATACATCCACGACACATTTTCTAACACACACACCAACATATACTTATTTAGTACACCTTACACGCACATACACAAACTCACATACACACCACGTACACATACACTAAAACACATGTACACCCACACACACACACTCGGTCCTTTTAACATTTGGATTGTACTTACCTTTTAGTAAATTACTTATCTAAAGATTATTTTCAGTAATTATTCTGTAGTACTGATTTAACTACTTTATATGTCTCTACTGCTTGGCACCTATTAATGTATTGTAAATACTCGAGGGGAATGGTGCTGATAGCCGAAATACAGGCTATGCCTAGTTCGGTTACAGACGCTAATTTCTTTGCCTAAATTGTAATTGTTGCCACATTGCCATTGTAAAATAGTACTAAGTTGTTTGAAAATAAACTATTATTATTATTACTAATCCTAAAATTCTTGATATTAAGTATGACCAAAATAAGATTATTAAAACGGAAAGAACCAAATTTCTAGGAATTTGGCTAGACGAAAACATGACATGGAAATCACACACGGAGACTATGATAAAAAAAATTCATCAATTTTGCTATGCTTTGCACAATTTGAATAAGGTTGCAAATCGTAATACTGTCCTTACTGCACATCATGCATATGTCTCCACAACTCTTCGTTACGGCATAATATTTTGGGGCAACTCTACCAACAGAGAAATGGCATTTAAAGCCCAAAAACTATTGAGGTTTGTATCAAATGCATAGTGCCTTGCTGGCTGTTTTATATTTATATATTTTTATATTGACATGTTCTTCTGTACTTCACTTATTGTTGATACCATGGTTTGACGCTTGCACTGAAAATTTCGCATATTATAAAAACTCTTATTTACTTGTGTTTATTATTGTTCTTGTGCAATCTATCGCTTGTTCCACGGCGCCTATTCTGCCCGCATACTCAACAATGGTTATGGGCCCAGAATAGATTAAACAAAATAGTGAAATGAACCTGGATTGACGTCGGGGAATTTCTTGTGAGTTATCTATTATAACTTAGCTAAAATGAGCACTGTACGAATTGATCCCTTATCTAAAGAAAATTACGAGAGTTGGAAATTACAAGCGGAAGCTATTCTTATTAAAAATGGTCTCTGGATGTACACTAATGGGAATAAATCTAAGCCGATAGAAGAGGCTGATTTAAGCAAATGGGAAGCAGAAGATGCTAAAGCAAAGGCTGATTTAATACTTTGCATTAGCTCAACGGAACTTCGTCATGTACGGAATTGTAAGACTTCGAGAGAAATATGGTTGCGACTAGAGTCAATTTATGCCTCTCGTGGGCCTGCTAGGAAGGCCATGTTACTAAAACGTCTACTGTTACACAAGATGGGTGATTCTGGAGATATTCGTGAAGATATTGGTGCGTTCTTTGATGCGGTAGACAAACTAGAGGCTATGGATGTAAAGATTCACGAAGATCTTTTGTCGATAATGTTATTGTATACTTTACTAGCGAGTTTTTCAAATTTTCGATGTGCTATTGAAAGCCGTGACGATTTACCAAAGCCAGAGATTCTTAAAGTGAAAATCTTGGAAGAATATGCATCGAAGAATGCGAATAATACTGAGAATGATGTACTGTATGTACGGGACAGAAAGAAAACTTTGAATAAATGGCGTGCTGATGTCAACTCTAAAGGATCACCAGGACAGTCACAATCTAATCGTTTATCGTATAAGGAGGACAATTACGCTAACGAAAGGAGAGT
The DNA here is from genome assembly GCA_950022955.1 of Xestia ashworthii. Lineage (NCBI taxonomy): Eukaryota > Metazoa > Arthropoda > Insecta > Lepidoptera > Noctuidae > Xestia > Xestia ashworthii. The sequence goes on along the minus strand of OX465555.1, from coordinate 4,106,203 downwards.
ATTGACCTGTTATCGTTGTAACCGTGTTGGTCATAAAGCCTCCGATTGTCGGGAAGATTATCCGAAGTCGAAACAACACTGTAATAATGTAGATGAAGGATTAATGACTTTAAATGTTTCAGGTATAGAGGAATGTAGCATTGTTGACAATTTAAAACAACAATGGGTGCTTGATTCCGGGTGCACATCCCACTTATGCAATGATGTCAATTTATTCCGTGGTACACTTGAGGAATATAACGGTAAATTAAAGTTGGCTACTAACTTGAGTGCCGAGGTTCAAGGTAAGGGATTAGTTACACTATCGGTATTAAAAGGTAACTCGGCACAACTTGTTGAGTTTAAAGATACTCTTTACGTACCAGACTTAAGGACTAATTTAATTTCGGTGGCAAGACTTACAGATAATGGCTACGATGTGAAATTCACACGTAATGTGTCCGAAATTGTCGATAAAAACGGTAAAGTTAGGCTAACTGCACACCGTAAAGGTAATCTATATTGTCTTCCAGAATGCGATTCTGTCAATGCAGTAACAGATTGTAAGACGGATCTGAAACTGTGGCATGAACGCTTGGGGCATCTCAATGCCAAAGATGTAATTAAATTGTTAGGAAAAATAGGTCATGGCGTGAACTCAAGTGAGATCAATTTAAACACTTTGCGTAGTTGCAATATTTGTGCTAGAGGCAAAATGACCATGTTACCATTTACTGAGTCAAACGGTCCGTGTAATGAAAGATTGCATATAGTATATTCCGACATAGTGGGCCCGATGAGATGCGAGTCAAAAACGGGTGCTAAATATTTTATCACTTTTATTGACGACAGTACTCGTTGGTGTGAAGTTTATTTTCTAAAGACTAAAGATAAAGCTTTAGAAGCATTTAAACTGTATAAAAATTATGTCGAAAAATATACCGGATCAAAAATAAAATACTTTCAATCAGATAATGGTGGGGAGTATGTAAATGTAGAATTCGACGAATTTTTACGTAAGGAGGGAATACAAAGACGACTGACCGTACCTCGTACTCCTCAACAAAATGGGGTCGCAGAGAAAAAGAATCGTACTCTGGTTGAGATGGCCAGATGTATGCTTCTAGATAGTGACTTGTGCATAAGTTTTTGGGCTGAAGCTATTGATACGGCGTGCTATGTTAGGAATCGCTGTCCAACTTCTGTCCTAAACGGTGATATTCCATATGAAAAATGGTGTCAAAAACGAGTGAATATTTCCTATCTGCGTAGATTTGGAGAAAGAGTATATGTTCTGGATAAAAATCCGAACCTAGGTAAATTCGACGCTCGTGGAATCGCAGGAGTATTTGTAGGATATCCAAAGACAAACAAAGGCTTGAATCCCTGAGCAAAGAAAATTTGTTGTCTCCAGAGACATAAAATTTGTTGAGATGTTATCAACAGATTCAGCGACAAGATCACTTGATGAAGCAAAAGACTTCATGGAAATGATTTCTTCTAGAAGTGATATACAAACTAGTGTTGATAAAAGTCATAGTCAAAGTCAGACATCAATGGAGATTGTCTTCACTAAAGAAACAAACAGACAAGAACTTGAACTAAGTCCAAATGAAGGACCAGAAAATGTAGAAAATAGACACGATTTTGAACTAAATCCTGATCAAGGACGTGAGGTGGTATTAAAGAGAGGATCCGGTAGACCAAAAATGGTCCGCACAGGTTGCCCAGGACGACCAAAGAAGGTTTATAACTACGTCGAAGTGGAAAAAAGAAATAGAGAGCCTGAAGCAGAAGAGTATAGAGAATGCAACGAATATGAAGAGTCTAGAGAATGCAACGAATATGCAGGCGTAGCTTCAGGCTGCTGCTGAATACCAGTATTTTACATTGAGAGTGAGTGAGTGAGAGTGCTTGCATAACCGATACCCAATGGTAAGACTGGTTGCCAGACTTTCGGGCCACTGACTACCTGTAACAACTGTCAAATTCTGCAATTGACAGCCGTGACCACCGTGCTTTTTTAAAGCACGGAGGAAACTTGGTAGGTCATAGGTGGAACCCATCCACGGAAGATTGACCCGAGCGATTGTTATCATTTAGCCACGAGCATCAGCCTGTCAGCTATATTGATTAAAAACTACTTAAACTTCAAAAAAACTACTTACTCGTGCAACTTGTCATTTTCTCAACACAAATAACTTTGATATCGCTTATGTTATCAGCTGTCAAATCGAAAACTATAGCAGTGATGAAGAAATAAAACATGGGTTGTCCGACGACAATGGCCACCCAAGCAAAAAAATCTACGTCGAAGGTACCCTGCAACACAAAACCTTGTAAATTGATGAAAATCACTTATAAGGTACAATAGGAATGATTACTGGCTAACAAATATGATTCTCTTTAGTCCGTCAGTTAGACTATTAAAATATTGGATACGTGTTTATTGTTTTATCAAATTAATAAAAAATGACGAAGGTAAAACGCATCAATGATCATGAGTGGGTATTGTGACGTCACTTTCCGGTAAAAAATGTACTCAAATAAGACGTCACACGAATTTTCGACGCACTGTATCATCTCCATTTTTAATCAACTTGAAAAAAAAAAGCTGTGTCCAATTATTTTTGGAAAATCTATTTGACGGACTAACTAGTTTTTTTTGGCCTGTTCTAAAAACGACTGCAACTACAAATCGCAGAAACCGCAGCGACATGTAATTTTGTGAAATAGTTGTGTAGTTGCACTGCATCATTGTAATGGGATCCCGTTTTATTGATAATGTTCTTTTTCTTCAATTTTGGCATAACTATTTTGGCATAATTTGTGTTGCCCTAATGATGCTTTGCCATGTTTTTTTTCCATACTTATGCCATACGCCATGATTATGCCATACTATATTGGCATAATTATTTTGAAAGCTAATATTTCGGGCAGAAATAGTCATTTCAACAACACTGCAGACCGTTACATACGGTTCAAGCGTCGTCGACGAACTATTTTCATAATTAATTTGCCTTATTTTGGCGATTCACATTAATAGAAAATAATGGAAAATATGGCTATTACGTATGTTTTCATGTTTCTATGCGTAACTAAATTTATGCTTATGAATGTAATGCGTAAGCCTGCTGTTTTGCGTTAATAATGTTATGCAAAAATATTATAAGGAGTGACAATAGCAAGCCAAGTTACATTAGGACTTAAAATTTTATGTAAATGGATAGAGAACCCATAGTAATTGGTGAGCTTGCAGTTTGGGTCGCAAAATAAAAGGTTGTATAGTAAAATCAGAGGCCAGCTAACACTGGTTTTGTTACCATATACGCGCATACTGAACTAGGTAAAATAAACTTAATAAATGTCAATCTCTCGTAAGACTCGTACATAGTTTTCATTAAAGCACACAACAAACTGACCAAAGTCTGAAAAATAAATATTTATTCAGTATGTTAGCAGAAGTTTATATTAATCGATCCAATTATTAACTTTACACATACCAATAATTTCAAATGTCGTCCAAGAACCTTGAAAGTGTCGATAATCGTCTCGTACATTAGAATTAACTGGTTTACAGCATATCTACTCCGAAGCGAATTGTTCAATTGGGTTGACATTACAGCTATTCTAAATACTTTAGTACGATAATATAGCAAACCAAAGCACATGGCCATATCTATCCTCACCATATCATTAACAAAGAACAAGAAAAATAAAACGAAAATTTCCACCGAAATCATACTGTAAAATATTTCAGGGACTGAATAAAACAGTAACAATACACTACACACTCTGTATCCGATTGCAAAACACATAGAACATTTAGATAATATTTCCAATCTTCGACATTCTTTCTTTGCACCGGGAATGCTATCAATCGTATGAATATATCTAAAGTAAGTATTCATAAAATCTACATTAGTGAGCAATGGTACCAAGACGTTTAATACATATTCACCGAAGGTTAAATATTTATGAAATGAACGACCAAGTATATTAAAGAATGTAAACATTAAGCAGATGAAAGTAAATAATATAATTGGATAAAATTTTGAAAATAGATTTACGAAGCCAGATGGCGATTGAAAGTTTTGTTTAAAACCGAGAAAGAAACGGTTGTACATAATAAGTTTTATGTTGCAGACTGGCTGGTTTCTGATCATGGTTTCCTCGTTTTGGTTTTCAGCAAATAGTTTAATTTATTAAATAAAACTACACGCTACCGAAGTGTACTAAGCTACCAGAACAGTGAAGTGGTATGATGAAAAACTTGTTAGTTTCATTACTTACACGTTTTAAATCGATATCGTAAGTTTATTCCGGTATAATGATTAAACCTAAAAATACCCTAAATATAGACCCACATAAGCAAGGTATCGTAACAGTATTTTAAATAATGAGCCCGTTTTTAATTTTACTTATGTTCTTAATTTTTTAAACTTAAGCAAACTCGTAGCAATTTTGTCAAACAAAAGTACCACAGGAACATAGCACAAAAACTAGCTACACAGTCCACAACCTACTTAGTACTGGGTAATTCGATACCCCTTGGTAAAACTTGTCACCTGGTTGCACTGGCCGCTTACAATGTCAGCCATAATAATAATTGATTATATAATCTGCCCTGGTTCAATATTAACATTCGACATTTAAATACATTACATGAACTAGACAACTAAATAATGAAATGAAATGTGTAAAAGCTTTTGATCTGCAATATAGCGATAATATTGATGATACAGAAGGAACCGAAGCTGAGCACTAGTTACATGCTGAACGGCTTCATTTGCCAAACCGTGAAGCTTTAAGGACTATGCTCTTGTAGTTTCATAGGAACGACTGTATCCACAGGCAATAGATAAACAAGTTTAGAATTTATGAAACTCATGGCATCAAAATAGCCCAGCGCTATCGGACTATGGTCGTGTGGTCGCCTGTAATGGAAATTGTATCCTTTTGAAATCCTCCCATAAAAGTTTAGCGTGGAAACGCCCTCAATTTTTCAGTTATATTTTTTTATTTCGAAAACTATAAGTTTTATCGCCAAACTGTTAAAGTGAAAATTGTAAAGAAAACAATTTGCTTAAAATATTTGCGACGCCAAAAATGGTTACCGTTTCCGAGATATGATTTTTTTTCCCAAAAGTTTTGAAAAGGTCTTGAAGCATTTTTGTATGAAGCATGGCCGGATTTTTTTCCGCCATTTTGTTATTTTTTAAAGTAGCGGCCACACATAAAACCTATATAAATCGATAGCTGATATCTTACAAACCAATTTTGTAAGAGACAAAATGTTCCAAAGTGTCACGTTTCCGAGATGAGCTATATAAGTTAAATCCATTCATTGATGGAATCTTCAGCACAACTTTGATTTGATCAGACACGCATAAAACCTGTATCAATCGATAGCTGGCATCAATACAAACAAGTTTTGTACGAAACAAAACGTTCTAAAGTGTTAGCTTCCGAGATATGAGCTATCAATTCTAAAATCAGTTTTTTGGCGTTGAGATTTGGTTTGCAAAAAATAATCATATTATTATCTCCGAAACGGTAAAATTTTTTAGTGGCGCAAATATTTTTTTTGAAAGCAAACTGTTTACTCTACAATTTTTACTTTTGAAGCTTAGCGATATAACTTATAGTATTCGAAATAAAAATTATAACTAAAAACTTGAGGACGTTTCCATGCTTAACTCTTTTAAGCGGATTTAAAAAGAGTAAACTTTTCATTACAGGAGAACGATTTTGAATTTTTTTTTTTTTTTGTAGATAGTACAATAAGTAGAAAATGATCGAAACCACTCATTTCGCACTATTCGGCCCACAGTGACTGACGTAACAACCACTTTGTAGTGCAAGCTGATTAGAACTTTATTCTAACAGTTACAGGCGAAGTTTGAACCACCACAAATAGAGTTGCTAATTTAGCTCACGTAACCGCCTTAATCTATTTTTAGAAAATGTTCACTTCAAAATATTCTGGGCATGTTTTATAGACCAGATGAGTAATGGTGAAATGGTTTTTCATCAGAGTTCCTGGACAAAATGACAAACGAATCCACTTGTCTAGGCGCTCAGATATCTAATTAGTAACAAAAAAAAACAGAGTTTATGTTCAGTCTGTCACAATGTTAACTAAAACTTATTGGGAAGTGTTCAAACAAATAATATCCAAAATCAAATGAAATCAACATATTTACTGGACAAAATTATTTCCTCTTTAACACTACCAATCACGGGGTTAGTCAACACAAAGCTATCAATCGTTAATCTATTTGAACTGGTTTTGGTGTTTATTTCACTTGTTTACATACTAGTTGTTTCAGTGTGACATCGTTTTAAGTATAACAAATATACAAATCCACTGACTGGAAGGCCATATCATATGAAATAGAATGAACAGTCACGTCTAATAATCATATAGACTCAGGTATTTGTACTCTACTTCAAGATCTCTCTTGAAAACACTGTACTTTGTCAGAACTGTCTCATAACGTGCATTTTTTTACCATTTGGAACCTCATTGTGAGACACTGGTGTCGACTCTGTTGTGCACAAACAAAATTTAATTTAGGCTATTTGCTATCCTTTTCTCTATAATAAAACGAGAAAGAGACTGACCTAATTTAGAGCTGTCAAATTTAATTGGAACTAATATTTCCATACAAATGAAGGGTGCACGTAAAAACATGTTGACTAAAAACACGGTGAAGCACAAGGCATAAACTAGTTTGACATCTCTTTAGTTCATAGCTATAGCCGTCCTTTTCTCTCACTACATTTTAGTAAAAGAAAGCAATAGATTAAGTTTAGTTTGTGTACAGCAGAATCGACTGCCTCTTAAGATACAGGATACCCTTGTTCAAGAGATAGAGTTTAATTTACTGTGCACAGATTTCTGAAGCATCTAAATCTATACTAATATTATAAAGCTGAAGAGTTTGTTTTATTGTTTGAACGCGCTAATCTCAGGAACTACAGCTTGAAATTGTTTTTTTTTTTGTGTTAAATAGTAAATTTATCGAGGAAGGTTATAGGTTATATAACATCACGCTACAACCAATAGGAGCGGAGTATGAATGAAAATTGTTGCAAAACGGGGAATATTTAGTCCTTTTGTGTTCTTTTTCTCTTTTATGTGACGCAGATGAAGTTGCGTGGGTCAGATAGTATTTAATATAAATAAGTGTTCCCTACCACTAATTTAAGATTGTAAACTGATACTTCGTTCAATTTCTGTGTATTTTGGGAAATAAAGATTTTTTTTTTACCGAAATTCCTAGAAACGTTTTTTTCTATTTTCATATATTTTCGATTACATATTTGGAGCTAAACTTTCCTAATAAAACTTTTTTTTTGAGTTTTAGTTAGGTAAAAGAGTTTACTGCCAAATTACCTTTTCGCATAAATATTTAGTTGATAAGTAGGTAAGGCACCTAGATTATTTTTCTTGTAAAATTTCACAGACTATGTAAATAATCAGGGAGTAAACTATTCCAAAACTCATTTATTTGAAACACAGTTGTGATAGGTTTAATCAAACATTTTACTGAACTATAACAAAAGGTGTAGTATATCCACACGGAATGCTAAAATAACTTGGATAAAATATTCATATACACAACGAAAGGGACTTGTCCGCCAAATTCCTTGAAGGGGAATGTGAAATTTATTAGACACCTTCCGTTTCAATTTGCGAACGCCGAGTAGAGATGGTGTCATTTCGGTCCGGTCTCCTCTCTCGAGAGTTTGGACAGTGACGGCAGGAAACGAAGTTACACGAAAGAGTTTGTTGTGAATCCGTTTTGACATTTTCATGTCTAAACTTATAGGGGTATAAGACAGTTAACGTTTTTAATGCCGTAATAGTAGATGCGAATAATATTATCTACGTCATAAAACATATAAAAACGGGTATTTATCGCGAATTTACCTTTAATTTAAGCCCGCCGCCCGCCGCTCGCCTCAGTATACGGACACGGTTAGTGTAGTGTGCTGTCCTAGTGTGAACCGGCCCTAATTAACATTTATGAAGATCAAGTGAGGGTAGTTGAATAAACACCTTCACTTTGCTGTGGCGGTACATCCACACTTTAGTCTCCCCGCGACCACGGCTGGTGCAATCAGGTCGAAACGTCGGGCTTAAATTAAAGGTAAATTCGCGATAAATACCCGTTTTTATATGTTTTATGATGTGTTCTGATCGTGAAAGTTTAAAAAAGACAATATTATCTACGTTTTGATGTACGTATTGGTGAAAAATTAAATCTATGGGGCTGTGCCTCAAGACTTTCGACGGTGTTTACGCATATGATTTGAATCGTATTTTGTTAGAAATGATGGTTTTTTACGTTAAAAAGTAGCCTTAATTCCTCCTTATAACATCAGCTGTGTGCCAGTAAAAGTCCCGTCAAACTCGGGCTAGCCGTCAAGGTAATTTAGCCGGCACAAACATAGAGACTAAAATTTAAACAAATGTTTTTGTTACAAGTACCGTGTACATTCATACGCATTCAGTAAAATCTTGTTATTTTGAAATGACAAACAAACACTTTTTTTGTATAGATTCCAAATGTAGAAAATAAATCTAATAAACTATTTAACCTGTAAACCTTTTGATACTTGTACGTATTTTTTTTTTTGTTAATAATGTATTCATCTTTAAATAAACGGGTAACAATGATTTATATTTATTTTAATGATTGTGTTCTCATTTTTGACGAAATGTTCTACACACCATTCCACAAAAGTTCCTCAATTTCCTATACTAAAACAAATTACATGAGAAATCGTTTCAGGAGTTAATTGAACCCTAAACTTCATTACATAATTAGTTTAACTGTTAATTATATAAAACGAAAAACTGACTCCAGGAGCTTCTAAATTACAAAGTTTGTTAACCCTTCACTGCCGCTAAAGTGTTGGCCTCACTTCAATTATTTGAAATTAATGGATCTCCATCCAGCACCAATTAGTTTTAGATAGGATACTGAATAAATTAGGCCTATTTGTTCTATAGGCCTGTTATAAAATTAATAAAAACGAAAGTGACATTATAAATGTTTTAAAGTAAGTTAGATATACTCGTAACTAAGTCAATGTACTTAAAAGAAACCGAATAGAAGCAATATTTCACACACGACAACATTTCCTTTGCTGGAACACAATCCTCCTCCATATGGGCCCTAGTACGGATAAAATGATAAAAAAACTTAAATTTCTAGAACAAACCATCACTACTAACGTAGGATTCTTTATATAACTCAAAATTCCGATTTCATAATGAGTATAACACTTTAGTTTAACAACCTCTTTTTCTCAATTTCTTAGTTTACGGTCTCAATATGGCTATAATTTTTATAAAGAAAAGAAACTGTTACGGGCATCATCATCTTCATCATCATTTCAGCCGAATGACGCCCACTGCTGGACATAGGCCTCTCCCAAGTGTCGCCGCATTGACCGTTCCCGTACGTCTCGCATCCTGTCCTATCCTAAAATGAGACAGAACATGAATACCAAAAGAAAAAAAAATCCTTACTTTCAAAACTGCACATCATCCTTCTACATAGAACCCTATAGGTACGCTTATTTATGTAAAGCCTTAGGGTTGAATAGATCACTGATTATGCATAAGGCATGTCCGTCGTCTCAAAGAGCATGTTGAGATGTCGTCACCCTCGCTATACGCGTCACGTATTTTAACTTTCCTTTACGCTTGTTTTAATTTATGGTATGAACAGAAGATTTGGTAAGTACGTCAAGTTTTTTAACCGATTTAATATAAAGAATCTATGCATTCTACGTCGTTATATATCTTGCAAAAACATCGAAATTTGAGTGTCTAATATTATAAATAGACGCAAACTTACCTTCATAATTTTTTTAATAGGGATGTGAGAACTGCATCCAACAAATCCATTTTGTACTAACAAAAACTTACCAAAATTCTATACAAACTTTAACAGTATTACTTTAAATTCATATCACAATACCCGGTGAGTATGGTAAATGAGCTCGTAAGAGTGAATAGCGACCGATACGTTAGCGGGATCAACGCGAGTGGACTGAGGCGATACGGCCGTAAATTATGGCCGTTTTCAACATTGGCCAGCTATAGTGTTACAAAGAATGACGTCATTAACTTCTCTGGGTGAAGAATGAGACTGTTAATCATAGTGGGTGTAGACGTAAGGATAGTAGTTATAAAGAATTGGGTGTCTCGTTGGTACTTTGTTGGTCTTTGTGTTACGGGAGGATGAGTTGAAAAGTTATCTAAAGGATCTGTTCCAAAAAACATCATTTGCTTAGCTTTTGTATGTTTCTATGTTGGGATCGGCACCCAGTTTAACCGGATGCCGCTTAATACTTGTATTTTACATGTAGCGACTGCCTATTTGACAAGGGGTATCGTATTACTCAGTACAAACTGGGTAATACGATACCCCTTGGTAAAACGGGTTATCTGTTGTCATGTAATGTGTGGTCACCCATCACCACTACGATGATAGCCAACGCATCAATCTATAAAGGGTGTAAAATACCTCGTAACGAAGCTGATAGGCACTTGTTCTCCCCGTCATTGTGATCATTTTTGGAACGAAGTTCCTTATCGCGCGTTGTGAAAGGGGGCCAGACGGAAAAAATTCTTACGAAAAGTTGTCACGACACTTTTTGACAAGCTAGTTTTCTTTTTAATATATTACAGTAACTAGGAGTTGAAGGTTGTATACATTTGATGTTAGACCTTCTTTGTAACCATTTTTTATCAACTTATGCAATGGGGAGGAACGTTAAAAGCTAATTGTAGATGGCGCCACCATAGCTGGTCTCAATCTGACCAATGAGGTTAAGGTATTTTAAAATATGAAATGACATTCCTTGGTTTTTAACCAATGACGATGCTTGGAACCAGCTATGCTAGCGCCATTAGTTCCACAGTGTGCATCCCCATTATAATTATTTATGTATTTTATTTTTCCGCTTGTTGTCGGCTCGAGGACCAAACGCAGACTGAATGTTCAGGCTGGGCTTCCCATCACGATGAAATTATGTTGGCACCGATGAAAAATTTCAGTTTTTTCGTCATAGGTGTCGTTTTCGTGTTTTTTGGGGTCGCTGATAATAAAAAAGAGGTCAAAATAAAAATCAAAGATGGCACCGACAAAAAATTTCGGTTTTCTCTTCATGGGTGTCGTTTTCGTGGTTTTTGGGGTCGCTGATACTGAAAAAGAGGTCAAAATGAAAATCGAATATGGCGCCGACGAAAAATTTCGGTTTTCTCTTCATGGGTGTCGTTTTCGTGGTTTTTGGGGTCGCTGATGATGAAAATGAGGTCAAAATGATAATCCAAGATGGCGCCGATGAAAAATTTCATTTTTTTTCGTCATGGGTGTCGTTTTCGTGGTTATAGGGGTCGCTGATAATAAAAAAGAGGTCAAAATGAAAATCAAATATGGCGCCGACGAAAAATTTCGGTTTTCTCTTCATGGGTGTCGTTTTCGTGGTTTTTGGGGTCGCTGATAATAAAAAAGAGGTCAAAATGAAAATCAAAGATGGCGCCGACGAAAAATTTCGGTTTTCTCTTCATGGGTGTCGTTTTCGTGGTTTTTGGGGTCGCTGATGATGAAAATGAGGTCAAAATGAAAATCCAAGATGGCGCCGATGAAATATTGAAGTTCCTTACCGCGCGTTGTGAAAGGGGGCTAGACGGAAAAAATTCTTACGAAAAGTTGGCACGACACTTTTTGCTATAGTAAGCTATTGTAAGCTGTGCGGCGTCGCATGTTTCTCTGTCTGTCTCTCTCTCTCTTATAGCAAGCCAGAACTTCGTTCCATCCGGGTGTCCCTTGACACCTCTCAAGTTTTTTTTTTGTTCAACATCATACCTGGGAACCTTCTAGTTACGGAGATATTGGGGTTTAAAATTCCAAGTTTTTGATAAGTTTTTCTTAAATACATATTTTTACTGAAAGATTGTTACTTAAGACACCTCCACGACCCCCGTACTATTCAATCCATCCATCAGCACTACATTGAGTTCTACCACAAAACAATGTATTTCACCCCAAACGAAAAAGTCGTTTCCTAGCAATTATTTTTGCGTAAAGTTACTAAGTTTGATCTACAGAATGCTTGGTTGACGGCTTCGTGATGAGGTTGCTTACACACTGTATTCTAAAAACTTTCTACTACAGGGTGTAAGGGTAAACACCGTTGTCACTCAAACCACGGGTAGTTGACATAAATAAAAAAATATAGGACAGAGTTAAAAAACTGGATAAGGGATTTTATTAAAAAAAAAAAAATAATTAAATTATCCGACGATGTCCCCGAAATCATGGCTAGCCCGACTACACGAGTGACGTAATTGCTGCCCGCCCGTCGAGGCATCTATCTACTTACAGAATTCTCCTAACATTACCTGATAAATTCAACTTTTCCTGGCAAAATACCTACCTTACGTGTTGCGTGATGAGTCTAAATGTAACTTTGATGTGACAACAAAGAAAATGAAAAGTAATCCAAACTACTGAGTAGGTATTTTGGCGTATTTAAAAAGTTCATCACAATTTTATGTACGTACAGTTAAAAATCACCGATTAAATTTACGCAGAGGTGAGTGGGTCGTCATAAACCGATTGAATATCTACTAACTTACCTACTGTTCAAAATTCACACATTGTTGTTGAGCACTCGAGAATCTGATGTCTGCATACATCCTACGAGCCTCGTACAGGTTATTTATCACCCGCGATGGCGTAAAGCCGTACCATTTCGGTCCACTGTTCACTTGTGTAAGATATAGCACTAAATTTACGCGCGAGAAACTTAGGACTCGCCACGCGGCGCGCGCTCCGACGAGCGACGTGGATTCGCTTTGGCGACAGCTGGCCGACTGAGGTACTCGTGACGACTGTTCACTCGATCGCTGCGCGGGCGCGCGTGCTGGGGCGCGGTCGTTGACCCGGTCGGCGGTCAGCTGTTTCCGAGTGCATTAGGGTGAAATGATCTTGAAGAAAATAGTGGATTTTCTTCAAAAAAAAAAGGTTGCTTTTTTTCATTGGTTTTAGGTTCTACTAATGTAACCAAACCCCTGGTTTCAAGGATAACGGTGTCTACACTAACACCCTGTATAATATAACACACAACTTGCACAACAGTCCACAAGGTTCAAAAACAAAATGACATTCTTCAACTATGTTGGGATCGGCTTCCAATTCAACCGGATGCAGCTGAATACCCGTATTCTTCATGGAGCGACTGCCTATCTGACGTCCACAATTCAGTGACTGAACTGATTTGTGTTCCTGAACTGATATGTGAACACTGATCAAAAAGCATTTCATCATCAGATTTTTGTCAAAAACTTGGTAATCCCTCTCCATTAATAAAAACTACCAGTGTAGTTTTAATTAATGGAGATAAAGGCTTTAATTTTCTTTTCTATTGCTGAGCTTGGTTTGACGGTTTAGTTACTGAAAAAAGTGTTTAAAAAATACGTACGTAGAAGCAAAGCTGCATTTTATTTTTTTGTAATCTCATAAATCAATCTCTTTGCCTTACTGTGCAAATTGCTAGACATATTTAAATAATTTTAGAACATAAAAGTCTCATTTTTTATTTTATCTTGACGTCATTAGTCGTTAAAAAAAAATATGAAAAGCTACACTTCAAGATAACAGTACACTTGACGTAGTTCTTAAGGAGTAAGAAACTGAAAAGCCTGTCTTTGTGGAAAGGGCTTTGTATTTAAAAAAAGGTAAAGTGAAAAGTAGGCATAAAGATCAAAGGAGACATATTTTTTCGTTTTAATTATAAAACATAACATCTGACATTCTCGTTGTCTGTCGGTCTTTGAAAATCGAGAACAATTTATCTAATTTACGATAAAATAGTCCTCGTTATTTCTGTAACTCAATTTTTGTTTAAAGTATTCTCAGGACAGGCTAGGTTTTAACTTAGTATAAATATTACTACGAGTGAGTCCGTGCTGGCAAAGTTAAAATGTTTTATGAAGAAGCTATAGTTTTCTTAAATACCACCCACGTTACGCCACGCACCATGTCCCATAGCATGGGCTGGGCATGGCATAGACCTCTATTCTATCTTGTGCCACCCCCGGCCTTTGATTTCTGCTAAATAATAAAAGTAAAAACACATCCACCTTACCATCACCCCCAATTAGTCGGCCCAACTGATTTAACAAACACCATCATCATCAGCTGTCTAGCCTTATCCCAACTATGTTGGGGTCGGCTTCCAGTCTAACCGGATGCAGCTAAATACCAATATTTTACATGGAGCGACTGCCTATCTGACCTCGCGACCACGGCTGGTGCAATCCGGTCGAAACGTCGGGCTTAAATTGAAGGTAAATTCGCGATAAATACCCGTTTTTATATGTTTTATGATCTCCACAACCCAGTTAATACTGGGAAATACGATACCACTTGGTGAGACTGGTGTCAGACTTTTGGGGCCACTGGCTACCTGTAACGACTGTCAAAGATGGACAAATGACAGCCGGGACCAACAGCTTAACGTGCTTTCCGAGGCACGGAGGAAACTCGGTATGTAAGGGTGGTCACCCATCTATAGACCAACCTAGGCAAGCATGGCTTAACCTAAAGATCGACCCGAGCGGCTGAAATTATTTAGCCACGAGCTCTTCCTGATTTAACAAACACCATCTACACGAAAAGAAGAATTCGACGAACCCAAAAGAGAAGAAAGCTTTAAATTAATTTTAATTACCAATTTTTAATTAACATCCTATAAGTGCGACTGTTGAGCGATCTTAGAGTCGATTCCTGGAACGGGTAAAGTGTTATTGGGTTTCTCCCAAGGATTTTCTCAGTAGCAGTCATGGAATCTGGATTTGTGCCCAGTTGATGTCAATAGGCTCGATGCCTATTAGATAAGACGTAAACATAACTAGTGAGACGTGGGTGTACACGACGTACACGTCAAATAAACATTTTTTTCTACTTTCTCTTCTTTTTCTTCTTCTTCTTACATAAATATGTTACGATATGTTGAATATAACGGTACCCACCTAACTGTAAAGCACAATACAAACCGTGTAGTCAAGTTAAGTACCAAAACAACATAAGTGGCATCACAACCAAGCCACTAGTATCCATTTCACCCCTGTGTAACCACCCAGAACATCACGAAACTAAATAAAACCGACGAACAAAGGGCCTAACACAATAACTGACCCCTTCGTAAACGTAAGTCAAAACGCGCGTAAACAACTCTGTGGCCCAACTGACTAATCATCTGCTTTGCCAGGATCCCAACGAGGTCGGGAGGAAATGAAACCGCTTGTTTCGGTGCCAAACCTGAGTATGCTTGGACACCGTTCAAGTGTTGACTCATCGAACGCCAGATAAAATTGGTGAGCGGTCGTGTGTCCCTGGAATTTATATATTTTTGTGTAAGTAAATAGCTGTGGAATTTATACTTTGTATTATCATTTTAATAGGTACAAGTCGGAGTATAATGGGATTTTTGTTTTTTGAAAAAGGAAAGAACTCTGTACGAACTTTCATAAAATAAATTAAATAATAAATAGAGTTAAAGACAAGAACTATGTACTGTCTGACAGAGTTTTATTTACTACCTATCAACCTATCCAACCTACCTAACGTACCTCCTTTTATTTTTTTGCCTGCCTGCAATGTGTCCCACTGCTGGGCAAAGGCCTATCCTTTCTCCTTCCAAACCTTTCTATCTTGAGCGATATCTGGCCTTGTTTGCCTCGCAAACAAGATTAGTTCGTCACACCACCTTCGCAGAAGTCGCAACTGGCGCGCCTACATGACCGGATGAATAAACGTGGACGAGGCAAAGGGAGTACCTAAAGCTGATGCTCCAGAGTAGCCTGCGAAATTCAAATTTTCTTAAGTTTTTTGCAATTTTCAGGCTAGTGTTAGATTGTATGTTGATGAAAATATCGTTCTGGACTGTAAGAAGTATGTTGTTACAGAATTATAAACGTCAAAATAATCAAAACAAACCTCCAAGTCCACAAAGATCGAAGAAACCTTGAAAAATTCTCGACCTTTATGAGTTTGGAGGTTTGTATTGATGATTTTGATGATTGACGCGGGCTACCCTGACGCTTTTACCTTTAAGATCGTAACGAGTGGGGTTCTGTGGTTTCTGCCTACCTCAATGGCAAAAAGGCGTGAATTCACATCTAATGTTTTATCATCATCATGATCATTTCAGCCGAAAAACGTCCACTGCTGGACACAGGCCTCCCCCAAGTGTCGACACATTGACCGGTCCCGTTCGATTCGCATCCAGCGATTCCCGCTGCATCTATTATCTTCATCTGTATGTCGACCTATTTACGATAATATTGATGAAGCAGGTACCTATTTATTCTTTAGTGATTTGTGAAAACTTTTACGACTTCTACAATTGATCTCCATGGCAAACAGACAGCTAATCTGTAAGAATACAAAAAAAAGACTTGGAAAATATATCCCTCCATTTGCTTTCCTGAATGCAATATTTCTTGAATGTGGTAAGCGTTTGTGGCAGCAGTTGGAGAGCAGCAGGAAATAAGTCGTTTGTGACTTTAGAGTGCAACTCTTAAACTTTTTGGTTACAGACGTCTGTGTAAAATATTGTGGTCATTGGTTTGTTGTCCAAATGGTTGATAGTTATTTATTGACTTGCCGATTAAGACGAAAAATACGAAAACGACGAAAAGTAGTATCGACATGAAGTAAAAGTCATATTTGGTTACGTAAACTGGAGGTATAGGTTCGAATGTTTTTAATATCTTTACTTTTGCTTGATCAAGTTTCTGAGATTGCTAATAAATTAAGAAAAATATATAATTATATAGTGAAGGAGATCGTGTGTAAATAATATCAGCCGCTCGGGTCTATCTTTAGGTTAAGCCATGCTTGCCTAGGTTGGTGGTTGGTATGTGTTTGTCGGTCTGTGTATGGGAAATCATCAAATTACATACCAAGTTTCCTCCGTGCCTCGGAAAGCACGATATGCTGTTGGCCCCGGCTGTCATTTGTCCATTTTTGACAGTCGTTACAGGTAGTCAGTGGCCCAAAATATCTAACAACCAGTCTTACCAAGTGGTATCGTATTACCCAGTAGGCAGTCGATTCATGTAAAAAACTGGTATTCAGCTGCATCCAGTTAGTTTGTAATCGGACTTCAACCTAGTTGAGAAAAGGCTAGGCAGATGATGATGTATCCGCCTAGATATTATTATATTGCAATATCCTGTATTTCCTTGTAAATACTTCAGTCTGGCAGATGGCTATAAGTGAGTTTTAAAAATACAAATTCACTTTCCTCTTAAACCTTACCAGTATATTTTAAAGTTTATAATACTCGTAGTATCACGACAATCAAATGTAGATCCTGAAAATTATTTAATTGGTGTAAAATAGATCTAAAAGTTAATTGACAATAGAAGCATCTTTCGAAAACTACACGAACTACCAGGCTTGCTTTTAAAGGTTCATTGCCTTCGGGGCAGTAAAACAACCCACCCCTTGATAAGGTTTTGAAGTCTGCCGCTAGATGGCAGTAGTCTCCGAGAACTAATGGGACTTGGTCCTCGGTAGCGAACCTACTAATATCAAAGTTCTCATTAATGTGACTAGATGGCGCTCATTCAGTGCATGTGCTCTCTGGAAATCCTTGTATTGATCTCTCATTATAGGATGGAGTTGAGTCAAGTATTCTGTTTTGACTTTAAAATGAATGAAAAGTCTCATTATTAAATTAGGTAATATCCGAAACAGCGACATCTACCAGGATTGTGAAAGTTAACTAGCAAACCACTGAAAAGAAACCTTTAGCAATCTGGGTTATTGTTTTGTTCCCTAAACTTTGTAAAGATGGCGTTTATTAAAATGTTTTATAGAAGGCATCTATTCGTAGATATTTTTTATTATTAACTTACCTCACGTTAGAGAGAGAAAGAGACATTGAATATTAACATGTGAGTAAATAATAAAATGTTAATAATCGCCTTGCTTAAATGCATTCTTAATATCCATAAAAATTAACTTTAATCAGATGTGTGATTTTATTTCGACAAAAATGGAGGCAAAAGACATACTGCACCATCACAAAATAAATTGGGTTATGACAGGAGAATAGTAAAGACTTCGATTGCTTAGTTTTACTGAAGAAATTGGGGAATAGAATTTCCGGTTCAATAAAACTCGGGAACGAATAATTTTTACCTAAGCCACGACCACACATTTCATCCGAAAGTTTTCAGTTACAACCGTAAAAAAAAAACATTTTGTTTCCACAATTTAAAGGCACGTCCAACCACCTTGTTGGCAACAATCGCAATTCGGTATGTAAAGTATTTTTCAGGAATTTTTTTTACATTTTTATTTCGTAAAACATTTAATTTTAAGCAACTAATTTTAAGCTTTTTTTATTCCAAGTTACAGTTTCTTTTTTATTATTTTTTAAAGTATTATTCGTGATGACGTCATTTCATAGCCTGAATAGCTTTAAGTCTTTGCCACGTTTTCAGTACATACAAAAAACACTAAATAACTTCAAAGTTGACATTGATGACAGTTGACGCTTGACAGATACGTGTTTTTATTTTGTTGTGAAATGTGAATGCTGTGATCGTGACTGTGATGTGAACTTTTTGTTTGAGTTTCTTTTCCTACGATTTTTAGCAAATTTTAATTTCTATCCATTATCCGTGCTGCGTATCCGTGCAATGAATCTGTCATCGACAACTAGTGCTAAATGCTTCGTACCGTCATGTAAAAACACTACAACAAATAGCCGACACAAATTGTTTGTAAATGTGAAAGAAAAGCTAAAAAAGAAGTGGTGCAAGGAAGTAAATATGGAATACAAGCCTGGGCGTCGTCTTTTTTGTTGCGAAGATCATTTGAACGCGAAATTATCAGCGCGCGATGCATTCAAATAAATAACACAGTAACTAGCATTGACAGTTTTGATTTGACACTGACGGTATGACAAACAAAAGTATTTTTTTTTAATTTATCTTGAAAAGCACGAAGGAAGTAGTCTATTCAGGCTACGTTATGACGTAATTTAGAGGTCAAATGAAAGTCAAATGATTACAAGTATTATTGTGAAAATAAACACAATCTTGTGATATAGAAATCTAAAAATAGAAAAATAAGGCATAGGACCCTAAAATCTCCAAATGGTTTTGGAATCAGCGTAGGTTAATTTTTACTTTACATACCGAATTATTCGAAAACCTCTAATTTAATGCTGGCAACTTCTAATTTATTCACTGAAGGGAACAGTGATTGCAAATTGTTTCCGTTTTGGTATTCACCAACGGTTCTGAATTCACTTTTTTTGGTGTGACATCGGATGAAAAACAATTCGTTTTCCCTTTACTTTATGAAATTCAACTCTTTCGGTGGCTATCTTGAAATATTATAATTGGGTATTCATTGTTTTTGAAAGCTATGAGCTTTCATTTAGCTTTACTTGAAAGTTGTTAAAAAAATACTTTTATGCTAATTTGCAACAACATTGTCCTATTAGCTAATGTATTGTAGTAGGCTATTTTTCTTGTACCGGTAACTTTTTAAAAGCGATGAATACCAGGCAAGATCATCTCGGGATGAGAAAACTCTAAGGCCTGAATTACTGTACAGCGAGAACAAAATACGGCTGTCGGTCAGCGCTGACGTCAGCATCGCAGTATGGTGAAGAACGTAATGTATTTTCGTACACGACCGACCGTGCACAACCGACCGCCAGCGTGACAAAAATTCAGGCCTTAAACAGTTACCTTCTTGAATATACATAGGTACCTGACAGACAAAGGTGCTTTCATTATCACTATCACTACATATTAACAAAGTCTCCTGCCGCGTCTGTCCGTCCCTATGTATGCTTAGATCTTTAAAACTCCGCAACGGATTTTGATGCGGGTTTTTTTAATAGATAGAGTGATTCAAGAGGAAGGTTTTCGTATATAAGTTTACGCATCGGCTAGTTAAGTATAAACTAAAGGGTAAGCTGAAAGTACAGTACACTACCTGCTACGATTGCCACTTAAGAACTCCATGATTGCCTCAATCATACTCAAAATAATGATTGAAAATCTTGAAAATACTCTCTTTTAATACGGCTATTTTCATCAGTATTCTTAATTTTTGCCTTGCGAAAGTGGTTGGCGGACGTACCAATGGCTTATGGCTTCTTTACACGCTATCTAAAAGTACCTTTTAAAAGATTTTATATATTTTTATAATGGTGTTTATTAGCTGATGAAGCTATTTTTAGATGAAGGTTGTGTTGAGGAAAAAATACTCGGTTTGCGCTAACGTCTTGGACGTTAGGTACGGGCACTTGTTAGGATACAACGCCGGGGATAACATACGCCGTGTTCATATATTAATACTTATGTACTTTTAATGTGATTTTCTGGCGGTACCTCCACACTTCAGTCTCCCCGCGACCACGGCTGGTGCAATCCGGTCGAAACGTCGGGCTGAAATTAAAGGTAAATTCGCGATAAATACCCGTTTTTATATGTTTTATGATGTTTTCTGATATAGTCCCGAACGATTTTTTAATTTTGAACTTTGAATTGAAGTAATAAAGGACTCGAGAGATATTCCTCCGTGTTAAGCCGTTGATCCCGGCTGTCATTCGCACATATTTGACACTCGTTAGAGTTGTCATCATCCGGAGTAATTTACTATGTGGACCTTGTAGGAACTAGAACAAATTTCCGTGCGTTCAAACGTTTTTGTCATACCTATTATTGGAATCAAATAATGTCAGCTCACAACTTAGGACCCATTAATGTTAATATTTATCCGTAGTGCTAGAGGCAACTGGGCCTATCCCAGTTGTAAACGTCCCTTTGTTCCTATTGGCCTTGTTTCGTTCTGTCTCCTGCTGATATGGAGAGAAGTGGAAATTATGGTTTTTTCCTAATCCCCCGCTATTCTTTCTGATTAATTTCGTTGCGGGATCCAAGACAGATAAACTCATTCTCCGGGACTCCATCGAGCTTCATTGTCTCGGTGCTTTTCTGGTGTTCACCACTGTTGATTCTGGCTTTCAGGAGTTACAGTGGTTTGGGAATAGTGTGGCGGGCTTGTCCCAAAAAAAGGCTGAAAGTCTGACAACTAGTTTTACCAAGGGCTACCGTATTACCCAGTACTATCTTGGTTGTGGAGGTCAGATAGGCTGTCGCTCCATGCAAAGTACTGCTATTTAGCTGCATGGTTGGACTGGAAGCCGACATTGACACAGTTCGTAAAGGGTAGACAAACCCGCTACACTATTTCCAAACCACTGTAACTCCTGAAAGCCAGAATCAACAGTTTTTTTTTTATTGTTTGATTTGATTTAATTTTAATTCTTTCCAAATTGAATCTGTTTTTATGGTATGTGAAAATGATAAATTATTTTGTTAATCTTGATAATTGTTGTATTAATTAATTGTTGGCATTGACATTTTTATTTTGTATTTTTCGTTCCTTTTCCTTTATTTAATTTGACATTTTATCTAATTTTGATTTTATCTATAATTATTTGTGATTGTACTTTTGAATTGTTAAATGTAATGTTTTTTTTTAATGATTATTTCTTCTTTGTATGATGTTCCTGATCCTTAGATATTTTGTATGCCTTTTGGCGGGGTACAGCTCGGATCTTATTTATTATAACATCTTCTACATATATGTACCCTGTGTTCACGAAATAAATGAATTTGAATTTGAACAGTGGCGACCAAAAGAAAATCGCTGGGAAAAGGCTAGGCAGATGAGCCCAAAAGATTTACTAAGTCAAAGTCGCTGGTAGAAGCTAGTAAATCATTTCGAGTTTCAATTCAGAATAGGAAACCCATCGTGTAGGTACGTCGACGTTACGTTAATCACGCAAATGCAATTTATATAAACAATCACAGAATTATTTAGTGGTTTTCATTATAAAATCTGAATAATTAAAATGTCAGGTAAATTAACATTTATTTCCTGTTTTGTTTGGATTCAATTGGCTTAATTATGCATATTACTAACAGTGCTTTGTATAGTATACAGAAAAATAATACCCAATTTATCTATTTTCCTGTTGGTGGTTTGATTATTACAGTTTTGCATTTTTCATAGAGTTGTTGTTGTTTTGCTTAAAAAGAAATGGAAAAACAGTTGTTTTCTTCGCAATATTTGGAATTAGACTAGATTTAATAGGAAAATTAATATTCGAAGTCTCTCAAGTGTTGTCAAAAATGTTTTCAGCTAAACATCGTTATAGCTCTGAGTTTAATTTGGTGTAAAAGTATCTTCTCTAAATATTCCGATAGGAATTGCTACTCTCACCTTGTTTGATTTTTTTAGTATTTTTAAAACCATTTTACAAAATAAACGTCATTTAAATGCGGTCATTGGTCTAAAAACTTACATTATTTTGTACCTAGAAAAATTAAAGATTTAAACAATTTGTGAACGCCCTAAATTCAGAAATACAACTACGTTAACACATTGATAATAAATAAAAGTGAAGTGTGTTTGTTTGTTCATAAAATTAATAAAGAGAGCGTTTTCTAAAAGCCAATGATGAAATCAAGATAATATTAAAAACGGTAAACTTTTATCGCCCGTCCAAATTATTCCAACAACTTGGAGCAACTTCACAGAGGAACTTAACTCGGACCTGCATCGCGATCAATACTAATATTTGATTCGATATTTCGATACCATTGAGAGCCAGCCCTGATTTTATCGATAACCGTCATAACCAATACTGATTTTGGGGTACCTCCTGACCGTATCTATAGGGTCAGCAAGGGTCAATATGAATAGATGAGACTCAATATAAAAGGCTGGTAGCAGAGATTGAAAAAGGTCCGAAGATTGTCACATAAATTTTGTTCTCAAGTACACTCTGGATAAGTAGAGTTTATTTCCGAAGATTTGGGCCGAAGTTCCGTACGTACTAAACGGGTGAGATACATAGGTGGCGTCTGAGGGGTGTGATAGAACGATATCGATATTTTGTTGACATGATATCGATGGTCTTTTTTAAACTTTCACGATCAGAACACATTATAAAACATATGACATCCGGGTATTTATCGCGAATTTACCTTTAATTTTATCCCGACGTTTCGACCGGATTGCACCAGCCGTGGTCGCGGGGAGACTGTTAAAGGTAAATTCGCGATAAATACCCGGATGTCATATGTTTTATAATGATATCGATGGTGGGGAAATCAGTACCAAATTAAATACACACACAAAAAACTACAAGTATTGGAAGTGATCACTTGGTATCGTATTTGAATATGTGTGTGTCCGTAAGTTAAAAAAAAAAAAATAACATGCGGGGCAGTCGTCGGGGACTGGCGATAGAAGTGAAAAGTAAGTACTCCAAAACAAACTTTTTCTTAATTGTGTAAGGTTGATTTTGACAAGCCGTTCTATGAAAGCGTTCGCTGACGATGTCGCGATTCCATGATTGAATGAAAATTCTATGTTACGTTTAGTTTTAAGTAATTATTTTTGTATTTCTCTTCAATTCAAATTGACGTCCATGGACGAATGTATGAAATGAATTTAGAAAATACCGTTTCAATTTGAACCGTCAATTATCATAATTGTCATATATAACTAAGTCAAGCCAATACAATAATAAGTGTCCCACTTAATTACCAACTTAAGTTATCAATATTATTAAAAACTGGATTTAGTCCGCGCCTTCGGGCGGAGGTCGAAAAGTATTCCACAGGGTCGTCCTACTGAGTTAAAAATAAGCCTAAATTTCATCGAATCAATTCAGGCATTAAAAAAATTACTAACAATCGGATAACCCCCTTTCAACTTAGTAGTATTTTTATTACTTAGCATAAGTCAATGAGGGGTTTTCTAGATACCTACCAAACAAACTCATTAAAACTATCGATATCGACAGAAAGATTCGTCCAACACTATCTCCACCCGAGATAAGTTCGACAAGTTAGGGCTACCGCACACTACAGACAAGACTGTCTTGAGACAGACTTTCGCTATACAAAATATATGAAGATGCGCACACTTGAGACAAAACGTCTTGCAGACAAAACTGTCTCATACCTACAAAAACTGCACAGCGACAAGTCTGACTACCGATTGTCGGCTTCCCTTTTGGATGTACGCGGGCGCGCACATCTACGACAAAACAGTCTAGCGATAGGGCATCGAAAAGTGGCTATTATCAAACCCGGGTTTTCGGTTTTGGGTTTTTTTGTCCAAAACCGGGTACCCGAGTTTTTCGTTTTTTTTTTTCATCAAATGATAAGATGTTTATTTTGCAAATAGGTTTTTTAATTTAATCCGCTGGATGCGAGTCGCATGGGACCGGTCAATGTGGTGACACTTGAGGGAGGCCTATATCCTCAAATGGACGTCTTTCGGCTGAAATGATGATGATGAATGCAATAAATGAAACAAATCAAAACTCAACTTACATTTCTTATAATTGACCCCTTATTTACATCGTTGAATAGTTTTTACTCTCGGTAATTGTATATTAGTTTTGGACTTATTAGTGGTGGACTGTATATCCATAGGTCGCTGGTTCAAATCCGGCTCGAAGGACCAAAAATATGTGGAGTCCTACCGCTGAGGTGCGATGTGTGCCGGGAATTCTAATGTGTAATGTGGAAGAAAACACCGACATGTGTATTCACCAAGCAGCTTTATTGAACTAACTTTTATTACAGTAATGTGCATGCAATAAGGTATAAACGTAAGTAAACGGGCGTCAGCATAAAATTGTCGAGTGAGCTCGTACATTAATGATAATAATTTTCGATTAAAAATGTTTCGTTTTACCATTATTGTAAAAAAAGTAGTTTATTTAATATGACTTTTTACTTTATATTGAAAAAAAAATAAAGTAAATAATATAGTACCGAAAGTATACCGAAAGACCCGGTACCAGATTGTTAAAAAAATACCCGGGATTTTCGGTACCGGAATTTCCCGGGAGCATGCCCTATAGTAGACCAAACAGTTTCGTCTCAGGACTCTCAGGTGTGCGATGTGCCCAAGACAAAACAGTTTTGAGACAGACTTGTCTTTATGAGGCAAGTCTGTCTCAAGACAGTCTTGTCTGTAGTGTGCGGTAGCCCTTACCGTCTTCCACTAAAATATGTAGCGACACGGTATTGAAAAGTTCTGCTTTGTAGAACAGCTTCCCTTTTATCTATCGAATTATTAGTTCATATAGTTCATTAAGTGCTTGTCAAGTAAGCGGTGAAGGAGTTTGTTTTGGTAATAGACAAACTTTATAGCTTTAAATTAGAGGATATGGGAATTTGGTCTTTTTATGTGATAAAGTCAAAATGTTGCTTGTCTGTGGTTTAGAAATGTAAGCTAAAATCAGATCATCAACATGCTCTCTGGATGCTTGTTTGTTCAATCTATTAAGTTGCACGGGTTTCATGTTGGAACTTCCTCACATATAAAAGGTATAATCACCTCTTCACGAAGCTGAAAGGCACTGGTTCTCCTCATCATTGCGATCATTTTTTTGCTCTACAGCATACCTGGGAGCCTTCTAGTTACGGAGATATGGGGGGTCAAAGTTACAAATTTTTGACAAGTTTTTTTTTAAATACAAGGTTTTTTTGGAAGATTTTAACATTTAACACCACCACGGCCCCCGTACTATTCAATCCATCCATCAGCACAATGTTCTAAGTGCATTACAATGAGTTCTACCACAAAACATGATTTATAACCTCAAAAAAAAAAGTTGTTTCCTAGCAATTATTTTGCGTAAAGTTACTTACTTTGATGTACAGAATGCTTGGTTAACGGCTTTGTGATGAAGTGGTTTACACCCTGTTTGTAACAACTAAATGTACACATGAATGCAATAACGAGTTTTGAGTTTGAGTACGTTCAAAAGGCATTTGACCGCAGCGTTTTTATTCGGACTGTTTTATCGGCTTGTTTCTGCAGCAATTTCTCAATAGCAGCCTTTTTTTTTTGGGTGGGAAATCATCAAATAACTTCTCCCACTCTGGGCGAAGCGGAAGGGAGTGTAGACTTTTACTGACTAAAACCCATCCATGTCCCTTCCTCGCCCTTTATGTTCCGGAGCCACGGTATCTCTTTCAAACAGTCCTGCAGCCCCGGCAGGAGTCCCGCAGCCCCGGCAGGAGTCCCGCAGCCCCGGCAGGCTCAGTAGTAGTCTCGGAGTCTGAATTTGTGATCGTATTGCGATTGTGTCGTTGAAATTGGCTGGCTTTCTATTGCAATTGACGAAATAAGGGTACACCTTTGCGTAACCATTCGATATTATAGGCGTTATGTTAATAGCAACTTTATAAGTTGGAATGGTATTTCTACTCCATCCTCATTTATTTAAACGATTTGCGGATTCTGCATAGAAGTAAGCCGTTTGGAAGACCTATGCGGGTACTGTGTGTTTTATAAAAAAAAAAAACAAATCAAACTTCATATCCCTTGCATCTGTCTCCCACAAAACCACACGAGCGGAACATAGTATAAAAACTCGTCTGAAGATAAAAATAATATATCACAAAATAGCACTACGAACAGCCTTTAATAAAAATCATTCTTTCTCAAACTGCTTGTTTCAAACTGCTAGATAGTGGGAAAAAGCGAAAAATTGCTCTCGGAAACCGGATCTAACCAGTTTCATGCAGATATTACGGTCGCCATCTTGTTTCAACCAGACAAAACACGTATAAATCAAGTCCATTTCAGTTTTATTAAAAAGAACTGCAACTGCATGACGCTCTGTGGTCGGAGATATTTCTTATGTTTCATACTGTTTTATCACTATGTGATGATATTACTGGTTTGTGTTATATTGGGGATGAGAAAGTATATGTGATAGTAAAATATTTATCATTTATCTATTTATTTGTGTACCCTACGACGAAGAGATATATTTTTAATTTTTCAAACCGACTGGATTGCAGTCCGGGGTAAATATGGACGCCGGACTGAGTATATATTTCAGTAAATTAGTACATTTTTTATTTGTTATCTGTTGAGTTTCTCACTGCAGGGCAAACGCCTTCTCTTTCTCCTTCCAAACCTCTCTATTCTATCACGACTTTATTTACCGAAAACGTTTACATAGAATCGTACCTTTAATGAACGCCATAAAAAATTGCGAAATAAAGGAGAAAAAAATCTTAATCCACCACGATCCACCATCCACCATCGTATAAATCAAGAAATACCCGAAAAATAAAAAACACAAAACATTGACATAATTTAATTTAGTCTTTAAGTAAACCCCAATAAAACAATTCAGCAAAGTATACAACGCGTAAGTTTTAAGACTATGCAAAGATCCGAACAGTACAGTTCAAGTTATGCTCAGCAATTATACCGCTAGATGTGCAGATTAGCATAAATACGGACAAGTTGCTGGTTCCTGTTTACGGACATTATATTGACTTATGTCCTGAGTTGTCTCTTGCAGCTTGCCCTGGAAGATAAGCAGCTTATGTCGTAATAAAGTACGTCTTGAATTTCCAGAAATGTAGACTGCAGTACATATTTTTATGAGCATGTTAGTTTCGCGTAGGATTTTGTTGCCAAATATAATATGTTTTATTTTGGGGAAGCTCTTGGCAAGGAGAGAAACTTGTGGCTAAGTAATAACAGCCACTCAGGTCAATCTTAAGGTTAAGCCGTGCTTGCCTAGGTTGGTCTGTGGGTACTCTGATCACCCTTACATACCGAGTTTCTTCCGTGTCCCGGAAAGCACGTTAAGCTGTTAGTCACGGCTGTCACTTGTAGATCTTTGGAAGTCGTTACAGGTAGACAGTGGCCCAAAAAGTCCAACAACCAGACTTAGCAACGAGTATCGTATTATCCATTACTAACTAGGTTATGGAGGTCAGATAGGCAGTCGCTTCATGTGAGATACTGTATTCAGCTGCATCGGTTAGACTAGAATCCGACCACAACATAGTAATTGTGAAAAGTCTAGGCAGATGATGAAAATATTTGGAGAAAGTCTTATCAAATTAAATTGTTTGGAAAACGAGCGAAGCTTATGAGGATTTTTCTCTGAAGTTTACCGGAAAAAAGAATTCTTCCAAAGTTTTCATCACTCAAATGAGTGGAAGAACAAACCAATCAGCTCTACACATTTGAGGAGAGGAAGGAACGAGCAAATCGGGAGCTCGCATTCGATAC
Source organism: Xestia ashworthii (assembly GCA_950022955.1). Classification (NCBI taxonomy): domain Eukaryota; kingdom Metazoa; phylum Arthropoda; class Insecta; order Lepidoptera; family Noctuidae; genus Xestia; species Xestia ashworthii. The sequence goes on along the minus strand of OX465555.1, from coordinate 4,078,016 downwards.
CCCTTGAAATATTGATGACGGATCTGCCCAAGGGAACGATTATTCGAATCGAATCGTGTCTCGGTGTATCGAGAACATTTGGATCTGACAATATCCAGACTGACAATTTTACAAGTTTTTATTGCTGCTTCCAAATGACGTTTTATCGGAACGGGGTGATTCTAGACTCCATTTTTCCGTCATCGAAATAGAGTTGAGTTTCGTATCACGTTTCGGTTTTAAATATGCGGAAGGTGAACACGTATTGTACGATTTTCGACTATGTAAACGAGTATTCTCAACGTTTTTATGAGCCGTGACAGATTGGAATAAATGTGTCGAAGCGAAAGGAAGCTTTTTACAACAGCAATAAAGAAGGACCAGAATTCTGAAGGAATTTCTGGAGAAATCGTGTTACGGATTCATTTTATTATCTTATCCTTGTAAAAAGTAGTGTTCAAAGTGGAATTCAATGTTGTTTTCACTGTTTCAATTAAACACAAGTATACCTTTCTTTGGTTTGACCGTAATCGAGGAAAAAACTCATGGACTCTGCAGCTTGATTTTTCGGTTGAAAACTTTTAGCAATCAGGTGAACCCAACAAGTTTAGATATTCTCGAGACAGCTTTCCGGCCTAGTTATTTTCTAAATTGAGATTGCAGCAAGCCAAACCAAGAAGGAAGTTCTCATCGATTTAGTTTCTACTTTTGACGGGTTTTAGCAGGAGTGCAACGAAATACTTGGGCTAATTGGCGCCGGCCCAGATTTCAGCCCCTCGAATAATTTATGGCGCTATTGGTCTTTGCCGCGGTTCCTCTCGAGAGAATACGATGTAATTATAAGCAGGAAAAGTTACCCCGCTTAATCTTTCGTAATTTTCGAATTTTCAAGACAATAATTTAGAATCTTGTGAAATCAATAATTAATTAAACTTTTTCATAACTAATGAGTTCGAAAGCAAAACTGACGTAAGTATACGCTTTTAAAATTGGAAAAAATGTAGTAAAACAGAACTTAAATACAGGATATTCAATTATTGGATATACCCTAGAAGATTGAATTATTTATCAGGAGAAAATTATTCCTAATTCTCTCTAGGGAAATTGGAAATGAGAAATTAATATTCCTCATTTTAAGAGGCTTTCTATGATGAATAATTCGGTGATGAAATAATGAGTAGCCGGTATAATTACATTACGGAGTACTGTGATTCATCTGCCCACACTATCTTGCAATAAGCTCGGCAAATTATATTTCTATCATCTTTTTTAAAGAATTCTGAGTAAGTACTGAAAAGAAATTGGCCAAAGAAACTATAATTACTACGGTAGACGGTTGAGCACATATCAGCCACATGTATAACGTCTGCGTGACACAGGATTCCGATGTGCGAAATGGATATAGGTTTTCACAGTTTAGTTGGGTGGAAATTGAACGTTTGAACTTTTTTTTTCGCTGGACAGTACACACACCGCGATCTAGTGCCACACTAAGCAAGTAAGCTTGTATCATGGACACCAGATAGTTGATGTACTACACAATTACTTTTTTATATTATATACCTATTAAATATTATATATCCATGACTCGGAAATAACTGAATGAATTGTGTGAGGAATGATATGAAAAAAACTTTTTTGCAAAAAATATAACCGACTTCTGAAGCTAAAGTTATTTTTCACTTTTTTGTGTGAAGTCGGTTATATTTTTTGCAAAAAAGTTTTTATTTTTCACTTTTTAGTGGTTCACATGTGCTTACCCTTTCACAGCGTATCGGTGTGATTTTTTGTTATGAACTGGTGTAAACAATAGACAGACGTGAGTCTTCAGCGATCCCAGTACATTTGCTATCATTTATTAAGGAGTTCAGTTGCCTATCTTCCGAAGTCACCAGATCTTTATCAAATCGAAATGGGATCACTCCGAGAAAGTACTCTGCCTAAAACTACCCAAACCGCTTCTGGTGTGCCTATAAAGTTAAGGAGTTACCTCTATTTCTCCGGGATCCCATTGAATGGAACTTTACACGTCCAACTGTCGAAATCTGGGTGTATTGTATACTTCTGCGTACTCCCTCAGATGATGTAGTATAAACAATTAACCCACAAGCGGATGCAGGAATCACTGCAGATTTACCGTCTATTTTTGAAGAGTTCCATTGTATATCTCCGAAGATCAGCATCAGATCTTCAACAAATTAAAATGGGACCCAACGGGAAGCACCAGCTTTCAAATAAAAAAAGAATCATCAAAATCGGTTCACCCAGTCGAAAGTTCTGAGGTAACAAACACAAAAAAAAATACAGACGAATTGAGAACCTCTTCTTTTTAGAAGTCGGTTGAAAAGAGGTAAATAATAGTGTCGGTTGTCAGACGAGAATGGTACAAAAAAATAACAAACGGGGCAGTCTTTGGGGATTGCCGATTGAAGTGAAAACTAGTAGTAGTGCTACGAACGCGTACGTGACGGTCACGCGAGTTCCAAGATGTTTGTTCACTCGAATGTAGTGCTCAACGCGTGTAATCAAGTGTTCACTTCAAAAACGTGTTGCGCCGACTCCAAGTACGATGAGACAAGGGCAGGAACATGAACTCCTGGTACTTAAGTAGCGTGTTAAAACACTGTAAAATTGTAAATTATGTGTCCCCAAAATAATCTATATTCAAATGTGTCTATTCAAGTGTCAGCGAAATTGAAACGTGAGAATCTTTAAACGTGATCGGGCAAATCTAAACCAGAGAGTGCAGAATAATTCATGTGTTGGTGCAGTATTGCCTGTCAGTACAACTTCGGCAACCTTCAGGTGCATCACAGTTTTAAATGTGCATACCAAACATTCATGAAAAACCGAGTTCCATAGAGAAAACACGTTATCATGGCATTTCTTTATTTGCATTATGATTTTAATTGCAATAACATACTTTAAGATGTCTGTTACTAACTATTTACATTGTTATTTTGTGTACTAACATAGTTGACCATTGACAAGATTTCTGTTGCTAACCTCTTCTATGGACTTCAGCTGTCTGAAAATAATCAATTTTTATTATTATTATTTTATTATTACTGTCAAGACAACACATGACGAGTAATGACGACATGGTTGCTTTAGTGGGTTTATTTCTTTTCAGAATAGCTCGCTAGAGATGAGATCCATACAAAATTGTTCGTCAAGAAAACGGTCCTTACCGCAGTCGCGTTACCTGAAAGTAATTAAATTAACTACAAGAAGGTAAGAAAGTTCTACCAAACTATCCGAATAGTTATATTACAGTATGTGTTAATAAAGGAATTAGTATTCGCGTAGGCGATGAATTTAATATGTCCTTGTGTCTAACCATCAGCTTCCTACTCAGTTCTGAAGTTTGTTATTATGTTGAAATATTCTACTTTATAATAATTAATAACCAGTTGTTACAATTTGTTGTGAGAAAGTTCGTTCAAAAGATTGTTTTGTGAACGTATTTCTCCGTCAGATATGTAAACCTATTTATTCCATAATTAAGACATAATTTGGTTGAAAGGGAAGGTGTATATTAGAAGTCCTGTAACTAAATCGTAAACTGTGATTAATTTTATTTGCAAGGCGAGGATAAATAAAAGAAAAAAATATTTCCGTAAAAAACGACTCCTCCTGTTTTTGAAGTTAGTTAAAATGTAGCCTATGTAACCTGGGCTATAACGTAGAATCATTTGACATATTATTATTCATCAAAATCAGATGAATAGCTGTCTAGGTGCCACGGAGTGACATACGTAAGGACAAACATACATACATACTTAGACTGCTCAAATCATAACCCTTACTTCGCCATAGTCGAGTAAATGTACTGGTAGTACATTAGTAGTAACTACTGTTGAGAAATTGGATGATTCATTCGTGAAACCTCCTAGCCTAACCTAACTAATCCCTTGTACTACTACAGCAAAAAAGCAAACTCAGTGAGAGTTTGGACCCCTGTCATAAGATGAAACGCGTCTTCCATCATACACCCTGTGTGCAAAAATCTCGACCCTTTAAAACATGAAGCAAGGGACAGGTCCAGGTTACTACGTATTGGGTGGACGAGATATAAGCCAACAGACAACAGAAAAACGTAAAACAAAATTATTCATCACGAAATATTCCAGCCATTTCTCAACAATAAAACAATCTCAACTGAAAACGAAAGTCAAAAACACCGCGAAATTGAAAAGAAGAAGTAACAAATTCGTTCGCTCGTCCAACCAGGCACGAAACGTTATTATCCGGAACTTTGATAAATCCAGGTGGAATTTTTCCCGTATTATCATTTACGGTACGACTTTCTCTTATATAATAATAATTATTCTTCATTAACAACGCGACGGTAGTATGTGAATCCGTGACTAGGGATTTTCCTTTGTTAAATCCTGTGATAAATATTAGAGTAAGTCCGTAAGATGAATGTGGGGTGAATTATCTTTTGTCGGTGACTAGGGTTTTGAAATTTTTCGGCTTTGTTTCAGCCTTCGTCTTCTTCTGTGGTGACAGCATGATTGAGCTGTTTAAATACGTTAAAGTCGTGGTAAAAATATTAGTCAGTAGTTTGGTCGCTGGCTCATTAAGTATTCAGAATGGAAACATAAATTTGCTGCTAATGCGGGGATACAGGCCTTCGTCCTGTAAGATCCATCACGAGGGTGCACATTGCACACACATGGATGATTAAATAATATACAAAAAGTTTTTTTTGGGAACAAAAACGACTGATTTGTCCGTTTGATAGCTGTGTTTCGATTTCCTGTTCAATTGGTTCATTGTTACAAAATATCCTCTGCTTGGAACTGACACTGAAATCATTTCGTATTTTTCATTCCAATCCAAGTATGGGCCTTTAGTTTTTTTGTCAATATTAATCTTGATCAAAACTGATTCAGGAAGTGCTGCATACAAACAGTATTGTTTATGCAAAATATGGTGAATATCACAAAGTAGTCTGATAGTTTCCAATTAATTGTAAAGTTTCAAATCGATCTAGGCAAAGTTACCGTAGAAGATTCAATTTTGGCCCCTAGAGCCGAATATGGGAAACTAATAATGTAAGGAGGATCTCATAAGCAGTCGTCCGTTAGAAAAATATCTATCATGTTTTTCCTTCGTCGTATAAGGGTTTCTTATATTGGATGTTATATTACTGGAGGGTAGTTAGGGGTTTCTCCGTGCCCGTCTGAAGCACGCTAACTCCAACCTTCCCGTGGGTGCCGTAAGACGTGACTAAAAGATTTTATGAGAATAACCATGATATTGTACCTACTCTGTCTCACTCTTTGCAAAAACTTTGTGAGTTTAATTTAGCAGGTACTTGTTTTCACAATGGCATCGAAAATAGGCTGTTTGTAATGTTTTGCGGACAAAATTAGATTCTTAAAATAAGATGGTTTTATAATGGACAAATAGAAAGCAACATGAACATAATATAGCATCACGCTAAATCGCACGGGACCAGTCAATGTGGCGACACTTGGGGGAGGCTTATGTCCAGCAGTGGACGTGTTTCGGCTGAAATTATTATGAATCTTCTCTTTTCTTTCTTTTTTTCACCAACCGAGAAATATTCCAAACTCCAAGTTGTTACTGCATAAACTTGATGTAATGATTCACTTGGGAATCGAACTCAAGAATTCAATTTTACGTTTAACAGTAGCACATGAGTAAGTACTGTACTCTGTGACAGTAGCAAGAACATTGCAACTAAGAATAAAGAGAAAGTTGCATAAAATAATCTGTCAAATAGAGTCATCATTCGGCTAGCCTTTTTCTGTCAGCTCCATGCCATGTTCGGGTCAGCTGAATACCAGTATTTTCAACCGACTTCCAAAAAGAGGAGGTTATCAATTCGTCTGTATGTTTTTTTTTTTTTTTTTTTTTTTTTTTTTTTTTTTGTGTTTGTTACCTCATAACTTTCGACTGCGTGAACCGATTTTGATGATTCTTTTTTTATTTGAAAGCTGGTGCTTCCCATGTGGTCCCATTTTAATTTGCTGAAGATCTGATGCTGGTCTTCGGAGATATACAATGGAACTCTTCAAAAATGTACGGCAAATCTGCAGTGATTGCTATTATCGCATGTAGGTTTATTGTATAGACAACATCATGACGTAATATCACGCCTGTATGCTCTGAGGGGGTACGCAGATGTGTACAATACACCCAGATTTCGACAGTGTTTGTTACCTCAGTACTTTCGACTGGGTGAACCGATTTTGATGATTCTTTTTTAATTTGAAAGCTGGTGCTTTCCGTGTGGTTATATTTTAATTTGCTGAAGATCTGATCCGGATCTTCGGAGATATACAATGGAACTCTTCAAATATACACGGCAAATCTGCAGTAACTGCTGCAATCGCTTGAATGTTTATTGTTTATACAACATCATGACGTAACATCACGCCTGTATGCTCTGAGGGGGTACGCAGATGTGTACAATATTCCCAGATTTCGACAGTTAGGTGTATTGAGTTCCATTTATTGGGGATAAGTATTTTTTTATTTTATTGGCAAGGGCACTTCAAGGGTAGTTTGATGAGAATTTGGTTAGGTTCTGATTATGGGATCCATGACAAAGGAACGGAACTCTTCAATTCTTAGAAGCAAATTACCGATTCTCGGCCAAATCTTTTAAAGGCTATCCGGATATTTGAGTCACGTACCATAACGTCGTTATTAACCGACTTCAAAAAGGAGGAGGTTCTCAATTCAATGTTCCCCGATTACTCGAAGATGACTGGACCGAATTTGTTTTTTAATTGTTTGAAAGGGTATACTTCCCAGAAGGTCCCATAATCATCAAGTCAGGATCCTGATAATGGGATCCTGGAGAAATAGAGAGAACTCTTCAAATTTTATAGGCACACCAGAAGCGATTTGGGTAGTTTTTGAAAGAGTAGTTTCTCGGAGTGATCCCATTTAAATTTGGTAAAGATCTGATGAAGAACTTCGGAGAAAGGCAACGGAACTCCTCATTAAATGTAGCAAATGTGTGTCTCTTACTGGGATTGCTGAAATCTCATGTCTGTCTATTGTTTACACCAGTTCATAACAAAAAATCACGCTGGTACGCTGTGAAAGGGTATGCACATATTGTGAACCACTAAAAAGTTAAAAATAAAAACTTTTTTGCAAAAAATAAAACCGACTTCACACAAAAAAGTGAAAAATAACTTTAGCTTCTGAAGTCGGTGACAAAAAAATTAAATCAATCAAACAAAGGTCACCGACTTCAGAAGCTAAAGTTATTTTTCACTTTTTTGTGTGAAGTCGGTTTTATTTTTTGCAAAAAAGTTTTTTACATGGAGCGACTGTCTATCTGATTCCCACAAAACAGTACAACGACTGGTTGTCAGATTTTCAGGCCACTAACTACCTCTTACGCCTGTCAAAGATCTATAAATGACAGCCGGGAGCGACAGCGTGCTTTCAAAACTCGGTATTTAGCTCCGACAAATAGAATAAAGTACAATATGACGTGGATCTATCAAATAAAATAATCAACCATTTACTCACTTACAACGTATTTCGTTTATAAATATCTTCGTACATTTATTTAAACGATTACTCGTTCCTAAGTCAGTCTTCCATCACTCCTTTTCAATATATTTTCGCCGGAAAAATTCAACACTGAAATTAAACGTGCCCGGAGCTTCATTGAAGCGTAAAATTCTTCATATTGGAAAAAGAGGCGTATAATAGATGTGCCATGGGCTTTCACAATAAATTGCGTCCGAACTGGTCGGGGTAATTGGCAGGTGACCGGCACGATTATTCAATCTGGGCATTGATGAATTTAACCGGGAACGCGTGCGTTTACGTAATGTCTCCCTATTGTGGTCCGGTGTAAAATTACTGTGACTATGTTGGGTTTTGAATTGATGTTATGACTTAGATTGAGTTAACATGTGCCGCGTGAATAGTGTTGACTGTTATTTATATCTATTTTGTAACTCAAAGATTGAAATTAAAACTCTCTAATTTGGTTTTACTGCATTATTTTTGCGGCTTTCAATACTTATACTCGTAAAAGTTATTCGTCAATAGTATCAGCAACCATAATATTTGCTACGTACAAACACCTCAATTGAGTTGCTCATTTTTCTAAAAGTTCGTCTGCTCGACGACGTAAATAACAAAACGAATAATGTTATAATGTTATGTAAGAACCAATCATTATTCTATCTGAAAGTCAATCAACTAATTCCCAACATTCCTCAATTCCTCGAAGTATAGTCTAGCTATACAATATTATAAAAATGTAAAAATTTGTTTCAAAGTTTGTATGTTGGGGGGTAATCTTACTCTAGGAATTACCTATTTTACAAATGGAAAGCTTCGCTATCTCCGAGTACTATAGGCTAAATTCAAAACGTTCCCATGGGTTAATTTTCGTACAAAAAGGGAACGAAACTAGACAATTACATATCATAATGCCGATTAAAGGCACGCGATATTGAACCAGCACCTAGTAGGCACACAACACACACCGTTCTCACACATAACTGATCAGATTGACCGATTGTTGAACATCTGAATGGCTCGCCAGTACACGATCCAATCAACTGGCCTGCAAATGGCATTGCCATCGGATATAATACAACAGCTTAGTGTATCATCATCTCTTGCATCGAACCATTGGTGTATGAACGACAGTATTCACACGTACAATACGTAGTGTTAACTGCATGATTTTCCGCCGATAGATTGTGAATATTATTGATTAAAGGATGTTAATGCAAATTTAATTAATTTTAATGTTGATTAATTTGTAAGCGAATTTATCATTTAAATGTATAATTAAATAATGTGAGAGAGTGATTGTGGTATCGTATTACCCAGTACGAGCTGGGTTGTGGAGGACTGATAGACATGTTTCATGTAAAATGCTGGTATTCAGCTGCATCCAGTTAGAACTTTTTTTTTTCGGATGGGAAATCATCAAATGACTTCTCCCACTCTGGGCGGAGCGGGGGAGTGTCAGACTTTTACTGACTAAAACCCATTCATGTTCCTTCCTCGCCCTTTACGTTCCGGGGCCGCGGTATCTCTTTCGAACAGTCCCGCAACCCCGGCAGGCTTCGGCCCTTGCGAGCCCCTCCCTATCTATCCAGTCAGACTAGAAGCCAACCTCGACGTAGTTAGGAAAAAGGCTAGGCAGATGATGAGGGACGGATTGTAGTAAGCTTTAAGAGGCAATCCTAAGGGAAAGGTCAGTGACAAATCACTTCATTAGAGATCTTGTTAGACAGTACATATAGTGCCAAATTATGAGCATTTGCATGTAGGTACTAATGTTGTTGCATAGTCACATTTACTATAAACGATAAACCAGGTACCGCTGGGATCGATCGTTAGGTTAAAGTGAGCTTGCCTAGGTTGCACTTTGGATAGGTGACCACCCTTACATACCGAGTTTCCTTCGTGCCTTGGAAAGCACGTTAAGCTGTTGGTTCCGGCTGTCATTTGTCCATTTTTGACAGTCGTTACAGGTAGTCAGTAGCTCAAATTGTCTAACAACCAGTCTTACCAAGTGGTATCGTATTACCCAGTACCAACTGGGCTTTAGAGGTCATAGCAGTCGCTAAAATACTGGTATTCAGCTGTGTGTGTCAGTCCGGTTGGACTGGAAGCCGACCCCAACATAGTTGGGAAAAGGCTAGGCAAATGATGATAAACCAGGTACTAATAGGTATTTAACTGCCTCTGGTTTAGTGGTTGCAAGCGCGATTGCTGAGCATATGGTCCTGGGTCGATTTTCAGATCGGGCAAATTGACAGTTTTCAATCAGGAAATTCTCAGTAGCAGCCGCGGAGCCTGTATTTGTGCCCGGTTGGTGGCAATAGGCTCGCTCCCTATTAAATGGAACTTAACAATAACTGTCGTAATATGGTGTACTATTTTAGGTACACCTAGGTTCTGCCTAACTCTTCAGGGATTTCAGCCGTGCTATTATCTTAAATAAGTTGATTCATCTTTGAAAACATAAAAAAATGAATTTTAAATCAATTGATTTATTTTAAAGATCACGCTCTTTCGAGCATACTTTACTTCTTCTTACACGTGCAGCCTGTGGGCTAAGTGCACGCAAAGATCGTACAGTGCTCTCCGCGTTCAGTATAATAATGCGTTTAGGATGCTGGTGGGCTGCCCCGCTTCTGTAGTGCTTCGGGGATGTTCGCAGATGCGCAGGTGCGCTTTCCTGGTGCGCAGGGTGTGGGGCAGCACCAACAGTATCTTATGCATGATTGCCAGTCACCTGGACTGTGTTTATGTGGGTCGCTGCTGTGCAATTACTAATGGGTTGTCGCAGCATTGATCCACCTTTATTTGTAGTCTTATCTGTTTTTATCAGTGCTTACTAACATAGCCGTAAGTTTTACTAACAGCTTTTGAGTCGTGGATACTTGAATAAAAAGAAATTATATTCTATTTCTATTGCGATACGTTTATTTTTTTCTTATCTTTTCTCATCAAGGTATCTTATAATTAGGTCGATCTTTCAATGTTAACAACATACTAATCTATCGTGTTTAAATTATAGTATTTAAAAAAAAAAATTGATCATTGTAATAAATTGCGCAAAAACTACAAAGAATTTACATATCACCTATTTTTCTGAGTATGATTTCCGAAAATCAAATTCATTAAAATAGAAAAGAGGCTCCAACGCTTTTCGATAAGTTCCATTTGAAACTTTTTCTTCTTGAGATTGAATAATATCATTTCTTAGACGGCAAAGATCTGATATTGGAAATCTGGATGATAGGGCCGTCGGTAGTTAAGTTATTCAATATTTAAGTTTAATCTGCGGGAGATGAGTTTTTTTAGAAGTCTCATCTAGTATACAGGCAATCGTTGAATTGCTATTCAGATTTTTGTGTACCTAGACGCATTTTTATGGAATATAAATTATTTGCTCAGGGATCATATAAGAGACAAGTGATGACTATATTGACTTTGACGTTAAAGCAATGGTATCAGACTATAAACATTTAAAAACTCATGAAGGTCAAATCGAACCACATGTTAATCTTCTTGTGCTAACCTATTTTTGGGTGTTGGTAAAAGTGCAACGTGTCATTTTGCTAAATGGCGCCTTACGGAGACCTTGTATTGCAGTTACTCTTCTGAGTTTCTATGGTACTCACTATTACAAGTTTACAGATATGAGATAGCTTTTTTTATCTTGATACTTATTTTGCGTTGTATGTTTATGGTTTTTTGCGTCTCTAAGAAAAATAAATATCTTTCCTTCTCCTTCTTTCTGTACCTAATAACAATATTAACTTTTGTTTCATGCTAAGAATGTTAGTGAACTCACTCAGAGAGTAATGGAATAAATCAATATCTTGGTCTGGAATAAATCAAGGTCTTGATCATATTCAGGTAAAGAATTTTAGGAAATTAAGAGGCCTGCGGAGCATGCAAAGTTCATACAAACGTAATACCAAAATAATTTGTAAATCAAACATATTCTTAACGTAGTGTGTATTTATTTCGATTAGGTTACAGAATATATAGGTCCCCAAACACATATTTTGAATGTACACTGATTTATACAAGAGTTATGAGAAAAATATTTATTCTCTAGAAATTTTTAATTCCTCATATCTCGTTTTTGTATCATTGTCCTTTCAAAATATTTATTTGGGAACATAGATATTCTGTAATACAATCGAAATATATACACACTACCTTGAGAAAATGTTTGATTTTCATACTATTTTGGTAATACGTTTGTTTGAAAAATGCATGCTCCGCCGGCCCCCTAATGGAATAAAATTATACGAGAAATTGACCCATCCGCTTTGGGAATCTAGTTTAATGTAAAGAAATAAGACTTACAAAAACAATTCAACTGACAACAAATTGCTAAACTTTGATTATCACACAGAACAAGCTTTCTTTGTAGGCTCATAGACATTACACTTCGTAGCACCTTGGAAGCTACGCCGTAGCACAGTGCGTAGCAGAGTGACACGTAGCTGCCCCTAAATCGGCTTGGATATTTCAAGGAAGATCAGTATGAAAAAAAAACTTATTATTTTACTGTGATACTTCAAGATAAATTTCAAGCTACAATATTATTTGAGATATTTAACGATGTAACACTAATACTGTACTACCCGAAACCACAATTCCTATTTAAAACCGTGCAAGATATCCAAGACTCATTACCGCTTAAACATCAGTCGACCGCAGCCGCAAGACTTACGTGTAATCCTGAAAGGGTAATATTTTAAGTGAGAATAGCCTTCCCGTTGAAGTGCACTCAAGTGTTTACCTCGGCCATTAACCCCATTAACTTCTTAGTGTTTCGACCACATAGCTAAATAAAATCTTAAGTGTGACAGCTGCTTAACTCTTGTCGGAAAAACTCATTTCATAGGGACATGTTACTAAATAATTCCTGCTACAAGGGTCGATTTTAAGGGTTAAGCAACCGTAACCGAGGTTGGTTCGGGTATGGGTGACCAATCCCTTCATATGCTTTCAGAGCCGTGAAGAGACAGGTTTTGACATAAAAATCCATCTCTTTGCTCATGCCTCTGAAAGCAAAATAAACAGTCGGTTGCGGTTCAGTCGTAAATTCGTCAGAAGTTCCGAAATCAGACACCGGCCACTCACACTTATAATAGGTTGGTCCATGGATGGGTAACTATATATACCGAGTTTATTTATCACTCCAAAAAAAAGTAATTTCCCTGCAATATTTATTGCGTAAAGTTACTTAGTTTAATTTTCATAATGCTTGGTTGACAGCTTCGTGAAGATACTGTATTTTTCGCGATTACATACTGAATTTATAATCTGAAATTTTCCTTATAAGTCTAGATCCATTCCATATTCAAATTAACTTTTTCCCAAAAATTACATCCATCTAAGTAAAAACCAAAAAAATAACTCTAAAATCATCAGGTTATTTTGAAAGCACTCTTCATTTATTCTTATTAAATCTACACCAAAAAAAAAACCTGTCAAACTAGATTAATTATAACGAAGACATAGGCAACACGTTAGTTCATTATATGAACGAGGAAAACTTGCAAGTTGTAAGCAATAGGCCATCCAACTTGGTGTTTGCGAACATAATTACGGCCTCAGCTAGCTATGATTGGACAAACTCCTCGTGAAATTGGTACACGCTACTTGTGGAGTTCGACTAACATGTCTTTGGACTTCAGACTTTGTCATTCCGATTTAGATACTAAGACACGTTACTTCTCATCACTCTATCTGTTTTTTCATCATTTTTGTTTTGCTTACTTACTATTTTTTTCAACTATATCATTGCTTAGTTTCACAATCAAATGAATTCCATCATCATCATCATCATCGGCCTATTAATGTTCCCACTGCTGCTGGGACAGGACTCCTCTCTATGAGAGGGAATGGGCTATATAATCCACCACGCGGGCCCAGTGCGGATTGGTAGATGTCACATGTCTTCGAATTTATGGTTCTAGGACATGCCGGTTTCCTCGCGATGTTTTCCTTCACCGTTTTGAGAGCAGCGGTGATGTAATAAATTACTCAAAGTAATGCGCCTGCCTGGGTTCGAACCCACGACTTACTGAACGTAAGTCGGGGCCGCCACCACTGGGCCACCGCTGCACTCTGGGCGGAGCGGGAGGGAGTGTCAGACTTTTACTGACTAAAACCCATCCATGTTCCTTCCTCGCCCTTTATGTTCCGGGTCGCGGTATCTCTTTCGAACAGGCCCGCAACCCCGGCAGGCTTCGGCCCTTGACTGACTGACTTGGCTGACATCTCTTTGAGACATGGCCTGTCGTCACTAGACGGACGGACGGCTAGCTAGCCCATAGCTAACCGTCCACAGGCCCTGTATTGAGGACCTCAAAACCGTTCAACAACTCTAAAACTAAAATTTGTTCACAGGTGTGGTCACCTCATTACAACGTTCATAAACAGCGTATTGAACGAGTCCAAAGGAGGTTTTTGTATCATTTATCTTTTAAAAACAGAACGGCGCAACCATTAAAATCTTACAAGGACTGTGTTCTTCACTTTAAACTTCAAAGTCTAAACAATCGCAAAAAAGTACTGGACTTATGTTTCCTTCATAAATTAATGACATCTAAAATAAATACTGACCTTCTGTCAAAAATATCGATCAATGTTCCTAGCAGGTTACCCCGGTCACATACCTATAATCTATTCAGGCAATCTAGGCACAAAACCAATTTAGGTGACAACTCTCCCCTTACAAGAGCAACCAAATTGTATAACGCTATATGGCGAAAAGCTGAACTCGACATAAATCATGACAGTCTGAAGTTATTTAAAAGGAAATTATATAATCACTTTCAATTGGAGGACATTTGGATTATCATTCCAATTAATAATAATGTAATTATCGTCACAATTTTAATTTAATTTATAATTTAATTTACATTACATTTAATTTAATTTATATTTTATTGAATTTTAATTTAATTGAATCTGTATTTATGTTTCTATTTTTAATCTCAATTCCAACCACTATTAATTTGTCATGACATTACCATGTAATTAAATTTGAATTTGAATCATTTTTTGTTTAATAGCATGATCGTTTAATTGTAGGTAATTTTTATTTTTATTCCTATTTAATTATGTTTTTGGAGCATGTGTACCTACTCGATATTGTGTAAGCTGTGGTTACCTGTAATTGAGTGTGCGTTACGAGACCACTTTTTATGCAATAGTTTTAATTTTATATAAAAAATTGTAATGTTGCTCGTTGCATGGTAATCCAAAATAAAAAAATAAAAAATAAACCGGAAGGCGATGCGTTGGAAGACCTCCCACTAGGTGGACCGATGACCTGGTGAAGGTTCCGGGAATCCGTTGGATGCGATTCGCAAGGGACCGGTCAATATGGCGACACTTGGGGGAGGCCTATGTCCAGCAGTGGACGTCTTTCGACTGAAATTATGATGATGATGATGGATAGAAGTGTAAGAATTCCAAAGTTTTAGCAGTCACTTAATGCGTACCTTCATAGCATGTTGGATACTACCGATCAAATATACGAACTAATTCAAACTATCGGCCCACCCGTGTTTGCTCAACAATAATTTTCCTTATCGCTAATTAATAAAGTCCAAGTTTGTTTACTTCGATAATTGGGAGATAAGACTTTTTGTATCGTGACTGTGATCGTTAGTGTGATCGTAATTTCTTATGCGGTGTTAAATTATTTTCTTAAAAGTTTGATTCATACGCCCCTTGTAACCGGACTGTGGGTGTGTGTGTAACTACTATACCTCTGCTTGGGATTCAAGGCGTGATGTCATTATGATCTTCAAAAGGAAATACTAAATAAAACTATTTACTACTTAACTAAATTATTTATTTTACTTTTTATTCTTATCCGTATCTGACCGTGGCTTCACTATGGGCCCTATCAGAATATCAGCGCTGTGATGTCTTTTTTTTTAAATTTTACAGCACCATGTTGAGATAGGAGCCTTTTGCAGCCTCGGCCTCGGACAGGACCAATTTCGTGTCATTTTTAGGGTTCCGTAGCCAAATGGCAAAAAACGGAACCCTTATAGTTTCGCCATGTCTGTCTGTCTGTCTGTCTGTCTGTCTGTCTGTCTGTCTGTCCGCGGATAATCTCAGTGACCGTTAGCACCAGAAAGCTGAAATTTGGTACCAATATGTATATCAATCATGCCGACAAAGTGCAAAAATAAAAATTTAAAAAACATTTTTACTAGGGTACCTCCCCCAGACGTAAAGTGGGGAGCGATTTTTTTTTTAATTTTGACCCTGACGTGTGATATATTGTTGGATAGGTATTTAAAAATGAATAGGGGTTTTCTAAAATCATTTTTTGATAATATTAATATTTTAGGAAATAATCGCTCCGAAAGTCAAAAACAATGTGTCCCCCCCCCCTCTAACTTTTGAACCATAACTTTAAAAAATATGAAAAAAATCACAGAAGTAGACCTTTATATGAACTTTCTAGGAAAATTATTTTCAACTTGATGAGTTGAATAGTTTTTGAGTTATATAGCACTTTTTCAAAAAAACGCAAATGATAACTTTGTTTTTCATACAAATACTATGAAAAACAAAGTTATTTTTGCTGACGAAAAATGTTGGTATTTTTAATGGTCTGGGAAGCTACGGAACCCTACAGTGAGCGTGGTCCGACACGCTCTTGGCCGGTTTTTTTAAAATTATTTTTCGGTCCTATGTCGTGCGCCAAAGAAAGAAAAGTCCTTTTAAAAGTCATAGATATACACCAAGGAATGCCTTATCTCTGGAGGAAGGAGCATAATTAAGGACTATTATTCTATTTTTCTCTTTAAGTTTACTTTGTGTATAATGATATTAGACATTATTGGGCCAATTAATGCTTTTTCTTTCTTTCTTTAACCATAAAAAAACCCTCATGAAGCCGAAGGGCACTGGTCTTCTTCGTCATTGTAATAAGTTTTTTGTTCTAAAACTTTTAGTTACGGAGATATAGAAAGTCAAACTAACAACGTCTTTTTAATGTAAGTACGTTTTAAATGTTATACTTAATTAAGTACCTCCATGGCCACTGAACTATTTAATGCATCCGTCAGCACAATGTTTTTACAATATGTTCTACCGTTAACCGTGATTTTTCACCCAAAAAAAATCGTTTCCCAAGAGAATTTTTTACGCAAAGTTACTCAGTTTGGCGTACAAAATGCTTGGTTGACAGCTTCGTGAAGAAAACTTTTACACCTTGCACAAATCCTGCCTGAATTGATTCATTCATATAAATGAGAATTACATAATGAAGCTTGGGTTTATGCTTTATTTATTCGTCTAATTTTAAAACCTAAAAATATCCGCTAATCGAACGCGGACCCTAAGCTAACCAGTCACGCGTCTGCTAGACCAAACACCAAAGAACCAGTCGTAAGCACATAATCTGGATGATTTATAACTGACGCAGTGACCCTTCATTCATTCGGAGTAGTGGGCAAAGAGAAAGAAGCGAGATCGAAGCGGTGAAAGGTGTGGAAATAACAAATGACGACACTCAGGACTTTGGCCAAAAAAGCTCCCAGTTTCATGATTCTGTAGACACCTTTATAGTCTGCTTCATCTAAGGTCAATTTTAGATAAGTAAATAGAAATGGCACAAGTAGAGAGGGAAACAGGAATAGAGGGAGATTATTAGGAGTTTTAGACTTGTAGTTAGATAGATGTTTAGATTATTCACCGTCACTCAATGTGCAGGAATGTTAAAAACGAAATCCCAGTGATTGACGTCACGAAAGTATTCGCAGTCTCGTCTTACATAATCACGCCTGTAAACCCCGAAGTTTAAGGCAGAATTTTCTCTTTTTAGCACGGTATCCTATGTTCATGTACAAGGGCGGGACTATCAACCGGGTACAAAGCCATACACAAGGCACTGGAAAAACCCAAAACACACCCAACCTGGGGGTCTAAAATGGAAGCTTTAGCAGCATATGAATGAAGTTAAAAATTTAAAATTCTTAAAATGAACTTTATTTTAATAACTATAAGGTCCATTTTTAGAATTTAAATTTTTTAACGCGATTCATATAATGTTCTGCTAAACCGGCTATTTTAGACCCGCTGGAAATCGAACCAAAAACTTCATCCTTATTTGCTTTATTTTTTTTGCTTGGATTGCAAGTGATATTGATCACTTGCAATCTCTAGGACAATGAAACAGCAAAGAGAGAATGCAATTGCAATGCAGTATCCACCATTCACCCAAATCGAAATAGCTAATCAAAATCCCATTCAACCCAGTCCCAGAGATTTTACAATTCATACCCCATATTACTCGAACCCATTTGTTTCTCCAACCTATCCATTCAAAGCTGACGAATAAATATTTGTATCTGACGAAGTAATATGTAGCCAGCGAACAGCTGTTACGATAGTTGTTAACTTGCTATATTGCAAGTACCACGGGTAATTCCCAGACAAACTTTGCCTTGGGCCTTTGTTGCAAACCACAGCATTACGACGTCAACTTGCGTTGATATTGTACGCTTTTACTGTGGTATTACCATTACGGACCGAGTTTTCTCCGTGCCTAAGAAAGCGCCTTAAGCTGTTGGTCACGGCTGTCATTTGTAGATCTTTGACAGTAGTTACAAGTCAGTGGCCCAAAAGTCTGATGTCCATTCTGACCAGTCAGACGAAAAAACGACGGGGTGTTATATGTTTGACGTGTCCCAAACAGATGAGCTTTTGACTTTGTTTTTTTTTGGTTGTATTGTACTTAGTTTAGCCGCCACAAAATGGCGGATTACTTAAATTAGTTTTACACAACTCCCTCAATATGGGTATCAAATGAGAGCGCTTTACTAGTAAAACACTATAAATAAAAATAAAAATAAAAAAGCCTTTAATTCTACCATAAATACATAAAACAAATATACACTTAATTTATCGTAAATATAGCAAATTCGTAATTAGCATTGCATTTTTAACATTATCAACATTACATAATTAACATTACATTCATTCCATAACATTCATTCTTATAATTACATTCGTTTCCTTACATTCATTTAAATACATTAATTTAGTAACTTATCCAAACATTAATTTAATAATCAATCCATTTAAAATTTACATTACATTAATTTAATCACATTACATTCTTGAATTTAAATGACATTATTTTAATTACAATAATTTAATTTACATGCGTTCATTTATGGAAGTCGCCTCTGTGGCGTAGGCCTCCCCCAGTTTCCTCCATTTTTCCCTATCTCTAGCTTGTCTCCTCCAGTCCAAAGAAAGATGTGGACCTGACTGGAGTAAAATACTATACACTATAATAAATTTCAAATCCATGATGGCCGCCAAAATAAAATGGAGAATAAAGTACATTTTTCAAAACTTCTTTGATATGGCAATCAAATGAAAGGAAATGACATATGACAGCAATTGACTATTAGAATAATGTACACTAAGTATATTGAAAGGGAATAAGGGATACTTACTATAGAAATGAGATAAGAAAAGTGCAGTGATGACTGGTACTTAAGATTTAACGAATTATTTTTCATCTTTCTTAACTTTTAGTATTTACATTATTTACTAGGTATCAGGGGTTTTTCAAAAAAATAATTTATTGTTACTTGTTAATATGTAGTGATAGTCTTGGCCGCAATTCGCCTGATGTGAAGCGATGAAGCTGTCTAAAGGACACGCTTGCTAGAAGAAACCGATTCACGAACTTCAAATAGATTTTTGGCTATTCCGAATCTTATTGTGCGTGCTGCATTATGTCGCAAATACTATAACCTAATGTGCTATTTTAGGAAACACGTTTAATATAAATTAGTATTTATCCACCCTTTATGAGTTTTGATTCCTGTCTATTTACTTCTGTTTAACATAATAATGAATGTTGGTACTATACGTCCTGAGGAGGCTCTCGTTAGGCAGCTGGATCTTGACTTGACTTGAATCAAGCCCAAGGGCTTGATTCAGAAACCGGTACTCCTGGACACGGTGAGTATTGTTAGGAGGTTTCTCTCTTTAGAGCCCTGACCAACGATAGCCTGGACACTGTACCCGATACCAGAGCGCTACAATATTTTATATTTTGTAATGTTTTTTATGAATATTTAAAAATGTAATTGTTTTGTAAAGAAATAAATAGAGGAAATAATGTTGGTACAAGAATGTATGTCGAAACAATATTGTATGATTTTTAATAAATCATGGTTTAGTTGTATTGAAAACAATTACTCATCATCTATTTGTCATGGCAGAGACCACGGAGGACTTCAGTACAGTGCTCAATGACCTCAGTAGAGCTTCCGAAAGAGTGGGTCTTGAAATGACCATGGACAAGACGAAGGTCATGTTGAATGCCCAATGCCCATGTCACACGGACTCCTATCAAGATCGGAGACTCTGCACTCAAAGTTATAGACGATTATGTGTACCTTGGACAAACCGTTCCAGTTGGGTAGGTCTAACTTCGAGAAAGAGGTCAATCGTCGAATCCGACTCGGCTGGGCAGCGTTCGGGAAGCTGGGCGGTATCTTCTCGTCCAACTTATCGCAGTGTCTCAAGACGAAAGTCTAAGTCCAGTGTGTATTGCCCGTGATTACATACGAGACCGAAACGTGGTCATTCACAATGCGCCTTATCAAAAGGCTTTAAGTCACTCATAGGGCAATGGCTATGGGCTATGCTCGGAGTTTCCTTGCGTGATCGAATGAGAAATGAAGACAGCCTTAAGAGAACCAAGGTCACCGACGTAGCTCGAAGAATTGCCAAACTTAAGTGGCAGTAGGCAGGGCACATTGCCGCAGAACGGATGGCCGAAAAGTTCTGGAGTGGCGACCGCGAACCGGAAGGCGATGCGTTGGAAGATCTCCCACTAGGTGGACCGATGACCTGGTGAAGGTTGCAGGAATCCGTTGAATGTGAGTTGCACGGGACCGGTCAATGTGGTGCCACTTGAGAGAGGCCTTTGTCCAGCAGTGGACGTCTTTCGGCTGAAATAATGATTAATTATGACTCATCGCTGGTATAAGTATAATTCTGTGTTTTTGCCATTGGTGTTTGTTTAAATAGTAATTATCATAATGCTCGTTGATTCAACTGGCTATAACTGCCTCTTTTATAAAAAAAAAAACAATTGCTTGTTCAACGGATTATGCTGGGCTATTTTAAACATTATCATTATGATTTTATAGCTTAATTTTGCTCCACATTATTAATATTACGGAATCACTCACGTGTGCAAGACTCGTACGTCATGTTACATGGTTATTGGTCATGACATAATTTCAATTTCAGTATTCAAATTTCTTTCTAGACTGGCTACATCTGTAGCGAAATTGCTACGGCGTAGTAAACTGGCTACGCCGTAGTACACTTGCTACGGTTACTAAGCACGATTCTGAGGTGAGGTATGCGATCGATTTTTGACCGAATTAAAAACTGCTTCGTTTGTTCAAACCATGTTTTAATCAAGATGTTTAAGTTAACAACTATTGTTTAGCAAATTACAATGTACTGTCGTTATAATAACACCAACTAAAATTACGACGTATGTCATTAAAAAATATACGCTCTAGTTCAAATTAATAACTGTATGAATATTCAAAGTTGTAATTTACTTAATGGTTCACGACTCAATTAAAAAGTGGTGACAATGACCAGTAATTTATGTTAGGTTTTACTGAAAATCGTCTCAAGAGGAACGTAATGCTGATTGATACAGGTTGAAAAAAATCACGTCTGTAGGCTCTGAAAGATAGGCAGAGCTGTATATGTCACCGTAAAATTGTCAAACGCGTCATGTTGTAATCTTTCTAGCGATATTGTAAACTCTCGAAATATTGTCAAACGAACACACTGCTTACAATAAAACGCATTATTTACCGTGAAATGCATGCGATGATAGTCAACTCACGCAGTGTGGAGGGAAGGAGGGGTCCCCCTTGCCCAGTGGTACCACTCTTATGAAAAGATAATGTAGGTACCATTCCTGAGAAATACCGATTAATATATAACCTTAAAACACTTTATATTCCCCTAAAAAGCGTAGTCGACGGAGCCCCGCCTCGCGGGGCCCCTATTTGCGAGTGCAGGGTTTAAAGGAACCTAAGTAACCTAACGGAGGGGCGCCCCAAGTCCCGATTATGGGGGCAGAGATACTTCCGTATGTTCAGTTGACAAAATTTCGAGAGTTTGAGTTTTTCGTGAGTTTTCGTTTAGTTTAAGTTTGACGTGTATGTGTGTGTCTCTGTCTGTGGCATCGTAACTTCTGAACGGATGAACTGATTTTGATTATGGTTTTTTGTGTGTTCTTAGCAATGTTTGATAAAAATCAGTTCAAGATGGCCGGCGCCACAAAATGGCTTATAACATATTCATTCAGCAGTATCAAACGAAAGGGCTTGACTAGTAGAATACTTTACGCTATAATAAATTTCCAATTCATGATGGCCGCAATCAAAAAAGGTGAATTACATATTATTTCACATCTCCGTTAAACCTTACATGGGTATCAAATGAAAGAAAGGGCCAGCACCAAAAACCGGGAGTACCTTGAAATTATGACCCTGGGGATTTTTAAATTTTTAATTTAATGTAACTTGTTTTATTAAGCGTAGCGTAATATCAGATAAATCTATTTGGCACAAGTTTAGTTTATAATCTGTATTAACACATGGGATACTTTTTATCCCGGTAGTATCATCTTGTGGGACAATTATTGAACTCCACGCATTAGCTAATAGAATGTGCTTTATTGTATTCGCAAATTGGTAAACAGCTCATTTAAAATAATGACATAGGTACAATGACTCTGTTATCACTATTGGCATTACCTTCTTTATATTGAAAGCGAGCAGTAGTAAGATCCCAAGACATACAACACATCAAAACATCCCCGCTTATTACAATATTTCCAACACCATCCCGACACTAAGATTAAACACCGACTTACCGTTTGATTAATCGACGATAGAAACGCTTAGAATTGATCGACGACTCGCCCAGTCAATGGTTGCAAGATAAATAGCTAGGCACGGCGAGCATTGAATGCGTAACAAATGGTTATATCGCCTCTTCGCCTCGCTCCTGTGATGCGGGGCAACCGTTTTGTGCCACGACCTGCATCACAGACACAATGCCTTAGATATCGACCTTTCTTTAGGCGTATAATACGCTATTTTACGAGTATTGATGAGTTTCTTTGGATTATAATTTTAGGGAGATCGCTTTTGTATTTTTTTGCAAGTTGGGTTTTTACTCGCTTTTTAAGTATGTTATAATCGTTTCTCTTTTGCCTTGTATAGGATAAGTAAGGCAGTCGGCAGAGTTGCCAGTACAGCAAACTGCTGCTTACGTATTTTGGGATAGAACTTCGAGAAACATTATTTTTTTCTCAAAAAAACTGCTTCATTAAGCTTGTAATCTCTGAAAGATTAGGCAAAAGTGTACCTAGTAGTACACTAGGATTTCGCCAGTTATGTTTTAGTTCACACGGTGAAAGGGGACGATCCTTTTGCCATCAACCGGGCTCAGGTCGAGACTCCGTGGCTGCTACTGAGAGATTTCTGTTGGAAAACCTAATGACACTTTGTGCGACCCGGGAATCAAACCCAGAACCTCTTGCTTTGTAGTCGTGCTTGTAATCACTAGATCATTGAGGTTATTTCTATTTTTTTTTCTCCAACTTCAGACACCAGACACAAAAAGTTTCTTTTGTAAATGTCACCGTAAAATTATGGGGGCAGAGATACTTCTGTCGCATGCATTTCACAATATTTCGCAGTATGTAATCTACCGTAAAATAATGCGTTAAATTATAAGCAGTATGTTCGGTGGTCAATCTTTCGAGAGTTTACAATTTCGCTAGATAGATTACAATCTAACGGGTTTTACAATTGTAAGGTAACATAAATAAACCATTTAGAAAATACACGGAACCGCTTCCAATCGTAGAGCCTTATATACTTACCTGTCTGTGACGGGTATTATACGGTGAAATGAAATGCGGGCAGATTCTCAATTAATAAGTGGTAAGTACGAAATGCAATATGCACAGTTTAGATATTGCAGTGTGCCCTTTGCATCTGTATGTAAGGTAAGTAGCAATATCGTGTGGTTATGTCCGTGCCTCATGGATGTGTCCTGACAAGGAGTTCTTGGCTTTATTACTTTACATTCAGTTCATCATTTTGAACAGAATTTTGCTGTCGGTTATTACCGATTTACCGTGTAGGTATTTAACTTTTGAAGGAAGCAGCTTTTTTTTAAATTACGGATGATTTTTTTCTGGGTAGGGTAGGTAAGAATGTTTTAACTGAATACGTTGTACGCGTTTGTGCGTTGGTGTCACACACACTACAAGTATTTGCAAATTAAATGTACTCACTATTTCTACAAAAGTTTTCGTTGCTAGGAAAGGACTTCGGGCATTTTCCTAAGAACTCTTGCAGTAAGACCAACTGACTTGAAAAACATATAAAGGGTGTAAAACACCTCTTCACGAAGCCGAAAAGCACTTATTTTCCTCGTAATTGCGATAATTTATTTGTTCTACACCATACCTGGGAACCTTCTAGTTACGGAGATATTGGGGTCAAAGTTCCAAGTTTTTGACGCCTTTTTTTTAATACAAGTTTTATTGTAAGATTTTTACTTTTAAAACCTCTACGACCCCCGCACTATTCAATCGATCTCTTAGCACATTGTTTTAATGCGTTAGATTGGGTTACCACAAAATATGATTTTTCAACCCAAAACAAAGTCGTTTTCCAGCAATAATTTTTACAAAAACTTACTTAGTTTGATGTACAGAAAGCTTGATTGACGCCTTCGTGATAAGGTGGTTTACACCCTGTATAATTATCTCAAATAGTAGTTGATTACTTCTGCTTTGAACTTTAATTTTATGTGATAATGATTGTGTCTATGAAGGAGTCTGAAAAACAATAAAACCCAAAATTAATTTTCGACATTTTATTGAGTCACATGTATTAAAAAACTGCTCTTCCCACAATGATTCGTTTTAGATAACCGACAACTTAATGTACCTCGTGCTGTTACATTAAATTCTTTATATTTCTTAGAATGAGCAACTTTTTATTGTTTTTTTTTTCATTAATTTATTTATATTTACAACCAGCCCGGGAATGTTTAACATGGTACAAATTATATCGTAATAATATAAAACTTAATAAAGTTATCAATATTTAAATTAATAATAAATATTATTGTTATTATAATTAAATAATTATACTTAATTCGTGTATTTACAGGATCGATTAATTTTGATATGTCCTTGTTCAAATTATGTTGAAAACATTTTGGAACATTGATTTAATAAAAAAAACAAGTAAATCGTCGTAATGTCATACAAGGTATAAAACAACGTTTCTAACTTTCAAACTTATCTATTCATGTTTTACAGTTATTTACAGAACTATCTATATTCACGTTTTTTCGGTCAAGCAGTTTAGGTACAACAATCTCTTTTGACTATGGCTAATAGATTTTATTTTATTTTTCAAGTAAAATGTGTGATTTACACAAGTAAATTACATGTAAGTTAATTGAATATATTTACACCTTGTATAACAAAACCTATTTACTTGGCTCTATTTGTCTGTTGCATAGAAATGTAGACACATTCGTCATTGCATTCGGTTTTAACACAAAACTCGAAATTAAATTTGCATACGAAATAAGTTTTTCATCTAGAACTGTGGAATAAATGCTTTATGTCAATACCTGACGATTCAAAATACATATCAACACTTTAAATTTCAACCGATTACAGGCACGGCTAATTAATAAATACATATTAATTGACAAACTACTTAATTTCGCAACAACGTAAATGCGATAAATAATTAACGTTCACATAACAATAAAATTAAAATAGGACTGGTAACGTAAATATTGCATTTAATAAATCATTTTTGGTTGACACTTACGACGTTAACTTTTTACATTTTAACTGTAATAATTACAATATTTAAATCGTCTATTAGTGCATTGCGAAATGAAATTCCGTATGTGTATTCTTGAAACACAATTTTCAATAGATATATTATATTTACAGCTTTTAACTTATCTCTCTAAAATTATACTAGTATAGCTTAGAGCCTTCCGTCATCCTCTTAGAGAGTATCTAACTAATGTTATCATTAGAACGAGTTATTTTAATAATTTTCTAATAATCTTTTACTTAATAATTGTTCATCAGTCATTGTCTTAATTTATAACTGCTAGAACGCATTACAATACAAATTAAATAGTTTTTTTTAACAATGAATATTGTGAAAATCTTTAACGGATAATTTATATTATTAACATGTTTTTTTTTTCACTTTTTAAAAGTAAAATGGTATAAAATGAACTGGATATGGTTTATACGCAGCTTTCTTGATGCGCTGCTAATAACGGTGTCCTTGTCGTGACGATCTCTCGATGCGACCGCATTGCACCGTTGATCATACTTCGACCGGAGTCATTCTGTGAAAAAAAAAGTTATTAATTTGGTGGTTATAACGCACGAACATGAAGCACGTGTCTAACCTGACGTATAAAACCTACATCGGGCTAACAGAGTTATTCGCGGGATGGGGAAATTAAAACAGCTGTATCCCACCAGATACAATACCCGTCTCGTTGGGGATCGACCCACTTTTTATGGAGAGGAGGATCTTTTAGTTACTCAGAGGTGTGAAGAACAGGATGGGATAATTATGTCTACTTTGTTCACGTCTCTGTACTTTTGTGTATATTATTTTGAGGAAGACAGAAGATACAAAGTAATCCCTCTTTTCCTTAGTTTTAATACCTTCAAAAAATACATAAAAAAACTAAAAATTATAAGCAGCAGCGACCGTTTTCGGTTCATTGCCAAATTGTCGATGACCAATCAATGATAATTATCAGACCTTCGATTAAACATTATTAGTACCTATGGGTTTGCAGTATAAAAAGTACGCTTGAAAACACATCGAAATACACCGGGAATAAATAAAAATTGTTTACCGAATCAGATTTGGGATAAACATTACTCTATGCTGCGAACTAAGCGAAATGTTCTATTACAGTCCACCAATAGTTTGCCGAAACCCTTTGGCGAAACTTCTCCAATAAACACTAAATTATTACTGCAATTATTTAGTAAAGCCCTGTATCGCAAATTAAATACGAACATCGGTTTGCTTTTCGGGCACTATGCAGTGAGCTCAAAGGGGTCGAGAAATACTCGTACATCGATTAATAGTTGAGTCATTGAGTTGACTAAATAGTGACGTTTCAGAGAGCTATTGCCATACGAAATCTCACGCCTGAACTCCTGTCGGTCTCATGCGTCCGCGTCGGTCGCGTGCATCGGTCGCGCGTACGAGCATACATTGTGTTCTATATAGCACCAGACTGCGACGCTGACGTGAGCGGAGCGTATTCGTCTGTTTCTGTCGCTGACGTATGCGACCGACCGTGTGCAACCAACCGACCATCAGCGTGACAGGAATTCAGGTCATTTTTTTTTTATTGATAGGTCTACGGTAAAAATATCAGAACTGGAGGATTAGTTGCTCTCTTATATCGTAGTTTTCAGGAAGCGTGTTGTATCCAAAAACAGTCAAACAAAACAGCATAAAAAACGCTCAACGGTATGGCAATACCTGATTATGTACTAAGTATTTTCCACATTGTAACATACTGTGGTTAGTTAACTTTATTAACCGCTTTGATTCGCTGAATATTTTACTACCTACTTAGTTTTAAAGCGTGTAACACTTATTAGAAATAGTTTTTGACTCTAAAATGCAATTTTCAAAGCTGAAAGCCGAAAACGCACGCTTTCATAAAAAAAAATAAAAAAAATATTTCATTTAACTTCATGTACAGGAGTGGTACATAGGCGGACTTAATGCCAAATGAAAACCCGCGATGCCAAAAATGTCGCATGCCAAGCTCACTGCCGTACGATCAACACATACCATTACAGTCCTTAAAATTAGGTGCAATATATCGATGTTAGTATTAACCTGCATATCAGTGTAGTGCGCGTGCGACGATATTGGCGTCACCGGCGTCTGAGTGCGAGGCAGGCTATGCGCGCTGCTCGAGTTCTTTGGCTGAGCTATGGCGGAGTAGAGCGGAGGGTCCGGAGGGGCTTCTGTCACTCCTGTGTGCAAGGAAAGATGGTTGTTAGTTCATGCGGTTGTGAGATTGTTGTTGTTAACGAATCGGTTGTTATTTTTGTGGCTTGTCAGTGTTATATTTACAGATACAGGTTTTGCAGTCTTTGACATTAATCTTGTTGAAACCTCGGTTATTAATTACCTATGGTTTATTTTTAGATAAAGGACGAGAACCTTTGAACCATTTTCAGATTTTGAACTTTAGTCCAGACGCAGTTCAATTTGGTCAAGTTTTAATTACAATTTTACGCTACGGTCTAGCGAAGCGGGCCCGCAATTGCAACCGTTAGGTTACCTAACTGCAAGCATGATGCCCGTTTTCACTAAAACACGCTGACACCTAAATGAATTACTCGTGCCCGTTTTTACCAACACTCAGTGACACCTAACTGAATGCGTAATGCCCGTTTTCACTAACACTCAGTGACACCTAACTGAATGCCTAATGCCTGTTTTCACTAAGACTCGGTGACACCTAATTGAGTGCCTTATATCCGTTTTCACCAAGACTCAATGGCAGGTAACTAAATGGCGAATGCAATAAAGGTATTTTAAATATCTAAATAACAAAAAAAAAAACCATTTGTACAAAAACTTAATCTTCAAACAATTTTTCTGCAACTACACCGATATATTATTTCTTCTCTTTTGATCTTGCCACTAGTTTCTAGCCTTATTTTTGCCTATTGTGTGCCGGTATTAGGTTCACGCCGAGTTTTCCCCTGAACAAAGTTTTTATACAAAGTTATTAATAGTCTTTTGTTGAATGGATGGCAGATTTTTCGCCTGATGTGCTCGTGGGCCTATTTTCATAACTTCAAGATATAGTTTATATTTGTTTTTTTACAGAAAGCTTTATGCTGCCTGATAGAACTTTAACCTTTTGAATTCTCTTTATATTTTCATTTCATTTCAGTTCATTTGGTTTGCAAATATCATGTTGTTAATGCAAGCATTATCACTAAAAACAGGATATTTATTTACCATTTAATAAAATTCAAATACATGACTAAGAGTTTTTATTTTGTACAAATAGATGATGTATCTTATGAACTCCAACGCTGTCAAATTCATAGAACCAATATGTATCATTGCCAGTAATCCTTGGTAACACGTATCAAATACGTTGGTGAGATAATGTCAAGAAGACAGAGCAGATCCACAAATGCACGGCTCTACCACCACAAGGGCGATTCTCTGGCTTGGCAATAACTCGTCACTTCAGCATAAAATCAATGAAAAGGTTTAAGGACACGACGGTAAATTACTTACTGAGTAGATGTAATAACCCATTGAAAATATGTCTTTTTGGCAAAAAACATCGAAATAACATGCCTCTTTTTCTCCAAAAAACTGCCTCCAATTCATCGCAACCAAACTCCTTTTCACAGTATGGAAATATGGCGGCCAGGGGGTCTAAAATGGCCGCTTTAGCAGAACATAATTTTTATTGTCATTGTCACTCAGACGCAGCTAATATTTGTGACCATTGTAGAAATTGTAACGAAATTCATATTATTTATTATCCTAATACGGTTCTGCTAGAAGGTCCATTTTGGGTCCCCCGAATTCTAGCAACCGGGTTAGTATAGGCGCTTACTCTACCAATAAAATAAAATTACCAAAGATTATTTTACCTACGTAGCAATGAAAGGATAATAATAACAGTCGCACAGGCCGATCTTTAGGTTAAGCCGTGCTTACCTAGGTTGGTCTGTGAATGGGTGACCACCCTTACATACCGAGTTTCCTCCGTGCCTCGGAAAGCACGTTAAGAAGTTGGTCCTGGCTGTCATTTGCCCAAAAAGTCTGACACCCAGTCTTACCAACTGGTATCGTATTACCCAGTATTAACTGGGTTGTGAAGGTCAGATAGGCAGTCGCTCCATGTAAAATACTGGTATTCAGCTGCATCCGGTTAGACTGGAAGCCGACCTCAACATAATTGGAAAAGGCTAGTCAGATGATGATAGCAATGAAAGTCATCAGTTTAAACCCAACATTATCGTTATGTGCAATTGAAATTCAATTTCGACCCACCACATGTAATCAGTGAAATGATCTTAATTATTGGTCATTAATGTCGCGTAACGTTATGCTTTTTAAAGCCGTGTAGTTCGATATTTTTAAACGTAACCGCATGCGGTATCGGTTGTGCGGTTTTGTATGCAATCACCAATGGCGTTGGAGGTCTCTGGATTATTTGGTTGGACGCCTGTGAACTCCAACCAAAAGTTTTACAGTATTTTTTACGTAATATCAAGTTAAAGGTATAGAGGGAGAGAAAGGTAAAAGAAAAGATGTTTGGATTGAGGGAGGAATGATAAAAAAACTTTTTTACAAAGAAATAAAGAAATAAAACCGAAAAAAAGTGAAAAATAACTTTAGCTTCAGAAGTCGGTGACCTTTGTTTGACATGAGATTTTAGCAATCCCAGTCCATTTGCTATCATTTATTGAGGAGTTCTGTTGCCTATCTCCGAAGTTCTTCATCAGATCTTCATTAAATTGAAATGGAACCACTTTAAGAAAGTACTCTTCCAAAAACTACCCAAATCACATCAAGTGTGCCTATAAAATTTGAAGAGTTCTCTCAATTTCTCCAGGATCCCATCATCAGATCCCGACTTGATGATTATGGGACCACCTGGAAAGTATACCCTTTCAAACAAACAAGAATAATTCAAATTTCTCCAGCCATCTTCGAGTAATCGGGGAACATACATAAAAAAAGTTTCCGACGAAATGAGAACCCTCCTTTTTGAAGTCGGTTAAAAAGGGAAAGGAGTAAATGATGCCATGTTGTCCGACAGGTGAGAATGGAAGAAAACGTATTGCGCCAAGTACAATGGGACAAGGACAGGAATATACAATGCTTAGATAACAGTACTATGGTGAGCGATGCCAAGACATACTACGGTTTCGCCATGGGGTATAAGACCACGTAAGAGTAACACCATAAGGTTGAAAGGTACAATTTCAGAGTCGACTGTAGACCTCAAACTGCAGTGCCGATGCTGTTCGGATTTTTTTTAAGTAGATCTGTTAATATTCCCAGAAATAATGAAAGAAAACATGTTTATTTGGCACATGCGAGCACACAACAAACAAAAATAAGAAAAATCCAAATATTAAAAACTTAAAACTACACAATAAAAACTTAAAACTAAATAGAAAAAAAATATTGTGTGTCTCACGGCTGCGCCAAATAGGCCCAGTTCAGCAAACTGCCGAGCAGCTAGTGCCCGACTCTGGTTTTCAACTTGACCAACAGCTTTCATCAAAAGCCAATCCAACCGGTCAAAATTCGCAACAGTCCGATACATTTTCCTTTAAAATCTCCAGAACAGTTTTAAGCAATTTGCAAGGTAAATATTGCGATTGCGGTGATGGTGACAACGCGGTGAGTGAGTGACAGGTTATATACCCGAACTGGCATGCAGTTACGCGAATAGTTTTAGCTTCAGTATTTTGAATGGAAATGGTGGATTTTTAAGAGTTCGTGGCCTGCACTGAAATAAGAACAGTCATAAGAAAGTAAGAAAATGTTGTTTACGCTTTGACCTCGAATATGTCCGTAACTAGAAAGTTCCCAGGTATTGTCTGAAACCCAGAGGCCCATGGGCGAATAAAAACACTGACACCAGATTAGGCAATCGTCATCTGCTAAGCCTTTTATGCCAACTATGTTAAGGTCGGCTTCCAGTCTAACCGGATGCAAATGAATACAAGTATTTTATAAGGAGCGACTGCCTATCTGACCTCCACAAACCAGTTAGTACTGGGATCTAAAATATCACTGGGCAAGACTGGTTGTCAGACTTTTTAGGCCACTGACCACCTGTAACGACTGTCAAAGATCTACACATGACAGCCGAAGCCGAAACCAACAGCTAAACGTGCTTTGGCAAGGCATGTAGGAAACCCATTACGTAACCACCACAGACCAAGCTAGGCAAGCACGGCTTAACCTAATATCGACCCGAGCGAATGTTATTATTTAGCTAAGAGATCCTCCTCCTTGAGTTGCTGCAGTCTGTCACAGTTTGGAGGCTTTAAACGCTACGGTATATGGTTACAATCACGTTCAGAATTTTACCTGTAAATAATCTTCCTTTTTTTATATAAATTCCTGGCTTGCCCACCATAATTATACTACACTATCAGAGTGCAATTAAGTTATGGTAATATCGTTGTAATTCGTTGATACAGCTAATGTGCTATTAAAGCTATCAACTTTGTGGTAATTATACACTATAGACAATTACACACGGATGGATATGTGGGTATTGTAGTCACGGGTGATCTAGATCCGTCTAGTCATACCTACACGTGTAGTAGATAGATTATTACTTAGGGTGGGCGAGGGTTACCTGAGCGTAACGTATTGTTTACGCTCAAAGTGAGCTAATTGAGTCCGATACCAAATTAACCCTAAAAATCCTATCGAATTGAACTTATATCTAAACGTAAATTCATTTTCAAATTTTGCGAGCCGTAATGTAAAAGTCGTAAAGTTACGAGAAGATCAAGATGAAATTAATTGACAACCAATTGTGTTTAGTGTAATTGACACCTCTTAATTAATTAAAATATTTAGTTGTTGTTAATCTAACTTCGATTCTTGTTTTACCCAAAATAACAAAGAAGCTATTTACGTTAGTGAATTAATAAATATCTATATCTATACAAATAAATAAAATTGTAATATCTGTTTGTTATTTCAAAATGACGGCTTTTTACTGAGTGCGTATGAAATTAGATACGGTACGTATAACAAAAACTCACGTTTAAAATTTTGTCCGTCTGTTTGTTCCGGCTAATCTCCTAAACGGCTGGACTGCTTTTGACGAGACTTTTACTGTTACTGACAATAGATGACGTTAGGAAGAGTAACTTTGCCTTTTTTATTTCAGAAAAAGATTAAAGATTCTATGCAAAAATTTTAAAAACCTTTAAAATTGTTAAAAAAAATAGATTCAATAAAATATTATAAAAATGTTACCCACTCCCTAGTAGGTTATATTTTTATAATAATTTCACAGGTTAACAGCTAATTAATTTTTATCTTATCTAAAAGTCATGAATAGAAATTAATGTCAACGTTCTGACAATCTATTAAAACTCCTAGATTTAGAAAGTGCGATCATATCAAAGCTTCGAAGGTTAAATCAAGATCCGGTTCACAGCAGCATAAAAAAAAACTCAGGGTTATGAATAAGATATTATGCAAAATACTAAACGACTACAGAAAATGAGATTGGCTCGCCGCAGATTTGTCAACGGACATACTCTTGAACACGAATTTTGCAAGATGCATTGGACGGAAGATACGTGTCATTAAATTTTCTCGTAACAACGAATTTACACATTTTGTTGAAACGAGTTTGTAGGTTTTCTCTTGTTGAATAATAGAAACCGGTGTTTTTTTTTCCAGGAATGCATATCGTTGGTTTGAATTTTGTATGGTTTTGTGGTTATAAAAGAATATTGCTTTGTTGCTTTGAAAGGAATGTAAAGTTTTTCATACTCCCTAGAAAAGGGAGGACCCTCCAAAAATTCGGGTGTTATATCTAGTAGGCTACCCTACAGATGTCGGGTTTTTCTATAAATAGTCTTAAATCGCGGATACCTACAACAGCGCGATTTAGAATGTTGAGTCAGTTCTTCATTTGTATCATAGATGGTGCTGTAGTACATTTTGTAGCTCAGCAATAGTATAAAGCCGCTTTCAGACTACCGCTATATTATTGTGCTATATCGTATAGCAAAGAAGGACCTAATGCTATACTAAACAACGTGTAACGTTAAATGCGCAAAACCTGAACATAGTTTGATCAGAATCACGGGAAGAATCAATTGAACCACTTTTTAATATAGGTCACATTTTTCTAAAAAAATCTTCATTTAAAATGTTGCCCTGTCTATTTATTAATAGGCCAAGCCATCACGTGCGCAAACCCGACAAAATAGGTAAACAAACAAACTCAAATGGTTGCCGTCCAATTTAAATTGTCGCATACGCGGGATACTAATAGATTTCGCCAGTAAATCTAATTGCGAGTAAAACTAAAACAGCACTAAACCTTTAAAGTTTTTAAATGTTTTTCTCTCTCTCAGTTTTAGGTCAATTGAATTAAACATCATTTGGGGTGTCTGAGGTTTTGCGCATTTAACGTTACACGTATAGCATGGCGTTCACATTATGCGATATTATCGCAAGTATTTGTAGTATAGGTATATCAAGCTCAGTTGACAGCGATCTATGAAGAGTCTTGCGGTACGGCCGGGGGTGAGGGTGGAGGAAGAGGGCGGCGCGTGATATAGCACAGCATGAACTTAGCGCATCGCACCAATTTTATAGCGTATAGTAAGCCAAAAATATATAGTACAGTACAGTGTGATCTTGTATGGTGCGCGATATTGTGTGCTATGAGCTATATACTATATGCTATTACATTATAGCGTAGTCTGAAAGCAAAAAAACACCTTATCGATAACGTGACAATAGCATTCAAATTAAAATAATGATCAGGAACTTATGATGTATAAAAATGATAGTGATGAAAGACATACACATACACACAAACACACATGAACACACACACACACACCTGTTGAATTATTTATTTATTTATTTATTTACTGACTTCAAGTATACCTGTTGTTAGAGAAAGAACAAGTGCGAAACACGGTTTATGATTTTCCACGACAGCAATGGCATTATTGAAACCTATTTACCAGTCCTATTTTACCGGCCGCGTTCTCACTATGTCGTGACGATTAACTTATATTTGGTTTTTATATGGCACAAGTCGTGGATGACAGTAATCGCGTTGTCCTAATGTGAACACCAGCATTTAAATATACAAACCACGGAACTTAAAACTACACGATTATCTGTGGTCACGACAAAGTAGGAACCCGACCTCACTTATTTAAAATCGTTTCCATTAGTTCGAAATTTGAAACTATTAGTTTGGCAATATCGTGCCAGTATTATGCCTTTTTTGTATTTTTTACAGTAACGTTAATTTTTCGAAAAAGTTCACGATTTGAACAGTAATTTTCCCCGTAGTAAAATAATATGACTGACAAAAACCCATTACGGCTCGCGTTATTGAATTTCCAGCTCAATGGAAAAATATTATAAACGAAAAACAAATATGCGAGATGTAAAATCAAAATGAATGGTATTTAATAACTGAAGGCTTCGAGCAAAAATGTTCATGAATTTAATTTTTCATGTAACCTGGATTTGTCTTGGTAAAGTCACGTTTTTTTTGTTTATGAATGTAAAATCATGGGAATGAATTTTTTCTTGGATTCTGTAATTTAATTAGTCACGAGTTAGACGTATAATAATGAACTCAGCAATACACGTCATCATCTGCCTAGCAGTTTACCAACTATACTGGCAAAGGGAAATCTGCCTTACACGTATTAAAATAAAATCTTTTTTCACAATTGATGGACTTATGCCCGTTTTCACCGACATCCCCTAAGTTTATGGGATCCCCTAAACATAAATAGGGGACCGATAGGGGATGGTTTCTGTTTCACCGACATTTAGGGGTCACTTAAACGCTAAAAGGTCCCCTAAATTTAGGAGGTCGAAATTCCAGCCCATAAACCGGCACCTAAGTATGTGATCTCCCAAAACACGAAGATGGATTCTGGTCTCAAGGAACTTTTTGTAAATTTACAAACTGTTTCTACAATATTCAATGCTATAAACGTAAAAACAGCCGCAGACCAAAAATATATCGGAAACGACCCAATTATAATGAAACTGACTTTTAAAGGAGATAATTATAGGTAAGTAAAACTTCAGTGTTATATTTTTTGGAAAAGATTAAACTCGCCTTAGAATTTCCTGATAATAGGTGAGTACATAACACACGCAAGTTTTTACCCCTTATGTCCCTTGCTCTTAAAATAAATTACACCTCGTGGTACTTTTTCGTAGTAACATGGTTTTTTGTTGACAATACTTTATCAATTTACCTACCTACCATTCACTTGTTAAGCAGGTAGGTACCTTATTACCTATTATTAATTGATGTTGTCTGTATGGTTCCTACAATGAAAACATTTTATTTTTTCAGAAATAATTTTATATCTCTATCAAATCAGTTATTGATAGCATTGAGTTTTTATGCTACGGGTAACCATTTGTTGGCCGTGGCAGACATGGGTGGCATCCGTGTGGCTACTTGAAGTCGAATAATAAAAAGAGTGTTTGCAGCAATTATAGTGACTCTACGTCCGGAGTATATCAAGTTGATTGAAACCAGTGAGGAATAAGTTAAGTGAAGATGGGGTTTTATAATATTGCAAGGTTCCCCATGTAATTGGATGCATTGATTGTACAAAATATGAAAATATAATAACCAGGTGAAAGCACAACACCTTGAAACTAGTTAAAATTATGAAATTAATCTGTAACATGAAGTAAAATTAAATTTATTATATTTTGTAAGGTGAAGATGATGCAGAGCTCTTTAGAAATAGGAAGGGGTATGTCCATAAAGGAACGAAAATCTCGAATTAACGATACGCGACGCTGAACGCACAACAAACATTTTCATATCTCACGACTATGAATTACATAAGACCAGACGTGTCAAAAACAAAATCAGTAATAGACCACAGATAATACGCAAGGTATCGTAATGTACGCACAGAGTAGGTATTTGTTCAAGAAAATTTAAAATTTATGAAAATTTTAATGAAATCATAATGATATTGTTAATAGACCATGATTAATTAATAACTGTATCCATTTAGGTGTTTATTTAAGAGATTTTAATAAAAAAAAAACATGTTTCAGAGTTCTAGTATACTCTATTCTTCGCTCCAAAACCCAAATAGCTGATGTTGGCATGACAGCTGCTAGGCTGAAGTGGAACTGGGCTGGTCACATCTGCCGCATGTCGGAGGAGCAATGGGCAAAAGTTACCACTCAGTGGATACCAAATAGCAGGAAACGACAACGCGGCAGGCCCAGAAGGAGATGGCGGGATGAGCTAGACTCTTTCGCAAAGGATTGGCCTACAATCGCACAAGATCGCGAAATGTGGAAGGAGGGAAGGGAGGCCTTTGCCCTGCAGTGGGACAATGTAGGCTTATAATAATAATAATAATAATAATGTTTCAGAGTATCGATAAATTCAAAAACGAATCAGTCACCACTATCGAGAACAAAACGTCACTTAGTTATGAATCCCCTAGCTAAGTGATGGAAATGGTGGTGAAACAAAAATTTATTTACGGGCTAATTTAGGGGAGCTTTTAAGCTAAGGGTCCCGTACGTAGGTGGTAGTATAGGGGATGTCGGTGAAAACGGGCATTAGACAAGTATCCTGTTGTCTACTATACTTAAATATAATAATATAATAAATATTATAAAGACAAAAGATTTGATTTTTTGTTTATTAATGCGTTTGTTACGATTTAGCTCTAACACTCCTCGACCGATTTAAAAAAAATCTTTCACCATTAGAAAGCCACGTCTTTACTGAGTAACAGAGGCTATATTTTATCTCCGTACTCGCACGAAAACGGGAACTACGCGGGTAAAACCCCGTGACGTTCGCTAGTCTTAAATAAACTAACAAGTTAGGTGGATAAATACTTAAATAAGTATTTCCAAGGAGTACCGCATTACCCGAAACTATTTGGGTTGTGGAGATCAGAAAGATTAGAAAGGCAGTCTGACTGCGGACTGAGTCCTGTGGACCAGCTAAATCCGAAATTAACCCCAATATAGTTGGGAAAAAGGCGAGCTAGGTGATAAGTTGTTTTAGTCATAAGTTACATTCAATTAAAAATAAAAAAAAAACACGACACACGAAGGGTCATAATTTCACAAGCCCTTTCATTTGATACCCATATTGAGGGAGTTGTGAAAAAAAAATGTAATTCATCATTTTTGGTGATGGCGGCCATCTTAGATTTGAAATTTATTAAAGGATATAGTATTTTACTAGTCAAGCTCTTTCATTTGATACCCATACTGAGAGAGTTGTTCAATAAATATGTAATCCGCCATTTTGTGGCGGGTGGCCATCTTGATCTGATTTTTATCAAACATAGCTAAGAACACTCCCGACTAATTCACCTTTCAAACAAAAAACAAAATCAAAATCGGTTCATCCGTTCGGATGCTTCGATGCCACTGACACACACAGTCACGTCAAACTTATAACACCCCGTCGTTTTTGCATCGAGGGGTAGAAACAGAAAAAACTCGACTGCTATATTTGAACGAAACACATTCCCTTTCGTACCAACACATGTGAAACTTGCTGATAGTACCTACTACCCTATAAAGATGAACCCATTCACACGTAGCGACCTGGTCCCATAATAAATCTCTAGCGAACAACAAAAGTATTGTTAATTAACACATACGGAAACAAGTTGAAATATAACGTGCTAACGTTTACGTGCTAAGCCCAGATAATAAATATTCTACAAATTAATTGCCTGCACTACGTAAAGAATAAATTAAGTAGATTACTGTGCATAAGTCCATACTTCCAGATTTACAACTGGCCAGCTAAATATATGGGCACATTTTATGTTCTTACTGAGAATTTTAACTGTTTTATAGGATGTTAGTTATTTTTTAGCTGGTTTTTTTCGGATTAATAACGGAAAACGCTTGTTAGCTGATGTTTAGTTAGGAGCGTTCCGGTTCCGGTGCAAATGTTCTTTAGTCTGTGGGGATTGAGTTTTTGTTGAGAGATGTGGCTGAATCCGTTTGCAGACTACTATTCATTGTTTGCTTGACATTCGAAAGATTCACTGTTTTAGACTTTCACGGTTTTTCACTACACTTAAAGTACTTACGGGATTTTCTTTAGTATTTACGAGCACCCGATATTTCGACGCTGTTGCAAGCATCATGATCGCGGGAATACTGAAGAGGTATGCGGGTGGGACGAAAATGATTAATAATGAGCAGACAAATCTGTCTACCCTATTTCCTAGTCTTTTATTACGCGCACTACTGGAACTCGATTGTAACTCACGACATAACGCACTCACAGTATCACTCGATTTTTCTTTATAATGGAGACGATATAAATATATTTTATTAGTATAGTTTTTATTAGTAATTATTAAGTGATTCGAAAGATTATTCAGTAAGAGAAATTATGAATTCATGCAGCGTTTTGTTACTTCATTTAACATAATACAAGGGTGAGACAGAGATGTACCTACCTAATAGGATACCCACATTTTGCCAGTTATGTTTAAGTCCCACCCATGTTTAAAAGGGCAAGCCTATTGCCATCAACCGGGCGTAAAACCAGATTCCTTGGCTGCTACTGAGAAATTTGACGACCCGAATGGCGCAGCGGTAGTGTGGCTGCCTTACGTTCTTAGGGTCCCAGGTTCGAATCCCGGTAGGAGCAAATGTTTGTGTGATGAGCATGGACATTAAAATTTGTTTCCGAGTCATGGATGTTTATATGCATAATAAGTATGTATTTACAAACAAAAAGTATATGTCTAGTATAATAATATCAACTGTCTGGTAACCACGACAAAAGCCCTGCTTAGTGTGGCACTAGATGGCGCTGTGTGTAATGTCCAGCGATATTTATTTAAAATATATTTAAAAAAAAATCTGTTGGAAAAACCCAATACCTACCACTTTGCCTGACCTGGGAATAGAACCTAGGACCTCAAGCTTATTATTACATTTTTTGATATTTTTTTACAACAGCTATTCTACAAAAATAATTAAACTTGTACAAAAACGGGAATTATTTTTACAAACCAAAAGCTTATTTTAACTTTAGCTGATCGTTTTAAACTTCACCCATCCTTATTAGAACCAGACTACCGCTCGAAAAGTTAGCGTGTAGTGAAATAACGTGGAAACTTAAAACTCAAACGTTGCGTCCGGCTTTGTTACCATCAGCATAGCCACAGTGTAAAGCTAACCAGTTAACCAACTTGTTTTTTTTACCAAGAATGTTCTCAATTTTTGTTGTGTTGCATTCATTACACACTACATGTAGTTACTTGTCTCAATGCGACAACCATGACTTACTCACGAGAAACCAATATCCTGAAGCATGAGCCCTGAGAGTTAGGTGGAGTGTACCTTATCCTTATTATCATCATTTCAGCCAAAAGACGTCCACTGCTGGACACAGGCCTCCCCCAAGTGTCGCCTCATTGACCGGTCCTGTGCGACTCAAGACGTCCACTGCTGGACATAAGCCTCCCCCAAGTGTCGCCTCATTAACCGGTCGCGTGCGGCTTGCATCCAGCGGATTCCCCCAGCCTTCACCAGGTCATTGGTCTACCTAGTTGGAGGCCTTCTAACGCAACGCCTTCCGGTTCACGGTCGTCACTCCAGAACTTTGCAGCCCCGTCGGCCATCCGTTCTGCGAGCGATGTGCCAGGCCCACTGCCACTTAAGTTTGGCAAATCTTCGACCTTACCTCTTCCTTTCACTTCTCCTCTTCTCTTCTTGGCCCTTTCTTTTCTTTTTATTCTTAATTTTTTATCTATGTTTAGAAAGAAAGAAAGAAAGAAAGAAAAAATGTTTATTCGTCGCAAATCCATGACGTGCATACAATATTATTATGGTAAACATAGAACGCATTAATACAAACACAAACATTTAACTTTAACTAAACATTTGTTTAGTTTTCAATAGTTGTAAATAAAGTTAATTTTTATGTGTTTTGTCCTGTTCGGGCTAATAAATGCTTTCTTTCTTTCTTTCTTTCTTCGGGCTACGTCGGTATATTTGTACAGCTATATTTGCCAGTTATATTAAAGTCCCATTTAATGGGCGAAGCTATTGTCATCAAGTGGACACAAATCCGTGAAAAGTAACGACCTGGGAATTGAACCTACAACCTCATGCTCACCAGTCACGTTTGTGACCACTAAACTAAAGAGACCGTCTTAGAATTCGTACAATTTTAATGCTTTAGGTACATTTTTGTATCTGTAAGCCGATTCCAACCTTTTGTTTCTAGTTGAAATACTGTGTGTTAATACTGATACGTGTACTGTGGCATAGCTCCACTTCCTAACTTTACTTATTAGCCGAACAAACTATCCGTTTCTGCCATTTTTATTTCCCGGCAAAGAGTATTAACAGAGCTTCAACTCATGTTTTGTACGTTTATTTATTTAAAATAACGTTACTTCGACAGTGAGTAGCTAAATAAATTAGTTGAAGAGTTCCTCTACGATTTATGTGAAGTAGCAAGAAGTTTTTTATGGTTTCATTGCGCTCCTGGTGCAATTGTGAAGTCAAAGTACAGGTTTATTGATGCTGTTGGCGTGTGCATAAAATTCTAAGACATTTTTGGCAGCTCTTATCGTATGGTTAGTTTAGTCATTATAGTATGGTTTTATTCACTTTTCACAACTTAACTGCTAAATTTTCGAAATGTATCACAAGACTTGAGGAGCTATAGGCAACAAAAGTTAGTGTAAGATATTTTTAGAACACATTGACACCATTTTAAATCCGAAATTAAAAGAAAAAGTCTGGTAAGAACGATGTCATTATCATCGTATAAAACAATAAAACTGGTGCCAAAGACTTGCAGTACCTAAATAGTTCCTCTCAAACAAATTGCAGAAGAAGACCAAACAAATAGTATTTGTTTCACTTCAGAAATACAACATCTAGATCGAAAATGCCCAATTATTATTTTAATTCGAACGCTATTTCGAGCTCGACAAGGCCATATATGTATAGTTATGGATAATACTAGCTGTGCCCGCGCGGTTTCACTCGCGTCTTTCATACGTTGGTGTTTATCAAATGAGATTTAGTGTGTTAATGTTCCAAGAAAACAGCAATAAAAATACCATCCTGAAACACCTCGAACTCAAATGGGAATAGTCTTCCCGCTGCCATGACTTCACAGGTGGTTCCGTAGGCGCCATGGCAAGACATTTCAGTTACGTATTTACGCATCGAACAATAAACAGCTCTTGACCGCTCCTGGGTGAAAGGTTGAAACCTTTCCCAGTTGTTAGACACGTGGCGCACAATGCTGGCTCGAACACGTGGCCCAGACAGGCGCATTACTTTGTGTAATTTATTTCATCACCACTGCTCTCAAAACGGTGAAGGAAAACATCGTGAGGAAACCGGCATGTCCTAGAACCAAACATTCGAAGACATGTGACATCTGCCAAACCGCACTGGGCCCGCGTGGTGGATTTGCCCATACGCAAAAAACGCGCTTTTACATTCAAATTGGCCAACGGAATTAAAACATCAAAATGACATTCATTGAAGTTTCCTGAGAATCGGATTATTTTTACTCCGTTTGTCCCTTGAAGGTTTGAAACACCTGGAACTCAAATGGCAATAAGTCTCCCGCTGCCATGAGTGATGCACTAAATAGGATAGAGATGAAAATAAGCATGCACTATCGCCAGGAATATTTACTATTTGGCTAAGAATTTGCACCCCATTAGTAGTGATAATAATTTGATTACTTATCCATTTTAATTAAACAATGCTCAAAACCTCTTAGTAACAAACATTATTTGGAATGTAATTTTTTTATAGTATTCTTTTGCAACACCCACCAGCCTAAACCAAAGATACAACACTAAAATTAAAATACGAACGTAGGTATTCAAGGACACCTTTTCTAGTAAGAACGATTAATACTGAAAAACCTATTATAGTAACACCAAAGTGTGAAATACACAATATGTAATTCGCAAAGAAATAGACATAACAAAATTCCAACCAGGCAATAGCTAAGAACACAGTTAAATGATTATCCTCCAATTTAAAATTACTAAGTGAAACATACCAAAACGAAGACAAACCAAACAACGATGATGTCAAATATTTCAACGCAAATTAGATAGTACCTACCTACAGCAAAATATCGCAGAACAGAAATGAGCTTGATCGTGTAGCTTGAGTTCGTTTTTTGAAACGTTTTTTTCTTACCTTTCCGCAGACGCCTGCATACTGAAAAATACTGGCCACCTAGAAATTGGCATAAAACTTTAAAACGTTATAGAAACTCATTTCAATACCTTTCAGCACACGCCTGCATATCACTGAAACATACTGGCCACCTAGAAATTACGCCCTCAATGAACTTCCAAATTCTTATTTCAAAATATGCATTAACGCGTTGTCGTAAAATTCAATTTGGATCCATATCGGTTTCCGAATTCTCATTTCAATGTAAAGTATGCAATAACGCGTTGACGTAAGATTCAATTTGGATTATTAACTTTTTCCATACAAACATTAAAAACCCTTTTTTTACCCTTAAGGGCCGAATTTCGTAAAACCTTTTCTTAGTGAGCACCTAGAAGCCAAAAGGAACATTCAGGCTTTACATTCATATCTCTAACTTTAAAAACATAGGACTTTCATACAAACTTTGACACCCCTTTTCAACCCCTTGGGGTGCGAATTATAAAAAATCCTTTCTTAGTACGCGCCTGCACCCCCTAGAGAGTGCTTGTGCCAAATTTGAGTCCTTACGGCCCAGTAGTTTCCGAGATTTCGTGATGAGTGGTCAGTGCCCTAGTAGCAATTGCCGTTGGCTTCCTTATGCCAACAGTTGGGAATGTATTGGCAGACGGTTAGTTGTTCCGCCAACCTAAACTTAAAATAGGCCCATTGTCATAAACATGCACTATTTGCCCAACGAATAGCCAACAAAGGGCCTTCTGTTACTATTCCTACTGTTGGGTGATTTTTGCAGGGATTTCAGTTATTATAACACCATTGGGCCAACTAACGACGGGCCTGCTGCATCTATTCCTACTGTTGGGAGATTTTTGTAGGGATTTAAATTACTAAAACAACATTGGGCCAAC
This sequence comes from Xestia ashworthii, assembly GCA_950022955.1. NCBI lineage: Eukaryota > Metazoa > Arthropoda > Insecta > Lepidoptera > Noctuidae > Xestia > Xestia ashworthii. The sequence continues at coordinate 4,034,482 of OX465555.1, read as the reverse complement.
TAACGACGGGCCTGGTGCTTCTATTCCTACTGTTGGGAGTTTTTTGTAGGGATTTAAGTTATGATAACAACTTACATCGGTCCAACTTAAACCTTTCAATGTTAGGGATGATACGTATATACTGGTACACCCAGTATGAGCTTACTAGTACTCTCTTAACTCTTAGTAACTCTTAGATTTACGAAACATATTTTTTATATTTTTGTTTATATTTGAGATTTATGGTTTATATTGTAAACAAAGTGCAAAATTGAAAATTAAGGATAATTTAAGAAGGACATTCCGTCACTAAATGTCCTTGGTGGGCGGTATGTTCATGCCGAAACCGTAATGATAATATCGTAAAGGTTCAAAAGTTGTACCCCAACCTCGATAGATGGCGTTGTAGTCCAATTAGAAGTCGCTATCGTTGTGTTACCACGATTTGGTTGGGTTCGAGTGAATTTTAGTAAATATATCACCAGCTTGGGCGCCGGACAAACACGAGTGGCGTACGGCGTATGGCGGTGGCGCCGAGTAAGTGGTGCCGCTACTTGCTACTGCCTCGCCCCCCGCGTACCCGCACACGCGCCAGCGCCATACGATACGCCACTTGTATATGACCCGCGCCTTAGATCAGAAAGCAATTTGGTTTTATTTCAACCCTATTAGTGTTCACACAAGGATATTAGTTCAACACTACTAGCTCGGTAGTACACATTGGTAGTAGTTGGTTGGTTGGTGGTAGGCAAATTCACGTTGGCCCCATCGCAAGTTGGGCCTTCGTAGGCAAATCCACGTAGGCCATCAGTTTTGGGCCCAACCCGCAAACTGCCCGCCAATTGTATGCATTTGCCAACTAACCAGAGGTATGTGGCCCAACTAAATGCCAACAAAAAATGCTACTAGGGTGAGTGGACTTCTCCTTTTCTTACAAACATTAAAAACCCTTTTTTTACCCTTAAGGGCCGAATTTCGTAAAAACTTTTCTTAGTGAGCACCTAGAAGCCAAAAGGAACATTCAGGCTTTACATTCATATCTCTAACTTTAAAAACATAGGACTTTCATACAAACTTTGACACCCGTTTTCAACCCCTTGGGGTGCGAATTATAAAAAATCCTTTCTTAGTACGCGCCTGCACCCCCTAGAGAGTGCTTGTGCCAAATTTGAGTCCTTACGGCCCAGTAGTTTCCGAGATTTCGTGATGAGTGGTCAGTGAGTTTCATACAAACATTAAAAATCCTTTTTTGTACCCTTAAGGGCCGAATTTCGTAAAACCTTTTCTTAGTGAGCACCTAGAAGCCAAAAGGAACATTCAGGCTTTACATTCATATCTCTAACTTTAAAAACATAGGACTTTCATACAAACTTTGACACCCCTTTTCAACCCCTTGGGGTGCGAATTTTAAAAAATCCTTTCTTAGTACGCGCCTGCACCCCCTAGAGAGTGCTTGTGCCAAATTTGAGTCCTTACGGCCCAGTAGTTTCCGAGATTTCGTGATGAGTGGTCAGTGAGTGGACTTCTCCTTTATATATATAGATAGATGAGAAGAAAGGAGACATCATTTGCCTTATAGCCTTTCCCAACTACGTTGGGATTGGCTTTCAGTCTTACCGGATGCTGAATACCAGTCTTTTACAAGGAGCGACTGCTTATCTGACTAATACGATACCACTTGGTAAGACTGGTTGACAGACTTTTTGGACCACTGACTGCCAAAGATGGACAAATGATAGCCGCGACCAACAGTTTAACGTGGTTTCCAAGGCACGGAGGAAACCCATCCAGAGACCAACCTAGGCATGCACGGCTTAACCTCAAGATCGGCCTGAGCGGATTTCAGGATGATCGGTTAAGTTGTTTAGGCGTGATAAGTTAACAAACAAACTTACTTTCATATGGATTTCATTACTTAGAAAATTTGAATAATCTACTCAGTGCCACAGGTAAAGAATTTAAAAACTGACAAAGACACTGTACTCCTGACTACACTTCTATATAAATGTTACATTTTAGCGTGTTTTGCAACACTATGGTGCCGTGTTCGCTGTTCCAATTAGTTCAGGTAACAACACGTATGGCGTTACGTGATGAAAATATGAATTTTGTGTAAAATATTATAGCGCAATTGCTGATGATAACATTCTTAATTTTCCTTCTTTTTTAGAGTTCCGTACCTCATCCACTTTGGAAGTGTCTCTGTGCGCAAACTATTCAGTTTAGAAAAAAAAAAGTAGAAACCTCAATATCATGTTTGAAGGCTATCATGTTTGCCTTCAAACATGATATTGAGGTTTCTACTTTATTTTTTTTCTAGCCATAAATGATTTTGGATAGCCATAGATACATAGATAGAACGTATGGGTTTGATGAAAAAAAAATGAGTTTCAGTTAACCCCCTAAACTTATTGTTTTTTTTTTTCTATTTTTAAAAACCTTTATGTAGTTTACAGAATACATCTACTTACCTACTAAGTTTCAACAGCATAGTTCTTATAGTTTTGGAAAAAGTGGCTGTGACATACAGACGGACAGACAGACAGACAGACATGACGAATCTATAAGGGTTCCGTTTTTTGCCATTTGGCAACGGAACCCTATAAACAGTACATGTCACGGTCGTAGGCTTATCCCCAATAAATGGAACTTAACACACCTAACAGTCGAAATCTGGGAGTATTGTACACATCTGCGTACCCCCTCAGAGCACACGGGCGTGATGTTCTGTCATGATGTTGTGTGTGATAAACAATAAACATCCAAGCGATTGCAGCAAACACTGCAGATTTGCAGTCTAATTTTGAAGAGTTCCATTAATATCTCCGAAGATCAGCATCAGATCTAAACCAAATTTAAATGAGACCACACAAGGACTACCAGTTTTTAAATAAAAAAAAGAATCATCAAAATCAGTTCATGTTATGATATTTTTTTGCGAGTCAAATCATTCCTGTTGTGGTCAATGTCATTTGACAGCAAATACTTACGTGAATAGGGGCGTTTTTTTATGTTTACTAAAAAAAGTACGGTACCTACCCGTTGGTAATCATATCTGCTATAATTATTATAGAATCAGAAAGAATATAACAATAAATATTATTTAACTGTGAGCATTTTTCATGCTATTTTTAAAGGTTTGCACTAAAATCGCATAGATGGTTTAAACAATCAACGTGGCACGGAACGTTATAAACCCACTTTTTTAGTGATTGACAGACAACTTCATTATTTTGACGTTTACTTTTTCTGTTTATTTTGGTTTTCGTAAGTGTTTTTGCAGATTTTTCACATTTATTCCGGTTAGACAATGCTTAGCTAATTTAACCATTGGAATCTAGAGTTTATAAGGAAGACATCAATGTAAGTTTCATTATGAAATGCCACAATTTATGTGGGTGGTCTAATTGTCTCCTTTTAGGTACCTAAAATTTCAATTTTCTTATTTTTCGTTTTTTGGTGGCAGTTTTTCATGCTCCCCATGGGCCTCTGACTTGGCTTTACATGCCGTCGAAAACATCTTTCAAGCATGCTGGTTTGGTTTTTGCTTCACCGAAGCAAGTGATAAACAATGCGCACATGAATCCAGAAAATTGGAGGAGTAATTAATTAACTCGTCTCACGTGTCCAACCCACGATCCATTTGGGACGAGTTGATGAAAATCAAAATGAATAATATTTTTAAGCTGCTTTTGTTCGAACGATGATTTGGCAGTCTAATGGTCACATCACTTAGGTCCATGTTCACCGAGAAGATAACAGTCTGATTATCTGAAAACAGCTGTCAATGTGACATGTTCCCATACAAAAATGTGTTATAAACAGCTGTTTTTAGATAATCGTCCGTCATGTTTTTGGTGAACATGGACCTTAGTCTATCACCGCCTTCTCCTAATACTATAAATCTTTAGAACTTAGTGAGATTAACACGAGAATTAAATGCAATTTGGTTGAAAAATATTTACAGTAAAAGTGTTGAGACGAACTTACGTCAACTACCTGAAGTGTTGTTGAAACATTCAACCAATACGTGCTCAATCTTCCTTGTATTCAATCTATTTTAGTATTGACTACTGGCGTCACCACTGCAACAATGCAACATTGGTTGCAACTCCTACTTCTAAATATTTGCTATCGTAAGCCGGGGCTATTTGGGTTTTGCGGACTATTTGGAAAGACCCAGAAATCGAACAATAATATCGATAATTGTCGGCCGGTGTGTGGTAGAAATTATTTTACAAACTCTAGCAACACTTTGATTGGATGCTACCGAGAAATTCCTGATGAAAAAACCCAATAACATTTTTATTTATTTATTTATTTAAAGGAGAACCAACAGCTAAAATAAATGAGTAACAATTGAATAGGCGACACAGAGCCAATTACAGGTTCCCACGAGTAGACACAGAGATGATAGTAGAAAACTTAGATCACTAAATAGCAAGCACGATAATCGATTTTAGTTTATATGGTACCAAATAGCTCTCAAAAACCCAAATAGCCCCGTTTTACTATACTTCTTTATGACGTCATAATTAGAACGACTTATCGTGAGGGCTTCAAGACCAAAAAAAATTACCATCTGCAAACGGGCCAGCGTGCAATATCACTATTTAAACTTACCTTTGCTTAACGGTATAAGATCCGGGTTCTTATCATCAGCTGCTTGTGGAGAGTTCCTCTTCTGAACAATCACCTTCTGGTTCTTTATCGAGGGCAGCGTCACTGTAAAAGAAAAGTAGTTTAGAAAAAAAAAACTAAAAGATACGAGTTGACGAACAATTTTTTTTTCCTATTGTATATTGTGATCCCCGTGGGAAAAAAACGTGAGTTTATATTTTTACAAAAGGGTTTTGTGGAACTTAATTTTGAATGTAATAATTATTATAATTTCAGTCTGAAGAATTCCGTACTGTGAAATAAATTGTTACGAACACGTATAGTCAGTTTTCATGTAAATATTTCTTCTGAAATATTGAGCTGTTTACCTACTCAAACAGTATTGTATATTTTGTATATCGCGGAATTTGTAAAAATTTTGCTCATAAGGCTCAGTTTTTTTTTTCTCCTAGTTTATTCACATTGTACCATGTTATGCGATTGCGATTTTTTAATTGTTAACATACAATACCAGAACACAGGTCTAAATATGTTTAAAACTTATTTTTATTTTATTGTGTCACCAAATGTGTAAAAATAAAACACACAAAATGGAAGCTGATTGCCCAAGGTGCGCCAGAATTCAATCACGCATGTCTCTATTGTCAATCCATTAGATACCTTTTCGCTATTATAAAGTGAAAACATTCATCATCAATAAATATTAATGTGCGCATTATGAATAACTGACATATCATGAAAATCATTGAACGTCTAATGGAGCTTGGCTCTTTATTATTTACACACAATACGACACACACACACTACATTCGGTTTGATTTATGACCTAATTGCACCTAAATTTTATCGAAGCATCAGCGATGTATATCAATGTATATTCAATACATTGATACTCATGAAAGGATAAAATTGAAAATTAGCTTGTTTTATTTAATAATCAAACGAACTTACCTGAAGTGAAGTTCGATTTTAATTATCCTGTCTTCGTCGAAGAGATTTAAATGTTTACCTGTAGTAGTAGCCCCGCTACGCTTCGACTCACTCGCACATAGTTTAGCGCCATATGAAAGAAAGAGATAGCACTATCCCCATATGCGCTTGATCACCCTACTAAAACATTCCTCATTCAGTTCAGAGTAGGTACCGGTCTACTGGACGAACTATAACATTGTTAAGGGAAATGAAAGGTCCACCTGAATGTCAGGGTCGGGAGGGACCTTAAATCTCTTCGACGAAGACAGGATAATTAAAATCGAACTTCACTTCAGGTAAGTTCGTTTGATTATTAAATTATCCTGTCTTCGTCTTCGAGATTTAAATGTTTACCTGTAGATGTTTAGAGATAGACATTTATAATGTTATAGGTCGGACTAAAATTACAAGATGAATTCCTTAAGTAAATAATACATATTGTATTCTTGTTTCAATTAATAAACAAAAAATAAATAACCTTAATGATTATTACCAAAGAAATAAACAAAACTTCCTTACTGATTATGATTACTGAGAACAGCGTTTGCAAATTCACAATTTGTTTGAGCGATTGGCCGATTGTAAAATTATTATTAGCAAAGGTGGCATATTGATCTGACCACCCAGCGGTTCTCCTAATGACATTGACTCTGATTCCTGCTTGATGTGCATCAGAAGATGATGCATGCCGAGTACTATGGGCACTGAATATTTCAGTGTCGATGCCACTAGCAGCCAAACCCTGCTTTATCCATCGCCCTACTCGTACAGTTTGCGAAGTACTTCTTTTGGTGGATGTAACATTCATGTAAGCTATTAAAGTCTCTGCAGGACAGATTGCAGGATGCTTTCGTAAAAAAGGAAGGTCAAGAATTGGTTGGGATTTACATAATCAAATCAGTAATAGTGATTAAAACTTTGTCTCGATAGATCATAATATTGGGCAACCTAATCAATGAGAGCGTCTGACATCTTTGGCCTGTTGATAAAGTCAATAATACAACCGATTTTTTGCTCAACTGCTCCAAACATAAACTATCGCTGGGGTATAAATCACGAAAATAATTAAGGACGATATTGGAATTCCATGTAAAATTATATTTAGGGAAGGATGGCTTCAACTAAAGAATCTTTTGACACGTTCGTCTTGTCCACATTATTTCCGGAAATAAGTGATTGTTAAATGTTCCATACATAGAACCATTTGTGAAACGTTGAGACAAAAATTCTAGCAAATCATGTACTCAGATCCGGAATGGATCTAATCCCTTATCGTGACAATATAACCACCATCGTTTAAAGCTAGATTAGCAGCCGGATGACGCCTGCAAGATAATTCTAAAAATAGTTGTTTAATTTTAAAGCAAGGCTAAAAATATAATTATTTTAAACTACCTGACCCACGCAAGTTCGTCTACCTACGTCGATCATAAAGGGAATAAATTTTCCCCGTTTTAGTGAAGGAAGGCTTCAACTTAAACACTCCCATAAAGAATGAAAGATATAAATATTTCACTTACAGCAAGAGATGTGAATACTGGGAACCATGCTTGAGATGGCCAATGAGGCACTACAATAATGCCGGTTGCCTCATCAGCAACAATCTTTTGCAGACCCTTTAAAATTAGTAAAAATGGTGGGAACGCATAAACGAACATATCCCATTTAATAATAAAAGCGTTCACCAAATTTTGAAACAATAGTATTAAATGATGTAAGTGCAATTCCCACTCAATACCCATGTTTCTTGACTCTGAGTTTGCTTCAATATTCTGGGATGACGCTATGTAGGAAACAAAAAGGAATATCTCCCTTTATTAACACCACGTCCATATTCTACGAGCAATTTCATTGAGATGTGGGTATTGCACTCCACCCATTCTATTTATGTAAGCGATCGCCGTCGTATTGTCAATGCGTAGGAGTACTTATGTGACAATTAGTGACCTTGTTCGCGAAAGATTTAAGTCCAAAATAGGCTGCAAGGAGTTCCAAATAGTTAATATGACTAGGATGTCTTGTGGCTGGGACTGTAGCTTGATTTAATTTTCATTTAATTGGCCTACTTGAAATAAATGCTTTGATTTTGATTTTTACGCTCGTCTTTTGTCCACGAACATACTCTCCTTCGTGCAAAAAATCTTGTTATTACTTGTTGTCTTAATAACTGTACCAAACGTTGATAAAGTTTAAAAGTTCCACACAAAAAGAAACATGGGACGAGTTGTACAATGAAAATATTATTTATTTTGAGTTTCATCAACTCGTCCCAAATGGGCCGTGGACGTGTGGGACGATTTGCTGATTTTAGAGTTTAAATTAAAACCTAAAAACTGACAATGTTGGCTTGGTACCAGTGAACTTTTCTCATAGTTTATTACATATCCTAAGTTCACTAGGCACTTAATACTTTCGTGAATGTTCTTTAAGCATTCTTCATAACTGTCTCCGAAATAACAACTGTCATCTAAATAGAATACTGATTTAAAAACTCGACATCATAAAAAAGTAGAAACTGGTTTCATAAGTTTTGTAAAAACATGTGGAGCTGAGCTCAATCCAAAAGGTAAAAAACCAATAATTCGTACAGAATATTATCAAAATAAAATCTCAAAAACTTTACATGATTATTGTGAATAGGTATCAAAAAGTATGCTTCTTTAAAGTCCAAGTTAACCATGTAGCATTAACTTCACAGCTGTCCTAACCTCTTCCATCTGAAAATGGCTAACATCGACAAATGTAGATGTATGATGAATGTAGTAAACGTTTTTCACCATTACTCTTAGGAATGATAGAAATACTAGAAACAAAATGATCGCGAGTAGGATTACATTTACGTATGACATTCGCTTGCAACAAACGATTCAATTCTCCTGTCATCTTTCGAGAAAGACGTTTTTGGAATCATGCCCGGATGTCGTACAGGATTCTTAAGAAAGGGAATTTTATAACCAGAAATGGTCTCAAGAATCGTTTTGACATTAGTAACCTCTTTCCAAGCTTCAATATAATGCCTTAAGCGGCCAGCATGAGAGTATACCTGAGAAGTTACTGCTTCGTTATGGGGGCCTCTCCCGCTGGCTTGCGGCGTGATGCAGGGTGCTGGTGAGGGGCAGGCAACTGCATTGACCCGCGGCGGCGGTAGTTCGATCCTGGCCTTAAAAAGGTCTGGTCAACCATTGGAGTAACAAGAGATCTTCTAGTCTCAGTCTCCAAGTAATGAGAATCTGACAACAGCTTTGTCGCGTCTCTAAGGATATCGGCAGTGTCACTGGATTTGGTCAATATACCTGAAATCGTCCTTCTTAAGATAGTAAGAACGTAGCCCATTTGTGATTGCTTCTTCTGAATCTTGACGTCACGATTTTTTGCGGACTCATTTAGCATTGCAGTTAATTGAGGATTAAGCGCTGGAGCTTTAATTAAGGGACAATTTCTTGGAAGTAGATATAAAGGGTGTAAAACACCTCTTCACGAAGCCGAAAGGCACTTGTTCTCCCCATCATTGCGATCATTTTTTGGTTCTACACCATACCTGGGAACCTTCTAGTTACCGAGATATGGGGGGCCAAACTTACAACTTTTTGACAAGTTTTTTTTTTTTTTTTTTTGTAAGACTTTAACTTTTAACACCTCCACAACCACCGTACTATTCAATCCATCCATCAGCACAATGTTTTAAGTGCGTTACATCTACCACAAAACATGATTTATAACCTCAAAAAAAAAATTGTTTCCCAGCAATATTTTTTGCGTAAAGTTACTTACTTTGATGTATAGAATGTTTGGTTAACGGCTTTGTGATGAGGTGGTTTACACCCTGTATATATATATATATTTTTATATAAGTTGCTCTCGTGTTTTTTGTTTTTCTCTTTTTTTTTTTTTTTTTTTAAGGCCATCTTTAAGGATAGGGTCCCGTCTCTTCGCTAAATCAGCTACAATATCAGGCGGTTTCAGCTTCGAAATCCCCTAGAGCCCTTAGGAGCTCGGGATCTGCGATAGGAGGAACATTATTGCCATTTGTATTATCGTCATCGGCCGGGGCTGTCACACCCTGGGGGTCAGCTGGCTGTGATGTACTTCCCCCCATTGTAGAAAGTTCGGGTGTCACGGGTGACGCACACCGTGCAGAGGTGCTTGGCTCATCCAAGGGCCTCGCTGAGTCAGCCGCTATATATGTCATCCGTCACCACAGCCGTCGGCATAGGCGAGCGGTCAGGTGACGAAAGCCTGGACGCACCGCTGTCCGATATTTTTGGTTAATATCTCGTATTAACTCTAATATAAACACAATATCTAGGTCAATATCTCGTATTGACTCTAAAAAAAAAGAAAACAATAGGTCAATATCTCGTATTGACTCTAAAAAAAAGAAAACAATAGGTCAATATCTCGTATTGACTCGAATGTTTGATGTACCGTCTAACATCTCGTGTTAGATCTAGGGTACCCTTGTACAAATAACTATTACAAATGTAAGCTTTGTATTTTGCACTATAACAATGATCACTTAATTTTTTTTTTTTTTTTTTTTGTGGGTACTTGGTACATACCTTCAATAGACGTAGGGACGTCTTTTCTTGGATAAGTTTTGTTCATATTTCTTTAATTTTCTTCGCCATTTATCTTCTTTACTGTCTTCATGCTTCCTTTATGGCATTTCTTAAGATTTTTGCACTGTTTGACAACAATAAAATCCGAAAACCGTAATATTTATTTCACTATATGTGCGGTAGCCGCGCGCGCACGGAAACGAATGAGGAATGTTTTAGTAGGGTGATCAAGCGCATATGGGGATAGTGCTATCTCTTTCTTTCATATGGCGCTAAACTATGTGCGAGTGAGTCGAAGCGTAGCGGGGCTACTACTACAGGTAAACATTTAAATCTCGAAGACGAAGACAGGATAATTTATAACCTTTGATAAAATTACATTTGATTCCATAACGTGACGACATTTAGCTGATCAAAATAAATATTTAAAATTCATGTGATGATTTAACAAATATTTAAATACTAATAAAATACTGTATGTAGCCAAAATACCGTATCTAGAAGTTCCATTAATAGGCGTAGATACATAAAGTAATAAAGTATCGCTGGACATTAACACACAGCGCCACCTAGTGCCACTTATCTATCTGCCTCTCGCAACACAATGCGCTTTTGGACAGCTCTGATTTCTTAGGCCTAAGACTGGAGTACTGGCAAATACTTCAAAATAATATCTATCAGTGTCCGGTTACTAGAGCTGCGTCCGCAACTTGTCCATACCGGTTTCACCGTAACCTTAACTGTTTTCAAGTTTTGAGGCGACTCATTGTATCTCCTGGGCCCCTGAGCCAAACATAACCCTCCGCTTGTCCCAGGTGGGATCCAGAAGGATTTTCCTCCTAAAAAAAAAGGTGACTCATTCTGCCGATTTTGAATCAGCATAATGAGTCGACTTAATAATCTAAACCAAATCCAGGATATTCTAGGAACAGATTAATCAAAATGTTTGCTCACCTTCATAATCTCGTGATCTATGTCGTAACCGTGACGCAATGAGGGCGAGGCACAATACAACCGCGATAGTCAATGCAGCTCCTAGAAACACGCCAACTGCCCAATTGACTTCCCACGCTTCTTGTGGTTCTGAGGAAAAAACAACCTATTTTAACAATCAGAAATAATGTCATACTTTTTCCCGGACACGAGAGTTCCATAAATTAATGTTTTGATCACAAAAAACACTGGCAAAATTTAGTATTTGTCTTTTTTAAACTTTCACGGTCAGAACACATTATAAAACTTATGAAAACGGGTATTTATCTGTGTGTGGAAATCAAATGTATCTTAGTGCGTTTTACTGTTTCTTGGCCGATTGTATATCATCACTGCTGGCAGCAGTCCTCCCTTAAGACCTTTGCTTTGCATCGGTTAGTCCTGTGTTTGAGGCATCCAGCAGATTTTTGCGGCCTTCAAAATTTCACATTTTCAGCTTATACCGGACGCAGCGCTTTTGGTACGCGCCCGTAGTACAGAAGTTTTTGGCCCCATCGGCCGTCTTATGAAGGTACAGGTGCTTCAATAGGTACAATTTGACGTCTGTCTTATTCCAATCCTGTTAAAACTAAACATTTTTATGTTTGACTGAACTATGGTGTATAATACTAACCAGTCCTCGGTGACAATCTCAAAGCAGTTTCAACAGTAAAAGTGACATGTTCCGATCTCCCTCTCGCATTCGCTGCATATACTATTAGCCTCAGTTGTCTGTTGGCTCCGAGTCTTCTCAGGTTCCATAGAGCGCCACCATTGCTGGCGTTGACCACTAAACCTTCGGCTGCCCAAACTTCTACCACGTACACGCATTGGAGGCCTCCTTCGTAACCTAGGAAGAGAGATTTTTTTAGAAAAGTCTAGTCAGAATACGCGATCATCGCATCGACATTGTGTTTTGCGCTTTAGCTAGGATTCAGCTTTAGAATAGACGATAGGTATTGATTGATGCTTGCAATCAATATTTGACTGAATCAAAATGTTTAAATATTGTAATGCATTAAAAGGCGTATTTTAAACGCACCGACGACAGCGCGAAAACATACGCCTTGTGCCCAACATTTTTCGTGAGGAGATATTTGATAATGAAGTTAAAATATAAGTGATTGACATAGAACAAGAAAGACACCTAACAATGCTTTGGCCATTGTGGTTTTACTCATTGTGCTTTTATTTTAGGAGTAGGAGTAAAAATACATTCAATAAAAACTAAAACCCGAAACGAACTACCAGGAATGCAGAATTTGGCAAGCGGTGAAACAGCAACGCTGAATAGGCAACATGTACAATAACATGTGTGGTTTAAAGTTTGCAACAATAAGTGGTGTCAGCTTGCTAGTCCGCCAACGCGCATCCAATTTCTGTTAGCAGACTTTTACGACAAGGCAAAATGTGCATCTGAATTTATTATAACGCTATTTCAGAATTAAGTTTATGCTGCTTGATAACAATTTTGTTTATATTAAATTAAATTTTTTGTATCCAAGTTGGATCTAGGACTGTCGAAAGATGGCTACAGTTCTTTATATACATATTTAAAAGTACGTTAATTATCGTAGTGATTCTACTTTCAATCCTACAAACACCATTACGTCAGGTGAAACAAGGTAAAAATCTTGTGTTGACTTCAATTTAATGTCAACATAAGGAAAAAGCTATTGATGTCTTTTGCAATTTATTGAAGCATGTTTTCAGGAAACGTCAAGTTAATTAATTTGATCAGCTAAAATAACGAGAAGTTCAAAGCTAGGTACAAATTGCTGACACGTGTAAGTATACCATTGACCATGACCTGGATAACATACCTACCTTTTAGCCCGGTTTTACTTTCCCTTGGAATAATAGGGTGGACGACAAAAAAAAAAACTAATTAGTCCGTCAGTTAGATTATCAATTAACAAAAATTTGACCCGTATTTTGTTTTGACCAAATTTTTTTTTGTATTTTTTTTGTTACTTATACGAGTATGTAACAAAAGAAAAAATCCAAAATAAAAATATTGCTAAAAATAATAATAAGAATATTTTTGGTTTACCAAAACTTACGAAGATACGACGCGTTTTAAATTGTCAATACGTCACGCTTTGGTATAATTTTTAGAGAGTTCTGACGTCACGAGCCCCCACTATCGAGTTTTGATGCGTTTTATCTTTGTCAATATTAATTGATTAACAAAAACAACAAATTCGTGTCCATTATTATCCAATTCTCTAACTGATAGACTATTAATAGATTTGCAATTTTTTGATACCGTTGTTATGCCTATTGCAAAGCATTTGTATTCATCACAAATGTTTTGCGAAACAGTGACAGCGTTGGTTTCGATTTCGCAATGCATTAGAACGTCTTTGTACAGCTATATTCAGTTGCTATGATACAATGTCGATAATTTATATTAAAAAAAAAAAAAAAAAAAAACATGCAAAGAACGTTGAAGATAGACTAAATAGATTTGCATTTTTTTGATACTGTCGTCATGCTTAGTATCGACCTCCGCATGAAACAAAAACTGGCATTCATTTTATTGTTATAATATTTTAACATTATTAATATCCTGGGCTCGTAAAATATACCCAGAAAGCGATAAGATGAAGTGGAATTACTTTAAAACCTTGCTGAAAATGGCGGTAAAATGTATTCCAGTGGCCTCGAAATTCTCCGAAGTTGAACTTAAAATTAATGAATCAACCTGCTAGACTGTAGGTACAGAATATTGATATACTAGGGCAATTACACTTAGTTGGTTGCCGGCTCGTTAGTTTAATGGTTTAAGTGCCTAACATTGGACTCTTGGTCAAGTGAACCGTAGCGTTTTGGAAGATTACTTGCAATTACGTGATAGTTTAGTTTAACTTGATATACATGATTACAAAAGCTGGTGGTTACTCAAAATAAAGCTATCACAACTGAAGTGTTTTTTTTACCCATTAGCACGTTAAACTGTTGGTCCCTGTATGCTGTCATTTGTAGATATTTGACAGTCGTTACAAGTGGTCAGTGACCCGAATTACTGACAACCAGTACGTAAAGAGTACCGTATTATCCAGTACTAACTGCATTGTGGAGGTCAGATAGGCAGTCGCTCCATGTAAAATACTGGTATTCGGCTGCATCTGGTTAGAATGGAAGCTGACCCCAACTTAGTTTGGAAAAAGCAAGGCCATCCATCAGGATCAGGATCAGTCGTCTTACCTCAGCCATCATCTGATGATGGCTGAGGTAAGACGACTGATCCTTAGAAAGAAATAGAACGGCAAAAAAACTTTAAATAGAAGATTCTATGTCTTTAAAAAAATACAGTCATATTGAGAACCTCCTCTTTTTGGAAGTCGGTTGAAAATAAAAGAAAATACTTACTTGGCAATTCATGTTAATATGAGGCAATGAACTTTCCAAATTATTATCTTGTAATAATTATAAATTTGGCTTTCATTTGTTACAATTATAGTCATCCAGGAGCAATCAATTTTCAGTAGAATTAATTAAAATATTACCAAAAAACCAATTACGAGTTCTTCACCGATATTTTATTGAAAAAGTCAGAATTGCAAATCCAACATATGGATGGAGGGATGTTTGTAACTCTTTCACGCACAAAACTACTGAACGAATTTGTATCAAATTTAGCACACAGATATTTTATAACCTAGATTAACACATAGGATACTTTCTATCCCGGTAATAAGATCTAATGGGCCAATTTCAAACTTCACGCGGGCGAAGCCGCTGGCAGAAGCTAGTATAATATAATGACATCACACCTGTTGTTCACAAAGAGTTAGGGTTTACCAAATAGTACACAACTAATCCAACAGTGCGTTTTGAATGAGGGATTTTCTTTTTCAACTCTTCCCTAGTCGCTGGATAGATGGCGCTGATCTCTGTATGTTGCTGCAAGGAACAGAACGTCACATAATTTCACTTGGACCTAATGGTTTTATTCGGAAGCTTATGCAAACGAAAGTATCAGTCAACGAGCGTATGTGACGTGTGCTTTTTCAAGCGTTTTGGCTTTGGTACCTAGTAACGTAGTCAGTTCAACGCCATCTACCGAGTTCTTAGAAACTATTTTTTTTGTTAATTCTCAAATAGAAAACCTCTCATACTGAGATGAAACAATACAGATAGTCTATCATACGCAAAATGGTTTGGCCAGGTAGAACTGTTTTATTTTTTGGTTTATAAATATGGTTTTGATGACTATGGACGGAACGGAGAAATGTAGGAAGACATCTGACTAGGTGGTGTCGTATTCCTTATCCAAAAAAAAAAAGTAATACAAACAATTAATTTAATTAAATAAAATCAGTCCTATCACGCTTCACAGAAAAACAAAAAAAGTTAGAGGAAGGTCACAATACTTGTTGTCTTGAGCAACCTCCTGGTCCAACTCTGTGAAAGTGAACAGCTTCTTGGTCAGCTTCAGGGCTTGTTTGTGAAGGCGAACAGCTTCCTATTCAGCTTCAGGGCTTGGGGCGCGTCAGAGCGTCAGCACCACCAAGCTACTGCTCCAACCTCCTGGTCCAGCTCAGTAGAGAGCGTGGAGTACTGCTTCCTGGTCAGCTTCAGGGCTTGGGGCGCGTCAGAGCATCAGCGCCACCAAGGTACAGCTCCAGAGGACGAACTTCACCATGAATTCGGTGACTTGATATATTATAAAGTAACTTGCTTCGGATCCCGTAGTAGACTGACTTGAAATGTGTCAGGAATGCCCTTTTATACCCAAAAATTCTTTTTTTGTTCAGTTTTTCCACATCAGTTGTTTTATTTTAGTTCTTTCATTCTCTCTAGATTATTTTGATTTTAAAATCAAAAATGTGAGTTGCCTGTATTTAAAACGACCAGTATTATTCAGTAAAAAACTTCCTCGAAGAATTCTGTGAGCGTGCTAATTAATTTTATAAAAGTAAGATAAGATACTGTTATTTAGTAAACAATCGTAATTAACTCTAAAATACATTATTTGAGCTAATATATTGATAAAATAAAATAAAATTATATAAATCAAAAGAAACCTTCATAGGCCTAGGCCAGTAAGAAAATTAAAAGTAGAGGAAAAGTAACTGACAGCTTGACAATTGACGTAATGTCAAAAAAGTAAATATTGAAAAATTATTTTTATTTCAGCTAAAATCGATGTTAAAACATCGTTCTAGATTAAAACTAACGTGAGCTAAAATAGTTACTGCCAAAGCGCGACTTAGATGTAAAAGAATATACAAGGATAATGAATATGAATGATAGTAAAAAGTGTAAGTACCTATAGTGTGTAAATACTAAATTTCCTCATAAGTATAGAGTGTCTGAAACATGAAAATACTATATTTCGTGGGGCCAAACTGTCGTATTACTTATCCAAAAAAGAAAAAAAAAGTAATACAAACAATTAATTTAATTAAATAAAATTCAGTTCTATCACGCTTCACAGAAAAACAAAAAAGTTAGAGGAAGGTCACAATACTTGTTGGCTTGAGCAACCTCCTAGTGCTGCGTGATCTGTATAAACAGTGAATTGTTTACCATTATCGATATAACAACGCCAATGTTCTAAAGCTGAAATTACCGCAAGAGTTTCTCTTTCTGTAGTTGAGTAATTTCGTTCGTTTTTATTAAGAGATTTGCTCATATAAGCTATAACTACTTCTTTGTCGTCTTTTATTTGTGTTAACATACCTCCGATGCCGAAGTTAGAGGCATCGCAATGTACAGAGAAAGGGAGATCGTAATCAGGACAAGCTAGTATAGGAGTAGTTACAAGAGCTTCTTTTAACTTATTAAAAGCCACAGTAGCGTTTTTATCCCAAATGAATTTAGGGGCATCTTTACCGGAAGAAGTTAATTTATTAAGTGGAGATGCAATTGTCCAATCCATCTGGTAGACTCGCGCGGTGGGCTCTTAGGTTGTCATCTTTTAATTTTATTCTAAAACACAAAAGAGGTAAAGACAATTTAGTCCCTGATTTACTCTCGCGTACATCATGTCCACTCGGCGTTAATCCTGTCTTACTTAATCCTCAACCCGTACCTCCAGCATTGGAACGCTATAATAACTTACTTTTGGAGTGTCGTAACAATCCTGATCAATACCCTAATTATACTATTCGCGAAAATAAATTATTCCGCTATACTCAATCTCCTTACGCGTTAACTGAAGATTTCGCGTGGAAAGAAGTTCCTCATCCTGATCTCCGGGAAACCCTTATCAAAAATAATCACGGGTCCCCAGACCAGCCTCATCTAGGAATCTTTAAAACTTATAAAAAACTATCACTTCTATATTACTGGCCTGCTATGTTTAAGGATATCGCTAAAATAATTTCTATCTGTGATAATTGCTTGACTTACAAACACGCAAATCACTCTCCTTTCGGCCTTATGGGTAAACCAAAAATTTGTTCAAGGCCTTTTCAAACAATTTCTTTGGATCTAATGGGTCCTCTACCTATGACTAGACGAAGAAATCAATTTATCTTAGTGGTTAACTGTTGTTTTACTAAATATTCTCTGATCTTTCCACTAAAACGGGCTTCTAGTACTAATATCATCTCTAACTTAGAAAATTTAGTTTTCCTCGTTCATGGAGTACCTCAGACTATTATTATGGATAATGGAACTCAATTCCAATCCCATGAATTTCGCAACTTTCTGGGCAGATATAACATACCACACATATTCTTCTCTCCTCATTATTGCCCCCAAGTTAATCCCACTGAAAGATACAATCGTACTATAATCACAGCTTTGTCATCTTTGGTTGGTGATGACCATAGATCTTGGGACATCCACCTCTCTAAAGTTCAATACGCTATGAACAGCATAACTAATGTTAAGGGTGGTGGTAAGGAATACGACAGTTTGGCGCCCAACGTGGGGCCCGGCTAGCTCAGTCGGTAGAGCATGAGACTCTTAATCTCAGGGTCGTGGGTTCGGGCCCCACGTTGGGCGCCAAACTGTCGTATTCCTTATCCAAAAAAAAAAAGTAATACAAACAATTAATTTAATTAAATAAAATCAGTCCTATCACGCTTCACAGAAAAACAAAAAAAGTTAGAGGAAGGTCACAATACTTGTTGTCTTGAGCAACCTCCTGGTCCAACTCTGTGAAAGTGAACAGCATGAATTCACGGTGAAGTTCGCCCTCTGGAGCTGTACCTTGGTGGCGCTGACGCTCTGACGCGCCCCAAGCCCTGAAGCTGATCAGGAAGCAGTACTCCACGCTCTCTACTGAGCTGGACCAGGAGGTTGGAGCAGTAGCTTGGTGGCGCTGACGCTCTGACGCGCCCCAAGCCCTGAAGCTGATTAGGAAGCTGTTCGCCTTCACAAACAAGCCCTGAAGCTGACCAAGAAGCTGTTCGCTTTCACAGAGTTGGACCAGGAGGTTGCTCAAGCCAACAAGTATTGTGACCTTCCTCTAACTTTTTTGTTTTTCTGTGAAGCGTGATAGGACTTTTATTTAAATAAATTAATTGTTTGTGTTACTTTTTTTTTTTTGGGATAAGTAACACGACAGTGGACAGACCTGATTAAAGTGGTTAGAAGAAACTGTATAGCCGTGACATAAAATCGCCAAAAGTGGAGAGATATGGAAGAGACTACACTCAGTATAGTGGCCAAATGTTGAAGAAGAGAGGAAATGGAGGGATTTAAATCGCTTCTAAAGGGTGTAAAAGACCTCTTACCGAAGTCGAAAGGCACTTGTGCTTTTTCGGCATTGAGATCCGTTTTTTGTTCTACACCAAACCTGGGAAACTTCTAGTGGTTCTGTTGGTTTATGACAAGTTTTTTTATACACACATTTTTAGTGTAAGATTTTTACTTTAAACACCTCACAATCTCCGTACTATTCAATCCATCCATAAGCACAATGGATGGATTGAATAGTTAGAGTGCGTTGCATTGAGTCCTACCACAAAAAAATAAAAACAAAAGAAAAATAATTAGTCCACCAATGTACCACTAATTGTACATGAAGTTTAAATAAATAAAACATGATTTTTCACCCCAAAAACCAGTCCTTTCCCAGCAATAATTTTAGCGTAAAGTTACTTAGTTTGATGTACAGAATGCTTGGTGGCCGGCTCCGTGATGAGGTGGTTTACACCCTGTATATGGCAAGGAAAGAAGTGTCTGATGAGATGACGAAAACCTGCTGCAAAGACTTGCTGCAAAGACCTGCTGCAAAGACCTGCTGCGCCGACCCGAAATTCGAAAAAGGTCAAGAGAATGATGATAAGTGATAACAGTTGTATTGCCAAGATTGGCAAATAGTCAATTTGCCAACCTTGGCAATAAAACTGTTTCGTTTCACTCATATAAGCCATCTTTAATTTCATACAGTCTGTCTAACAGGCAACCTTGAGTCAGTCTGCTCACAGCTTCAGTTTATACAATTTGATATTGCGTAAGTTGTTCAGGCTGATATTCAATTACAGTAACAACAAACCCAGATTACCCCTAAATTAAATTTTGGTATCACTTCTTCGCGTTTTATGAATTTCTGGGAAATGTTCTGAACATATCTAATCTTAGATTCTATTGAAAATAATTATAACAGATTTTTAGCCCCCGACGCAAAAACAACGGGGTATTATAAGTTTGATGTGTCTGTGTGTGGGTGTGTGTCGGTTTGTGTTATCGTAGCTCCCGAACGGATAACTGATTTTGAATTTGGTTGGTTTTGTTTGAAAGGTGAATAAAGTCGGGGGAGTTTGGCTATGTTTGATAAAAATCAGTCCAAGATGGCCGCCGCCAAAAAAATGGCGAATTACATATTTATTCAACAACTCCCTCGATATGGGTATCAAATGAAAGGGCTGGACTAAGTAAATACTACTTATATGGTATAATAAATTTCAAATTCGAGTTAGCCGCCACGACAAAATGGTGAATGATATTTTTTTTTTCACAACTCCCAAATTATGACCCGAAATGTCGGGGTTTTTTTTTTAATTTTGAATGTGAAAAAGGTAATTAAGGTCACTGCAAGTACTGATATTCCGTTGAATCCAGTAAGAATAAAACCAAAACCAACGTAGAAAAGAAGACGCTGGGCAAATGATGGTGAAGAATTTCACTTATGTAGGTATAACCCTTAAATTGGCAAATGAATTTATTTCTAAAACTTAATAATTTTTTGTTATTTCTTGGTACAATATGATCCCAGAGGACTGAAAAAAATTGTGAAAAAAATCCACTTATTACAGTTTTCGCGAAAATCTATGTACTCTGGGGAGTACATTGCCAACTACAGTGTAATGTATGTCTTCGTGTGTTTGTACTACGTGGAGCACAAGATATCAATTAAACACATTTTAGTTAATTTTTTGGATTATTAATCGTAATTGGGTGTGAAATTGGCGGAAACAGTTTCTTTTGTTATTTTCTCCTACCACAAAACATAGACGCATAACGCCCTTCACGCAATAGACTTTGCTTCTTCCCCCTTTGCAAACCTACAGCGTGATTCTGACTTCTTTGCCGATTCTGGAATCGGCAAAGAATCGACAGCATTTTACCTGACACTGTCTACAGGCCGTTCAGAAATAGTTTTCTGAATTATTCTCCCCTTCATCTTCTCCATACTGCCACTTGATTTGGCGATTTTTCCAGCCAGACAGAGTCCTTCAAATAAATCAAGCCTAAACTCTAAGTAAATCCACGACCCCATATGCTTACTGTACTACTTCACAAATTGAAGGTAGTTAACATTGACCTTGCGTTTGTCTTCCTTCGAGTTTCTCCTCATCTTTTCAATATGATGATGAGAATCCACGTGGAAACTTGTAAGCGTTACCACTTTATTGTCGTTCCACTTCACAACCGCTAACTGGTTACTATTGCACACAACTTGGGCACTGTATCCTATCCTTTTAATTTTCAGAGGGTAACAGATCTTGACATCCCCTGAGCCGGTTTGTTTTTATTATTCCCAGGCTAAATATTCCATGTTTTTCCCGCAACAAGTAAATAAGCTCGGGAGAAGAAAAGAGGTTTATGACCGATGGCTTCTTTTTGATGGCTTGAATAAATTGTTTTCCCTTTTTGCGTTTATAGAAACAAGCCTAGCTTTTGATGTGTTAGGAACTGGTGACTGCAGAAGTTCTACAGATAGAGTGGGTAGTGATTGAATTGAATTCAATGTCGGTATAGACGGAAACCATCTTGAAGAGTTGGTGTTAGTGGTACATCATCAATGTTACAGTCAAAAATGTTGTTGTGGTCGTTTTCTAGAATGTTCAGTCTTTCAAGAGGATGAGGAAGAGCTGAGCTTTGGTGAAGATAGTGGAAGTGTGATTCGTCATCCAACCTAGAACTGTCATCGGAACGTGCATTTTCATTCGTTATCATGGCTAAAATCTTATGCGATCGTGTGAGGTTCAAGCACTGCAGAAAGAGAAAAAGAACATGCTAAACGGCATACAATCCATATCTCAACTGGTGTTATTTTATACCAAAATAAACAAAAAAAAACAGTTTGGATTTCTTTGTGTACTTGGCAATGTACTTCGTGTATACCGAAGTCTATTTTGCGTCCTTTTCTACGTACTTGGCAACGGTATTCACGGAGTACACACAAAGTTTCGAACTCATAAAATTGCGATTACGTAATTTACACAAAAAAATACGCACGAGTGATATTGTTTACAATGTCCATATGGAATGTAAAGCCTAATAACAACAAGTCCCATCCAAAAAAGTATAATAAAATTTAAAAAGCTTGACCGTGACGCAGAGACATCAGACAGCTTCGAAGACATTTTGAATTTGACGGATAATTTTTTATTTCACTACTTCCAAATATTTTTTCTACCAAAATACACAATAATTGCAAGATAAAAAATAACAATTATCGGTATTTTTATAAGATTACTACCATAGTCTATTTTGTCAAAGTGCATGTCTTTGGTGGAGTACACTGTTGGCTATGTTTGATAAAAATCAGTCCAAGATGGCCGCCGCCAAAAAAATGGCGAATTACATATTTATTCAACAACTCCCTCGATATGGGTATCAAATGAAAGGGCTGGACTAAGTAAATACTACTTATATGGTATAATAAATTTCAAATTCGAGTTAGCCGCCACGACAAAATGGTGAATGATATTTTTTTTTTCACAACTCCCAAATTATGACCCGAAATGTCGGGGTTTTTTTTTTAATTTTGAATGTGAAAAAGGTAATTAAGGTCACTGCAAGTACTGATATTCCGTTGAATCCAGTAAGAATAAAACCAAAACCAACGTAGAAAAGAAGACGCTGGGCAAATGATGGTGAAGAATTTCACTTATGTAGGTATAACATGATAAAGAAACAGTTTAAATTCGTAAATGTTACGGTTAATTTACAACAAAATACTTTCAAGCATGAAAAGTGTTATTGGGTTTTTCCATTCGGAATTTCTGAGTAGCATCCACGAAGTCTGGATTCGTGCCTGGTTGATGGCATTAGGCTTGCCCTCTTTTACATGGGACTTAAGGAGACTACAGGAGCTAACTTAGCAAATCTATTTGCGGTGGTTCAAACTTCGTTTGAAATACTGTTAGAATAACGTTCTAATCAAAGAAAAAAATCAAAGTGGTTGTTATGTCAGTCGGCGGGCCGAATAGTGCGTAATGAGTACCACTGATTTCGCACTATTCGGCCCGCAGTGATATCAATTTACAAAAAATCTATTGATTGAACTAAAAAATAAAACACTATGATGCTAAAATGTTGCATTTAGAATTATTTGCAAAAAATCAGAATGATCGCATGGATTTTAGTATGGTTTTTACTCGTTAAAAGATTTTTTTAGAGATAAGCTCGTGATTTAATTGATCGAGTAAAATTAATTATAATATGTTTTCAAAACACTATCATACTAGCATTATATCCTTAAGAATATCATATATTTTTCTGGTTTTGTGCATTGCGCAGTGAATCACATTCTTTCAGGCATTATAGAACTCGGGTTTAGCTCCTGTAGTCGCCTTAAAAACATAACTGTCGCACACCTTTGCCTAGCCTTTAAGACATTACAGGCATGATGTTAAGTGATGTACTTTCAAAACGTGCCCTAAGTCACAAACAAATTAGTACCTACTGTAATAGTCGAAACCTTGATACAAAATCGATATACTACAGATTAACTTAGCATTACACAATTAACGGTTTAACTGCCGTGGGCAAATTACGAATTAATCACATGAAATTACTTAAAGGATTACGTTTATTGGGATAACGTATACGGCTGAATGTGAGCGTATGTATGTAACAGTATATTGCCAATAGGTTTGGAAGATTACAGGAGATATTGAGGGCTTGAGGGATTCTATACTCAATTGCGTAAGCAATTAAAATTACATTAGCGATAAGTTTTAGCTGCAATTTCGGTTCCGTAAAGGTTTGATTAATTTCTACGCAATTCAAACGTCAAAAAAAAAAGAAAAAAACGTAAATGTATGCCACATTCACTTTTCCTTTTTTTTTTCCTTCAGCTCTCTGCCAGTGAAATCGGTCCAGCCGTTTCAGAGATTAGCCGGAACAAACAGTTAGTCAGTAAATAAGTACTGTACTGATACTTTCATTAGCATTTAGTATTTTTTTAATTGCACACACACTTCAAGACACACTTTTTAACTTTATTTACTTGTATAAATGTAATAGATAAGATGAGGATCATTCCCACTTATCTCCAAAAGATCAACTCTCAGTATACATTAACACACACAGCGGCACTACAGACTCATCTTATAACGTATAGTTCCCGACGTATAAGCAAGCTCAAGTAATCTCAGTGATCTCAAATATGCCTCCACTTGCTTAAGTAGTCGACTTATACTTAGGCTACGTACTTATGACGTCACGTATACGTGCAGGTTTAATTACAGACTAGAATTTTGCGGTAATTAAGAGAAGCATAACCTCTTTGTATGGTAAGCTATGTTTGGGTGGGCAAAATAACTCTGTCATGTGATTTTTAAGGAAAATTGTAAGTGTATGACAATTTAGCACAATCACGTGTTTAAGTATATTCGTACATTAATTACCAGTCACCCGATATAAACAATCATTTTTGTTTTTTTCATCTTAATAATATTATACAACAACAACAAAATTAGCGTTATACCTAAATATAAAGGGCCCTTAAGTTTATAACCTAACCCACAACCGTTTTAGGATTTTAGATCTTTTTCTATTCCGAAAAAGATCTAAAATCCTAAAACGGTTGTCGAACCTTTTCCTCTGCATCACCCAAAGGTTGACTGTTAGAAAATGCCTATGGCATAAGTCTGTCTGTGTGTTTTTGGATTGAAGTATATTCTATACATCTATACTACTAGACAAGATTATAAAGATGAAAGATTTGATTTTTTGTTTGTGAGTTTGCTACAATTTAACTCAAAAACTTCTCAACCGATTTTAAAAATTCTTTCATTATTAGAAAGCTACATCTTTACCGAATATCATAAGATATAAATTATATTGATAACATGCAAATTAACTGAGCTATCACAAATTACGCGAACGAAGTCGCGCTCGAAGTGCTTAAGACAGAGACATGCAGAAGTTTTGAAGGTATTCCAACAGTAGGTACCTAAATTCAAAAGCTTAATCTTAGTTTAAAACCACACAGAAATATTTAATAGGATTTTATGCAAATATTCTCTTTGAACAGTTACAATGGAGTTACGATAGTCCGGTTGTCATTTATCACTGCCGAACTCCGCCCTAGTTGTGTTGGAGATTGTAAGGTATTCTGAAATGAGCTGAAATGTTGCCCATAGGAAATATTAGATGCGGCTCTGATTACGAGTTTGAGGGCGTGGGTTAAAACCCGGGCAAGCGTGTTACTTTGTTTAATTTACTTCATCACCACTGCTCTCAAAACAGCAAAAAGTTACTAATGTAGGTACCCATAGGCTGATTATGAAAGAAATGCGTTACGCATCTCATCATCTAGCCTAGCCTTTTCCCAACTATTTAGGGGTCGGCTTCCAGTCCAACCAGATGCAGCTGAATACCCATACTATACATCGAGCGACTGTCTATCTGACCTCCACAACCCAGTTAGTACTGGTTAACACGATACCCCTTGGTAAGACTGGTTGACAGGGTTCCTGGCGCCTGACTACCAGTAACGACTTTTTTTTTTTTGGGACAAGCCCGCCACACACGCCCAAACCACTGTAACTCCTGAAAGCCGGAATCAACAGTGGCCACCACCAGAAAAGCGCCGAGACAATGAAGCTCGACGAAGTCCCAGAGAATGAATTTAACTGTCTTGGATCCCGCAACGAAATTAATCAGAAAGTATAGCGGAGGAGAAGGAAAAAAACTGTAATTTCCACTTCCCTCCATATCAGCAGGAGACAGAACGAAACAAGGCCAATAGGCACAAAGGGACGTTTACAACTGGGATAGGCCCAGTTGCCTAGCACCACGGATAAATATTAACGTTAATGGGTCCTAAGTTGAGAGCTGTTATATTTGATTCCAATAATAGGTATGGCAAAAACGCTTGAACGCACGGAAATTTGCTCTAGTTTCTACAAGGTCCGTATAGTAAATAACTCCGGATGTAACCTGTACACTATCCAACATAATATTGCGTTCATTTTGCCAAAGACTACACTCCCACAAAATGTGATGTGCAGATTGTTCATATTCGCAGTCAGATGTTGAACATTGACAAAAAGGCGAGTCAACAAGTTTGAAGGAAAATAATTTACTCTTGAAGTTGCCATGACCCGTGAGAAATTGGGCAACACAGTGATCAACCTCCAGCCATGTCCTGTCGAGCCGCTCACGAACGGATGGAAAGAACTGGTGATGGTGTCTGCCCTTGATGGAATTGTCCCACCTACATTGCCAGTCAGATAAAAGTTCCTCCCAGACGTCGGTCTGTGGTTTGAATAATCTACCAGTAACGACTATCAAAGATCTACAAATGACAGCCGGGACCAACGGCCTAGGGTGCTTTCCGAGGCACGGAGGTTGGTATGTATTGGGTGGTCACCCATCCAAGGACCAGCTATCATTACAGTTTTCTTAATCCTGTACTAACTTTGAAACATTAGACACGTCTTGTCCTACGACAAGACGTAAAACATTTAACGCCAAAAATGATTTTAAAAAGATAACGACAAAAGAACATCTTGGGACGAAAAAGAAAAAAAGGCAAGTTTCAAAATAAAGACTATTAAAATCTTGTTACCGCTAATGCTCCATGAATCGTTTTTACAAAATCCGCCTAATAGCACTGTAAATAAACTTTTATTTACAGAGGCAAGTCGTTTTTAGATCCCTGAATGAAGGCAAAAGTTACGTAAACATACCCTTTTGTTTAAAAGTTTTCAGCGAATCTGTTGAATCTGAAGTAAAATATCTTAACGTTTTTTTTATTCCTTTTGTAAGAAAAAAACTGAAATTTATTTATTTTATTTGCAAAACTGAGTAGCGCCCTAAGTGGAATTTAGTACCTGAGTTATTCAATCCTTTTTTTTCTGCTAAAATAATTAAGTATTTTTTTTTACAAAAATGCACTCGTCACGAAAGCGATGTAGACGGAATGTTAACATACATGTTTTCATGCAATGTTTACTTTATTAGTAACATACAGAATGTACGAAAAATTCTTTGGGTTCGGACTAATGTAAAAAAAAACTTTCAAATCGTTGGTTTTGTGGTGGGCCCTGAAAGAGAAAGGTATGCCTGGTAAGTATATGCAGTTGATCCGAGCGATTTACAGTCGATGTAGTACTCAAGTCCGGTCTACAGCGGGCACTACCGGTCTATAGCTTCAATGTGGCTGTTGGCTTGCACCAAGGGTCGGCTCTGAGCCCCTACCTCTTCCTGGTGATAATGGATGCTCTTCCGTCGGACATCCAGGAAGAGGCTCCCTGGTGTATGCTGTTTGCCGACGACATTGTTGGTTGCCGAGAGTGGCCTAGAGGTCCAGAACAGATTAGAGGTGTGGTTGTAAAGACTGGAGAAAGTTGGCCTGACAATAAGTAGAACCAAAACAGAATACTTATTCTGTGATTTCGGCGGTCTCTTCAGTCCTGTGCCCATAACTCTTGCCGGAACGCCCATACCAATCTGTTCCGATTTTCGAGAAAAATCCCCGAGATACCGAAAATCGGCAATGTAAATCTGTTTTGTGCAAGGGGATGGCGACGTAGACCGAGACGTATCGCACCGGATCAACTCAGGATGGATGAAATGGCGACAGGTCACTGGAACAACTTGCGACCCACGGATGCCCCTCAAGTTAAAGGGAAAAATTGACAAGTCCGTGATTAGGCCTGTCGTACTGTATGGAACGGAATGCTGGGCGGTAAAGATGAAAAAAGATTGCATGTACCGGAGATGAGAATGTTGAGGTGGATGTGTGGAGTGACAAGAATGGATAAGGTAAGGAACGAGTATATTAGAAGAAGCTTAAAAGTTGCACCAATTACAGAGAAGTTGAAAGGGAATCGACAGTCGTGGTATGGACATGTAATGAGGAGGGAATGAATCGCGTGTAACTAAAAGTGTGATGAATATAAATGTTGATGTATGAAGGGGGAGAGGAAGACCAAATAAACGATGGATGGATTGTGTGAAGAATGAAATGAAAGAAAAAGGAGTAAATGATACCATGACGGTTGACAGGAGAATGGGAGAAGAAAACGTGTTTCGCAGACCCCAAGTAACATGAGAACAAGGGCAGGTAGACGATGATGATGGCAAAGAAAAGTCACCAAGTGGAGCGCGTCCAAGAGACTGTCGTATGATAGTAGGTGACAGTCGCGTTTCGTGTTTTTTTAAACTCGGCGTCTAGAATCTTCTTACACGTACTACAGTGTCATCGGTTAGATACACAACATAAAACTTAGGTACTTCTCAGGCTTACTGATACTTCAACATAAGTATGTACACATAATGTTTAAGTACCATGTAATTGGGGGTGAACCTATTGCCATCAACCGGGCACTGACTGCTAATGAAAAATTCCTTATGGAAACACTCAACAACAATTTCCCAGACCTGGAAATCGAAGCCAGGGCTTCGGGCTACCAAAAGACCAACGAGGCAGTTAGACAAGTTACGTAATAAAGTGGAGGATGTATTCAAGAACATATTCCAGTAACGGAATATTTGTTTGAGTTAGCTAAAAATATCGCTGGACATTACACACAGCGCCATTTAGTGCCACACTAAGCAAGGCTTGTGTCGTGTTCACCAGACATTTATACTACATTTATACTTTTGTTTTGTTTGTCAATACAAACTTATTATACATATAAACATCCATGACTGGAAAACAAATGTCCATGCTCATCAGACAAACATTAGCACCTACCGAGATTCGAACCCGGGACCCTAAGAACGTAAGGCAGCTTCATTATCGCCGCGCTATTCGGGTCGTTAAACTTGTTTTCGTACTCTAAAGAACCACCAGCCTTCTGAAAATCCTTTCTAATCATATCACCATTCTATTAATCTATTTAAATTCAATCCTTGAAAGCCTATCCCAAAACTAGACCGGCCAATAAAACGATGAAACATGTCGATATTAATAAAATACTCGCGAAAGAAACTGGTTCAGTTACTGTAAATCTGATCGACTCCGTATCCGTTATCGTTTGATATTTCTATCTCTCCCTTGAGATTTTACTGGCAGATAAAGAACGCGAACAGGTTCACTGCTATGCGGATATACTACGCATAGCAGTAAGTTTTACTGCTATGCGTATATATTACGCATAGCAGTAAGCCTGTTCAGAGCAAGATGCCTTTTCGTATGCTATTGGAGGCGGCATTTTCAACACTTTCAAAATATGTCCCTGTTGCTTGCACTACGATTCAAATTACGACGATAGACTAACGCTAAGAAAATCTCATTCTAAAATGGCGGTTGTTATAGAAATTACGCATGTCAATGTACAGTCGTCGCCAGCGCATCAAGTTACCACCTATTGCTAAATCTCATTCGATTTTGAACTTAACTGTCATCTTTTTATGGTTTAAAATCATTTAGAGAAATTTGACAGCTTGTAGTAACTTACTGCGCTGGCAAATGTACTGTTGGTGCTACGAACTTCGTTAATTCAGACAAGCAATTCAGACTAAACTGAGACTGTTAAATTGTTATAAATGATAAATGATCTTTATTTTGTAAGTAGGTTTTCACAAACACTTTTACACGTCAATTTTTTTTTTTAAACTAGATGGGGCCGGTGTTTCGTACCTGACTACTCTGAGAAGAAACAGCCGAAACAAACTCAGAGGTCATAGTCTCTTTTGAAGTCCAGACATAATCTTGCTCAATTCACATGAGGATCATGTAGATATTAGTGTCTGAGATGGGCTTTTGAAACATATACTGGTATCTAACATGTTAACATATACTGGTTTCTATATTAATACGCAGGCCAGGTATATACACTTAATCAAGTGTCAAGTTGTGCGTCATGCATGATTCATGGTTAATCCTCTGTATTAACAATTAGTTGCCAAGTTGGAGGTACATCACTGTACTAATATCGATGTGTTTCTCCTTATTTTGCGGTAGGTTTTCGGTATTGTAGTTCATTAACTGTCAAAACAGACATGAACACTTAAATGAGTTCAATAATGGTGAGGATGCCTAACAGTGGTGAAATTTTCTCTTCTTATCGATATCAGCTTCATCTATCAAATGTGAATCAACCACACAATTAGTCATCATCATCAACATTGTCCGGCCCTTATCTCAATTTATGTTAAATCGGTGCAGCATGTCTTCTACCACACTTCTGCTTGCTTTGCTATTACTCGCCATTTCGTCATACACCTCCTTTCTTGCAATATCATCCTTTATTCTTGCAATATCATCCTTTCTTGCAATATCATCCTTTCTTGCAATATCATCCATTATTCAGTCCATCCTTCTTGTCTTTATTCTTCCTCTAATCTTTTATCTATCCACATTCATACCTACTCAAAACTGTCAAGACCAAAAAGTATCAAGACCCTTATTTCTCGTAGACAACACTTCGTAATCGTCTATCTATTTTTAATACGTATAATTCACCTGAATTATACGAATCACCTGATTCGTTCCGATTCTTAAACCGCAACATTGGTACAACCTCGGTAAAAAATGAGTTAAAATCCAAGTAGGTATTTGAAAGCATGAACAAGTTATAACTGATTAACTGAAAACCGAAATCAGTTTGTCCATACGTTATGTTCGAAAAACTTGAGAAAATTCATGTATAGGGTTACATATTCTTTTTCAAGATATCAAGGTTGGTCTTATGGCGATCATACATCTGGCCATACACGTACTACGTGTATACTTGACCTACCTGATAACTATCCCAATTTTGGCTTTTAGTTATCACAATTCCACCTTCTATCACATTTCGACAAACACTTCATAAACACAGTCTCGACTTCCAATAAAAAACTTTTAAAGACTAGTAAAATACAACTAAATTTTCATCCCAAACTTACCTGGTAAGCACAGTAAATCCAGCGAGTCATCCGTCAGATTATAAACGGTACAGTTGGTCGGCGGGTCCGGACGTGTCGCCGGCAACAACGTGTAGACACACGGCGACATCTGCTGCCCGGCTAAGTTGGTTGCGCGACACGATAATGTCCCGTAGTCGACATCCGACACCGGTGTGTATGTCAGCAGCGATTTGCCTTCTTTCGCTGCTACAGTGAAACGGTCCTGGGGACAAGGAGTGTTATTAGTATCGATATTTGTATTTTTAACTAGAATTTGGGACATGAGACTTTGTGTACGGGCTGTGCGATTCATACTAATATTGTAAAGAGGAAACATTTCTTTAACGTTAGAAAGCCACTGAGAAACATAATAAGCTAAGTATATCTATACTAATATTATAAAGCAGAAGAGTTTGTTTATTTATTTGTTTGTTTGGTTGAACGTGCTAATCTCAGGAATCTTTTATCGAGGAAGGCTATAGGCTATATAACATCACGCTACGACCAATAGGAGCGGAGCAGCAATTAGAAATGTTGCAAGCGGGAAAAAAGCTTCCGTTGAGCAGGCGATGCGTTGCGATATCAAAACGTCACGCGAACGAAGTCGCGGGCAGAAGCTGGTATAATATAAAGCAGAAGAGTTTGTTTGTTTGGTTGAACGCGCTAATCTCAGGAACTACCTGCTCGAATTGAAAAATTGATGGACCGATTTTGTGTTTTTTTTTTATTGTTTGAACGGGTTTACTTCCCGGGTGGTCCCATAATCATCAAGTCAGGATGTGATGTTGGGATCCTGGAGAAATAGAGAGAACTCTTCAAATTGTATAGGCACACTTGAAGCGATTTGGATAGTTTTAGGCATGGTACAATAATATACTTTGACCATGGTTTTAGGAAGAGACTTTCTCGGAGTGATTTCATTCCAATTTGGTGATCTGATGATGAATTTCGAAGATAGACAACGGAACTTCTCAATAAATGATAGCAAATGGACTGGTATTGCGGAAATCTCATGTCTGTTTATTGTTTACACCAGATCATAACATCACGCCAGCGCCGGTACGCTTTGTAGGGAGTGTGAACAACTAAAAAGCGAAAAATAAAAACTTTAGGTTCTGAAGTGAGTGTTTTTAGTGATACACAAGTGGACCATTAAAACCTCTAAAATAAAAACTGAAGGTTCTGAAATCGGTCATAAAAACAACTAAATCAATCAAACAAAGGTCACCGAATTAGAAGCTAAACTTCGAAAGTAATTTTACACTTTTCCGTGTTTTTTGACGTAGGTTTTATTTTTTTCATTGTCACTTGACAGTCTTCATATGAGAGAAAATACAGACTTAATAGTGTTATTGAGTTACCATTTGTATCTAAGATCTGAGCATCTTACTATTATTATAAAAGCGAAAAGTTTAGAAGATGAATGTATGTTTGTTATTCCTTCAAGCAAAAACTTCTGAACGGATTTGGATTAAATTTGACACAAATTATTATAGTTAATAACCTTAACACATAGGACACTTTTATCCCGGTAGTATAAATCCCGTGAGACGATTATCGAACACTACGCCACCGAAGCCGCAAGCATAAGCTTATTTAATTATAAATTATGTCAGTTCTAAGTTTGCTCAAAGTTTTCATTGACCAACATAGGGCCTACAATTCCCATGAGACATCCGGTAAGTCTGCGAATACCCTGATCTATGAAATTCGTAAAGTTAAATAAATTATTTATAAATTCTGAGCATCCTATAAACTGAAGTAGGTTTTCTGAGAAAGTCTTACATTTATATCATATACCTACGTAGCGTTTACTGTAATTTCTCAAGAGAATATCACTATTCCCAGAGTTCAGATGCAGAGTCAAATTTTTCGTCAAAAATTTTCTGTTTTATTTTTACTTCACACGTGTTTAGCTTCGGGAATTCGTTTGACCGAGAAACGTGAATTTATGGGACAAGTGAAAAAGAAGAAATAAAAGTAAAAATATATGTCTTGAGAAAAAATATACTACTGAAAGAGAGGAGAAATTAACTTAGAGTAGCTCTCGTTGTAATAGACATTGACAATGCTAATACAAATAAAAATATCTCCGTCTTTTCTACCAAGTAATGCAAGTGTGGTGAGATATACAGTCATGGTCACGTAACGCATAACACCTGACGTCACACAACTCTTATATCAATGCTCCCTTGCCTTTGAAGATTACATTCACACTAAGACTTCATTTCCCATGCCTCATAGCAAGAAAGGGACGACAAATTAGATAACATGCAACACTTCAGCATTGCAGTACTATCTAGGTTGTGAAGGAACGGAACGGAGTAACAGGAATTCAGGCCTTACTCTATTCCTCCTTCTGCGAAGCAGTCATGCTAGCGAAGGAGGTGGCGGAACGCGAGAGGGAGAGAACTTCTCGTCCTAGCAGCCGCTGAAGACGCACCGGGCGTCGCGTCGGAGTTTCACCGCCCGTCCGTTTTATGACGACAGGCCGTGTCGAAGGCGCGTTCGTGTTCCATGCGCGCCTCAAAGAGATGTCAGCAAAAAGGAAGGGGCCCGCAAGGGCCGAAGCCTGCCGGGGCTGCGGGACTGTTCGAAAGAGATACGGTGGCCCCGGAACATAAAGGGCGAGGAAGGAACATGGATGGGTTTTAGTCAGTAAAAATCTGACACTCTCTTCCGCTCCGCCGATAGCGGGAGGAGTCATTTGATGATTTCACAACCGAAAAAAAAGATAGTCGCTTAAATACTGGTAGTTGCAACCGGTTAGACTGGAAGCCGACCCCATAGCCTAGCAATACCAACTATGTTGGAAAAACATTTTTCTGGATTCTTACAGTCCATTTTAGTTTCTTCATTGTCATCATCAACAATTCATCATAATCATGATGAGCTTTATTCTCATATATAATTTTCATAATTATTCTAAGGTGCCCGGTGTTATGTACTGATGAGGTGACATAATTAAAATTTGGAGATTTCTGTGCGAGAATCAGAGTTCAATATTTAAGGGTTTTTGACATATAACTGCCAAAGAATAAAATCTTAGTTGAATTATCTATTGACTAGTTCAAAAGAATAACGTGGTCACGTAGTCGGAGACGAAAAAACTAGATTTTTGGTGTGTGTTATGATTTTACTCTAAAACTACTCGACCGACTATACATTTTTTTAATTTTTGCACCATAAGGAAGCCATGTTTTTACTGAATAAAATAGGCTATATTTTATCCCCATATTCCCACATGAACGGGACCTACGCGGATAAATGCTATAATAAAAACGCTTTTAGTGTAAAATTAATGTAGATTTTTACATTCAGATAACCCAGCTCTATAAATCACAACCCACCGATATTAATATCTAACGCTTACAGATAACTGAGGATCAAAGCGCTGCCACAATGGCCCTCTAGTTATCCTGTCGGCCGTCACTTGACCCGTATCTCACGTCAACCACTATTCACATCCCGGCCATCCAAATTTAATTATACATTAAGTCCTGGACTGGTAATTGGTTATGGACTCAAAAGTGGACGATAAACGCGTTTTATGAGATGAGAGCTGGGTTGTGGGTAAGTCTCTACGACGACCCGAATGGCGCAGCGGTAGTGGGGCTGCCTTACGTTCTTAGGGTCCCGGGTTCGAATCCCGGTAGGAGCAAATGTTTGTGTGATGAGCATGGACATTTTTGTTTACGAGTCATGGATGTTTATATGTTTAATAAACATGTATTTACATATAAAAAGTATAAAGGGTGTAAAACACCTCTTCACGAAGCCGAAAGGCACTTGTTCTCCCCATCATTGCGATCATTTTTTTGTTCTACACTATACCTGGAAACCTTCTAATTACGGAGATATGGGGGGGTCAAAGTTACAACTTTTAACAAGTTTTTTTTTGTAAGATTTTAACTTTTAACACCTCCACGACCCCCGTACTATTCAATCAATTCATCAGCACATTGTTTTAAGTGCGTTACATTGAGTTCTACCTCAAAACATGAATTATAACTTCAAAAAAAAAAAATGTTTCCCAGCAATAATTTTTGCGTAAGGTTACTTAGTTTGATGTACAGAATGCTTGGTTGACGGTATTATGGTATGTAGTATATCAACTGTCTAGTGACCACGACACAAACCTTGTTTAGTGTGGCACTAGACGGCGCTGTGTGTAATGTCCAGCGATATTATTTTTATATTTATGCATACATCATTATGGTCTTCCTGCTCTTATCCCATGTTACTTGGGGTCGGCGCAACAGGTTTTCTTCTTCCATTCTCCTGTCAACTGTCATGCTATCATTTACTCCTAAATCTACACATACATATACTTCTTATTATTGGAGGAACCCATTCTCAAGCGATAGGTTAGTATTTTCCCCTTCTTGAAACTTGGACTTCGAAAAAAACGTCTACTTGAATTAATACAGGGTGTAAACACCCTCATCACGAAGCCGACAACCAAGCTTTCTGTACATCAAACTTAGTAACTTTACGCTAAAACCATTGCTGGGACAGGACTTTTTTTTGGGGTGAAAAATCATGTTTTGTGGTAGAACTCAATAAAACGCACTCAAAACATTGTGCTGATGGATGGATTGAACATAAAGGGGGTCGTGGAGGTGTAAAAATATTAAATTATAAAAACTTGTATTTAAACATGTACTTTCAAAAAGTAGGAACTTTGACTCCCAATATATCCGTAACTAGAAGGTTTTTATTTACGGATATATAGAGTAAAACATTGGCTCAGAAATTCAACTAAGTATAATTACTTGTACAACATTGGACATTTACGAACAAAATCTAGTCCACACAAAGAAAATAATCCAACAACAATCATAAGAAACAGCCACAGAAAATATCACTGGAACCCATTCAATTTTAACGTCGTCCGGTTACTCCCCTTAACCTCTTGTGCGTCCAAATCTATGGCGACATAAATCATCGCATAAGGGCTATCATTATCTTTTATTATAACGTATTAAAATTGTTTCCTATGTTATGTGGTTTTGGCTGTAAATACACCATTCCATGGCCTTTCTTGTGTCAAGGGGCAGCTATGGGATTTATATGCGGAAGATGGGTTATGTCATGCAACTGAGTACCTACTTGTAGCGTGATAAGAATGATTTTTGGTTTGAATTTGTAGGTGTACTCCTAAATATTGCCTTGCAGGAAATGTTTTAGGTTTTTACATCGTCTAGAGGTTCTCGAACTAAATTGAAACTTTACTTAGGTAGTGCCTCGTTGGTAACGCTACTGCTAAGCATAGGAGCCTGACTTCGATTTCCGGGACAGGCACCGTGTTATTGGGTTTTTCCATCAGGAATTTTTCATTAGCAACTATGGAGTCTGGATTTGTGAACGGTTGATGGCCATTAAGCTCATCCCTTTTACGGACTTAAACATAACTGGCCAAAAATGTGGGTGTACAATTAGGAACACCCGTCCACTAAAATGAATTGCATTCACATATAGGTAATAGGCTACCGTCAATATATATGTAAATTTGGTTCTAAAACATTGCAGAAATCGAAACGCTTGTCTTTGACATCTAAACTCTCTTGACGCTTTGTATCGGCAGTAGTGCAAGTGACATTAAACCATTTAAACTAGTAAAGCACTTACGAGATCGATAATTTTATTGCTATGAGTAGATAAAAGCTAGGAATAGTATACTGGAAAAGATATACTTACAGGGTCAACTTTGATGGAGCCAGCTGAATTATTGAGGGTCCACTCAAAGGTGTCTGGTGGAGGAAAGGCGTCAACTTCACACGTCACCGTCGTTGGCTCCTGAAGGGCCGCGCCTATGATCTTCATCTCTTTTCTTTGGCATAGTGGTCTATCTGTATGAAATAAAATTCCATTAGTATTAAACAATATATTAATAATAGTATTTGTTATAATAGTTTTACGGTTATACGACATAGCTCGAAGAATCACCAAAACTTAAGTGGCACTGGGCAGGGCACATTGCTCGCAGAACGGATGGCCGATGGGGCCGAAAAGTTCTGGAGTGGCGACCGCAAACTGGAAGACGATGCATTGGAAGACCTCCCACTAGGTGGACCCATGATCTGGTGAAGGTTGCGGGAATCCGTTGGATGCGAGTCGCAAGGGACCGGTCAATGTGGCGACACTTGGGGGAGGCCTATGTCCAGCAGTGGACGTCTTTCGACTGAAATGATGATGATGATGATGAGTTATACGTCGTGTACCAAATAGATCATATTTGAGAATGTGAGTCAGATAAAGGGTGATGACCCTTCAACAACTTTCTCCATGATACTTACATGGTTTTGCTCTTACTATACCACCATCAAAATTGCGATAAAAACAGCTGTAGGCATACATTTGAGTTGAGTAGGTATTGCAGTTTTTTACTGGACAGCAGATTTTTTCCTTTCTGGTACACGCGGTATCATGATCATCATCATTTCATCTGCTCGACGTAAGCCTCCCCAAGTATCACCACGTTGTCCATTTCGATATCACCAGCACATTCACTACTTTATCCTTATTGACAAGGCTTATGTTTTCAGCTTGCCTTTCTGGTCCATAGCATTTACTGTCTCTCAATAACGTAATATTTATGTTAAGTTCGTATATGTATTTAAAGTAAGTATTTAGCTCGCCGTTGTACATATGCTATATTTTGTAATTTTGTGTATATTTTTCTTTATAATTTTTGTGTGCAATAAAGAATCAGAATATTTTGACGTAAATATTCGAACGAAATCTGTTAGGAATAATAATTAAATTATTGTCCAAGAGAGGACTTCTATTCCAGGAAGGTGGTTTTTATATTTCCAAAGTAACGAAACATACGCATTCTTGGTAATTTTAATTTAGTTAATAGTAGCAATCTATAAAACAGTGCACTGTAAGAATCTGAAAAAAAAATATTCTATTCGTCATCACAGGAAATTCTCAGACGAAAAATAATATGGCATCACTTATAATAAGTAGTGCCTCAGACACATTGCATAGTTCTACGGAATATAAAAATCCCATTTCGTGGGACTAACGGAGTCCATATTTAAAGAGAACCCAAATACCCTAACTTTATTAATAAAAAAACCGCCACATTTTTACGACCCATTCTCCCCATAACTATACCCAACACAATGACAAAAGTACCTTCCAACACACCCATAACAGGTATACTTTAAACAATAGAGAATCGACTGATGCGAGTCGTAACGATAAAAGGTTTTACGTTTTCCCCAGTGAGGTACAAAAATAAAAGGAATGAAAATAAAGTAAACAAGCTACTGAAATGGATGGAAAGAGACTTGGAATGAGCATTGCGTGCGAAGAAATGACTCGCGAGAACTGAACGTAAACCTAACGGTAACGTAAACTTGCTAGTAACGCAAACCCGGTAAACTTGGACATGACAGACACTGTCCCGACAGTGATGATGACGTAGTCGTAAAGGAATGTGTAACTGTTTTAAATGTGAACTAGAAGTGGTACCTACTATGAGATGGGTATGTTAGTGTGAGGAAAGACAATGACGGACATGACGTCATGTTGTAAATAATCAAAGTTTTAAGTGTGAATGGGGATGGCTAGAGAAGATAGAGGATCGAAACAACGATGGATAGGACTACAAAACTAAAGTACTTGAGCAACAGAAAATAGAGAAAGCGTGTTTTCGCTGATTTGAGACCTAGTTAGATCGATTGTTCGCATATGTAAAAACGTATAATTAAACAACTTGCATTGAAATAGTTAGAGGTGTTGTCGCTAACATGATAACAAATATTGCTCTTTTAATAGTAAATAATTTGGCAAGACAGTTGATATAAATATAAGTAAAAAGAAGATAATATATATATGCTACGCCGACCACAAATCAGACGATGTGGATATGGCCTGACTCGAGAGTATACAGAGATGACAGCTGACAGAAATTTAAGAAACAAGCAAACATGCTGCGTTAACCTCAAATCAATTCGGATGTGATTAAAGCTTTTTGTTCAGAAAGAAAAGTTTGTTCCTGTTTTGCTCATTCATTTACAGACAAAATAAATCTCACGTACACAGCCTTTGAATAAATATCTGTGGGCCATACAAATGTTTGTTCCGTGCTGGAATCCTCGTCTCGTAGCACAGAAGCCAATCACTCAACCTATGCGCCAATCGTTACATTTTTGTAAAACAAAGCTACATTCTTCTACACAAAAATGACTTAAATTTCAAAAGAAACTGCAACTAAGCCATAATTTACAAACGTTGCTTTCGGCGTAATTTGGCTAAGTACTTAGGGTCAGTTCACATCGAGACGCGACGCGATGTCACTGGAAGAGATCAGTGATTTCGCGTGCGGAAATGCTTCCCAATTAAATGTGTATCATTTCGTGCAGTAAATAAAGTGATAATTCGAGTTGGTCTATTAAAATTTGGGTGCAGTGTCGCGTTGCGTGACGTCGCGTCTCAGTATGTATTGACACTTATCATCATTGACGCAGCTGAAAAACTTCAAGACAGTATAAGCTAGATAGGAGAACACGTCAAATTTGCAGCACGTGATAAGCAACGTTTGTCAATCTCGGCCTAAACATAACATAGCATCAAACTTGCGATCCCCAAGGCGTTAGGTAGAGACGTACTTGATGCACCCACAATGCCAGTTATGTTTAAGAGATGAGCCTATTGCCATCAACTAGGCTCAAATTCAGACTCTGTGGCTGCTACTGATAAATTCCTGATGGAGAGCCCCAATAAAATTTCCCAGAACCGGGAATGGAACCCGGAATCCTATGCTCCAAGAGGCCTTAGATTTTAGAGATGATTTATATGTTTTGGAAAAATTGGTAGAAAGCTAAAATCCTTCACCCTTACTCGAAAATTAAAAACAATACAATTTTTAATGTTCTCATGCTGAAGGAAAGTCTCGCTAAGATTCTGGTCAATTAACGTTTACCGACATCTGTTACTCTAAACTAAATCCTTTAACGGTAGAAATTAAAACCACAATGCAGCCATCGGTTCCAAGCCCCGCCCACTCATTTACTGAGCTGTTTTTATATCCCGGTATTCCCTAACGATGCTGTAATGAAATAAACTTAACCTACTTTCTTGAACGCCCACAGAAACCAATATTTTCAGTGTAAATACAACGGCACTTGGCTAGACTCATCTGATTCTGTTTAGGAACAAATTATCCAGAAATAACTGAATGGATGTAATAGGAAACTGTCTTTGGAGTGTTCATAAAATACTGTGTTTTTAACCTTGATTCTGTAATCATTATTTTTCTGTTATACTTCTCTGTTACAAAAACAGACAAATTCAACATATAATATATATAATTGTCATCTCATCAGATACCTACCTATACCTATACTACACACAGTCCATCCATCGTTTCTTTGGTCTTCTTCTACTGTCATACCCATCCACATTCTTGGTTTAAGCCGAAAGACGTCCACTGCTGGACATAGGCCTCCCCCAAGTGTTACCACATTGACCGGTCCCGTGCGACTCGCATCCAGCGGATTCCCGCAACCTTCACCAGATCATCGGTCCACCTAGTAGGAGGTCTTCCAACGCAACGTCTTCCGGTTTGAGGTAGCCACTCCAGAACTTTTCTGCAATCCGTTCTGAGAGCAATGAGCCCTGCCCACTGCCACTTAAGTTTGGCAATTCTTTCCCTCATATTTTTTACGGAACTTAAAAATTGCTGTCGAAATGTGGGTGAACTTTAGAACACCTCCGTCTCACCATGTGGGGATAATCGACGCGAGACGTGTTGTTATGATACGTTTTGAACAAGAAAAAGCCTTATGAGGTAGCTAAGAATCATGTCTTGCACGTTTAACAACATTAGAGGCTCATACAAAAAAAAATCCCTTCAGAAAGTTTGTGTTCCCAAACCGTATCGGAGAAGCAAATGATGTTTGCCATGATGGCGGGTGGGTTTATTGTGAAAACCATTTTCTGTATTTGGTTTTAAAAAAGGAAGCTTTTCTTTTTTGTATTGCGTGCATATTACTTTTTTCCAAAAGTGACATCTGCAACCACACTTTTAGGTAGATTTCCTTTTTTTTTTAAAAAAAATCTACCTATTGGTCTCTCACCTACGGGGATATACAGCGTGTTAGGTTAAACGAGGGACATATTGAGGGAGGGTATTCAGTATTCGATTCTCAATCCAAATATGTAAAAAACCTATAACCTAAATTTTTGACATATTCGTCTAATTAAATACATTACTCATGGACACTGAGCGCGCAAGTAGGTGTCACGCGGCAAAACACGTGCCGGTCCTGAGCTCCGTGCGCAAATTCCGCCCCTTTGTGTCCCCGATGCACCGACAGGGCACACCCCCGCGCCATCCCGCGCTCACCTCAGTGTATGCGCGAGCGCCGTTACTTCCGCATGTCTATTATTGCGTTTCCGCGTATCGCATTTAACAAACAACCCCGCTTACTTCGCGATATTAAGAGTGTCCTGTAAACGTGTTCTTTAATAACCAAAAATTACGTCATATCATTATTCCAGTGAATAATATTGCGATTATGCTTCGTGCTTAAGTGTTATCTAGTGATATTGTGCGAGGAACCGTTAATTATTATGCAAGGTATCAATCAACGACTGCGAACATTCGGTCAGTACCTAGTTACCTAGATATTTGCCTGTCTAAAGCCAGATTTAAAGTATGAAGGGAAAATGGATAATACCTAGAAAGGCCATTGACCCGCACACATGTTCTGCAATAAGTGCATGGCGCACACGTTGCGAAACTTAGGCGAAGTTTTTGGTATGGATCTATCTGTTATGTATTAGTGTTTTCTTTTTGTTCATATGTTTATTAGTATCATGTAAGCATAGACTATTGCGGGTTTGAATAAGTCCCTCGTTTAAACTAACATACTGTATATGTTTACGTATGTATATGGGTGACAAGCAAAATTTAGCCACACTCTACAGGTCGCAATTATGAACCGTTTACTTTCAAACTTGGCAAAAAATCGAAAAGGTCAAAACTTAGGCTAAGTTCGTGAATGGGCGGAATTCGTCCATGGGGGGCGGCGGGGGGCGGTTTTTTTAAAATCAGTTTTTTTGGCCATAACTTTTTTCCTATGGAAAATTTTTGAACCGTTTTTCATTTTTTTCATTCTGAGTAAAAATACGGACAACTTTAAATTAAATCTTTTTTGATGCAACCCCTAAATTGGGGAGGGGGTTGAAATTTCCAAAATTTTTGCGAAAAAAAATCATATCTCCGAAACAGTAAACATTTGGACCGTCTCAAATATTTTTTTTTTTTAAAGCAAATTGTTTACTCTAAAAAAAAGTTGATGGCGTTTCCATGCTAAACTCTTATGAGAGGATTTAAAAAGGGTAAGGGCGATTTTGAAATCATATTTTTTTTTGTACACATAAGTACAACTCTTTATACAAATCTTCAATAGTCGGACGCTCCAGCACCTTCTCCGAAATCTACCTCCTCCTGCGGCTTGCCGGGTGGATTTTTTTTAATTACACTTTTTTGCACGCAAAACCAAACATTACCCTACCGTCTCTCTCAAAATATAAACACATTACTCCAAAAACCGACTTATCTAACTAATTATACGAGCAGTTTATACTAGATTTACTTACAAACAACTTGCATATGCAAATGTGGTGACTTGCCGTCCCCCTCGACGTTTGAAGCGGTGCACGTGTACTGGCCTGCCTGTAGTCTAGACACGTTTCGTAGAGCTAGGTTTGTGTTTCCTGTCACTATAACCCCGTTCGCAGGATTGTGTTGCAGTAGGACACCCTGTGGACACAATGTTGGGTTTATATTTTTGGATGTAAATGTTTGTTGGTGTTGAATACCAACTACTTTGTAAGGTGTTGGTCTATGTTGGTTACCAACATAACCAAGTATTATATTGAAGCGCTCCCTCACTAAGACATTCACCTGTAATGCAGCAATCCAAGAATCGTTTTATTATGAAACAAGTGTATTGTATTGTTAGAAATTGTTCGACAAGCGTAGGTGGGATGGCCTCAGGCTCGGTGATACAAAGATATTCACAAAGTGGTAGGTAGCAGCTGGATGAGAGTTGCCGAGAATCGAATTAAGTGTCGTGCGACTGATGAGGTCGTTGTAGTGTGTCCAAGTTGCGCACTGTAATGCTGGGTTCTGCTCACTATTGTAATGCTCGAATCTGGACTGTTACATTACAGTCCAATGCTCCCAGTGAGGGAGCGCCTTTATATTGGTCGATGTTGGTCAACAGCGTGGTTGGGTGGATGTTTGAAGAAATTGAAAATATTAAAATATGATAGGTTGAATGGTAAAAATTCATGAAGCACTAAATTTATTTAAGTACAATTGACATTAAAAGACCTATTTCCCTTTTGTTGAAGGACGTTATCTCTCTTTCCTCTCTCGAATTCAAAACAACAATAAAATCACCTAGTGTTTATAACAGATACAAAAATACTGCAAACAACTTTCCTCTCACAAATTTTAGCAAACATCGAACAGCTGAAAACTAAAAAAATACGCAACCTATGGTGCAGGTTATGGGTAGAGGCTACCCGAGATTTCCAATCAGTATAAAATTCGGATACTACAGAAAATACAGATGCACGTTTTTTGATCATCGTTCCACGAATCAATGCGTTATTTTCTGTCCCAGTAATTGATATAGTCATCAAATAAATTCGAATCGAAATGTTTGGAGGCGGAAACTGCGATACTAGACTGACTTTCTGATTCAATTAATACCTGGATTCATTGTAAATTTATTGGAATAATGTTTGATGTTAATTGAATAAATGGTTTGTACTTAAAATCTGTGCCTGCATAATATGCATTATTGGAGATGTATTGTATTGTACAACGGGCTGGTGTCCGCAGCTCCACGTCAAAAAGCGTATTTTGCGTATGGGTGCGTATCCACCACGCAGGCCCAGTGCAGTTTGGTAGATGTCACTTGTCTTCGAATTTCTTGGTTCTAGGACTTGCCGGTTTCCTCACGATGTTTTCCTTCACCGTTTTGGGAGCAGTGGTGATGAAATAAAAATCACAAAGTAAAAATAAAACAAAATTCTTAATGAATTCACAAAAATATCGTAGAATTAAATCCATTCAAAACATTTTTTATCTATCTGAATTTAAAAATGAAATATGTCATTATGACGAAACAACATTGTTTTAAACTTATATTTTAGGGGATATCTTCCGTAATTATTTATTATTCTGAGCTCCCGATATTTCGACGCTGTTGCAAGCGCCATGATCGCGGGTTGGAGCTCAAACTAATAAATAATCACGGAAGATATCCCGTAAGTGACAATATAAGTTTAGTTTTAAACCGTGAAAGCTTAAAACAACATTGTTTTAAACCCATTTATTTATCTTTATTTGAATATACGTGTTTTGAAATTCACGAAGTAGTCAACATACTCGTACATTCAAACTCAAATAAACCTTATTCTCAGTACTCATCTATTACGCAGGTTTAAGAGGCCCGCGGAGCATGCGTTGTTCGTACAAACGTAATACTTACCAAACCAATTTGTAAATCAAAAATTTTCTTAAGGTAGTTTGTATTTATTTTGATTGGATTATAGAATTTCTAGGTTCCCAATATACATTTTGAATGGACACTGATTCAAACAAGAGTTATGAGAAAAATAAGTTTTCTTCACAAATTTTAAATTCCTCTTATCTCGTCTTCATATCATCGTCCTTTCAAAATATGTATTTGGGAACCTAGATGTTCTGTTATCCAATTGAAATGAATACACACTACCATAAGAATATGTATTACGTTTGTATTATTTTCGTATTACGTTTGTATGAACGACGCATGCTCCGCCGGCCTCTTAAGTATATAACTTACTACTAATATCACTTAAATCATAATGCCCTTAATACATCTAAAGATTGACACACAGAAACATAAGGTAACTTAATTTGCGAAAGTTTCTCTTAAAAGCTTTTTGGGTAACTTTGTTTTGTTCTGTGAACCTATATAGCTTTTTCATATTTTCATGACGTAACATATTATTACACCTATAATCTAGAAGGGTTAGGCAGAGGTAAAGCACACCAATATTTCGCCAGTTATGTTATATGGACGAGCCTTTAATTGCCATCAAACGGGCACAAATTCATACTCCGTGGCTGCTACTGAGGAATACCTCATATCACTGCCCAATCCAGGAATCCAACCCAGGACCTAATTCTCATCACTCTCAGCAGTTGCA
This sequence comes from Xestia ashworthii, assembly GCA_950022955.1. Lineage (NCBI taxonomy): Eukaryota > Metazoa > Arthropoda > Insecta > Lepidoptera > Noctuidae > Xestia > Xestia ashworthii. The sequence goes on along the minus strand of OX465555.1, from coordinate 3,989,663 downwards.
GCAGTCAAAACGGGCCAAGTGCGAGTCGGACTCGCCTGAAGGGTTCCGTAGCAGATTGAATGAAAGGTAAATTGCTGTTTACGATTTAAGACGCGTTAAAAAATAACTACTTACTAGATCTCGTTCAAACCAATTTTCGGTGGTAGTTTACAAGGTAATGTACATCATATATTTGTTTTAGTTTTATCATTCTCTTATTTTAGAAGTTACAGGGGGGAGGACACACATTTTACCACTTTGGAAGTGTCTCTTGCGCAAACTATTCAGTTTAGAAAAAAATGATGTTAGAAACCTCAATATCATTTTTAAAGACCTATCCATAGATACCCCACACGTATGGGTTTGACGAAATAAAAATTTTTGACTTTCAGTTCTAAGTATGGGAAACCCCCAAAATTTATTGTTTTTTTCTATTCCTGTGTGAAAATCTTAAAGCGGTTCACAGAATACATCTACTTACCAAGTTTCAACAGCATAGTTCTTATAGTTTCGGAAAAAAGTGGCTGTGACATACGGACGGACAGACAGTCAGACAGACAGACAGATAGACAGACAGACAGACAGACGGACAGACCGACAGACCGACAGACAGACAGACAGACATGACGAATCTATAAGGGTTCCGTTTTTGCCATTTGGCTACGGAACTCTAAAAACCATAAGAATAAAACCTAGCTCCTAGCTATGATTCGAAAATACGATACCGTTTTTTGTAAAAACCACACAAAACTTATCTGAATTCATTTCTATTCACAAAACATTGTGATATGTCAAGCTAACAAATCCAAAATGCCTAAATAAACAAGTGATTTGATTACCTTTATCGATTCGACCAAATATAATGCCGATACGCCGCCATCATTAAGCATGTCGGTCTGGTAAAATGACATTATCATGACATTAATCCTGGTTGCCATGCGGGATGTAAATTGATACGATTTGTACATGTATTCACTTATTGTGGTACCCTTTTTGATGAGTTTTCAATTGTTTTTAGCTGTGTGGATAACCTTTATGACAGGTTTTTTGTGAGGTTCCAATATGTTGTCACTTTCGGTCTCGTTTTCTCTATTAGCCATTATTATATTATTGCCGAACATAGCCAGGCCACCACCATTTCAGCTGACTTACTCATTCAGCCAATTCCCTAGTTTGATACTAATAACGAAGGATTAGAGTCAAATGTATAATGGACTGTGTTTTACGTCACTCCTAATATATAATAACAATACAATATTTAGGTCAATAATCAATCATTTTCGTTCCAAAACATGGAATATTTCACTGGCTATTAACCGAAACTCGTCAATGGAAATTTCCAATTAAAATTACAAATGCTGCAAAAGTATACCCTGTTAAACTAATTTGAATTTAGAACCACAGCAAAGACAGTGCTTTCATAGTTAATTTAATTCAAACAGTAGCCACCCAAAAGTAATCTTATTGCAATAAAAATTCAGTTCAGTATGCTCTATAATACCATGCCTTGTACTGTAACTTGCAGGGAATAAAGACCACAAAATCAGCCTTGGATATTTATTTTGGCGTGTACATTTGGTTGGAACTACTTTTTTTCAAAACGACTTTACTTTTGTTACCAACTGTACCCGTCTGTCAATGTAATGTAAGCTCTAAAAGATGCAGAACTGTAAAGTAACTCTGAAAATACTTTAGTTCTATCTGCAGTGTAGATTTCTGTCACCTAGCAAAGTACGCTTCGTCCAATTGTGTCATGCTCTGGTCACGAGGGAATCACGTAGGATCGAGTCTTATTGGCTAGCCCCGATTGCTATCAAAATAAATTTCGCTCCAGCCAACCTTTAAGTTTTTGCAGACATACGCTTTTTTTTTAAATTGCATCTCACGTGATTTAAGGCCAGTTTTTAATATATCAAAGCCTAGCCGTCGTTACATAAGTTTATTCAGGATAAAACTAGATGGCGCTGTCAATGCGACATTTTTTGGAACAGTGTGTTCTTACGTCGCAGGATAATCCGAGAATACGTTTACTATTTGTTGTTGTCGACGCAGCACGTTTTCTTCTTGTCGATTACTCGTCATGCCATCAGACACGTCCTATATTGCTATGTTATCCTTCACACGACCATCCATCATTTATTTAGTTTTCCTCTACTCTTACACCCATCCACATTCACACTCAAAACTTTCTTCACGACACTTTCCTCATTCTTCCCCATCACATGCCAATACCACGACTACCGATCACCACACAACTTTTCGGTAACCGGTACCACTTTTTGACTTTCTCTTCACCTCTTATGTACTTATTTCTTACTTTATCCATTGGCGCGCAAAAATAAAAACAACACTTGAAAATACAAAACCCGAATCAATACAAATACAATTTAACCAACGTATTTGTACATAAAATTGAAAACGTAAATTAATATATCAAAGATTTATTACTCACATTATGTTCCCAAACAACTTTGTAGGCAGGCGGATTGGCATCAACTTTACATCCGAAGTAGACGTCATCACCCTCTTCAATGTCATTGGGGTTCATCTTAGCCCCAAGGTGGATTGTTGCTTCTGGCATGTCTGTATGCAAAACACACAAATTACAACCTTGTTCCTCCACAATCAAGTTTCAAATTCAAACAAACGTTTCACCCATCATAAATGCTTTGATGAACAAAACAAAAGTAAACATGAAATAAAGTTGAGGAAATGGTCACGAAATTGCGGTTGAACTGTTACAACGGATCAAGACTTGTTCATTTTGTATTGGTTGTTTAATAACTTAATACTGTTGTAATCTTGGCCTTTTGGTGGATTCTGAATCGTTAAAAAGGTAGGTTGCTACACATTTTTTTATTTTTGAGACATGTAATTGTGTTACTGTCTGTGTTAAATGTTACGAAATTCAATAGCAGTTTTTCTTAAGAACTATGATTTCATCTTTGTTACAATATTTATTTTGCAGCCGGATTTGAAAATACTATGTTCGTAATAACATAATAATTATCCTAAAGGATACAGTAGTAGAAAAATGCTTTAAAAATACTATTAGTTTACTTGACTGTACAGAATTCTTAGGCTTGAATTCTTGCTGCACAGATGTCGGTCGCGATACATTGTGGTCTTTAAAGCACCATACTGCGACACTGACGTACGCAACCGACCGTTCGCGACCGATGTGAGCGTAGCAGGAAAAAGGCCTAAGAATTTCATCTACTGAAATACAAGACGTACCTACATATTTGTGAAAGAAAAAAAATAATTTATTTGGCACGTGCCACAAGTTCACACAATACAAAACGAAAAAAAAACTAATATCTGATACGAAATTTAATAGCGTGCCTCACTGTTTTTCATATTCATTAGTATTTTTCTGTTCAAATAATTCCATATTTTCTATTTGGAAACGTCAGATAATAAAGATTCTAATCCAAAATTGCGATCATAATGATATCGTTTGAACATTGTAATTTATTTTGCAGTTAAATTAATTTTCGGTTCATCTTCTCATCCAATTAGTGTAACATTTAAAGTTTCGATACACTAAAAGCAAGTCACAAGCTAAATGTGTCTCTAGCAGGTTCAACAGTAATTACGTAGGTACACAAAGACCATCAAAATTTGTCAAATTATTAAAAATTCTACAAAAACTTAAACAGTGTTCTTATGTTATATTACTGTTGGGACCTTTGTCACAAATATATGAACAAATTTCATTATTATAGTTCAACAAGAAACATCACATGTATAAGCGGATTTGCACGATTTTTTTTTAACTCGATGTGTCTTTAATAAATAAATATGAGACGCAACGCTCACCACACACGTCATGTTTGGCCGTTTTCTATAAATTACTTAGGTCAGTTAATACGCCTACGTCTTCTAACTTAGCTTTTTAAAAAAGTTAGCTTTTTTATTTTTATTTTTTCGGATGGGAAATCATCAAATAACTTCTCCCACTCTGGGTGGAGTGGGAGGGAGTGTCAGACATTTACTGACTAAGACCTATCCATGTTCCTTCCCCGCCCTTTATGTTCGGGGGCCATGGTATCTCTTTCGAACAGTCCCGCAGCCGCGGCCCCGTCACCTACCTGTCACTTGATTAACAGAAAAATCGAAAAAAAAGCTTTTCTGTGACGTTTTGTTACTAACCGTCGTCGGTAAGCAAAATGTCAAACAGACTGAGATAGCAACCTACCAATACCTGTTAGTAAATTATTGGAAATGGATGTTAGTGTGCCACAGTCTTTAGATGTAATTTCAGTAACTTTTACACTTTCTCCATTGAAATATTAAATTGGAAACGAAAGCCCTAGGGATAAAATAATTTTAAGTATTACATTTCTAAAGACTAAGAAACATCTTACTTCTAAATATTACACTAAAACTAGTTGTTAATTGACAACTTTAGTGGCAATGAAGCTCGTTAAAAAGAATGTAATTAAATTATTTTGCATTACTCATACTCAGTACACGGAAAGTAGGTCTGAAGCTGCCTGAGGAGCGGGTTGAAAATAATACTTTTCAGCCCTAGGGAGAATCACTTTCAACTAACTACACTATCCGTGTTGCCAGTTTTTAGTAAGGTGTTCGAAAAGGTAATGCTTAATCAGATGCTCAATCATTTCAACACCAACGGAATCTTACACGATCAACAGTATGGCTTCACCAAGGGACGTTGTACAACTGACGCCGGTGTAACCTTATTAAAGCACATATTCATGGCGTGGGAAGAGTCCCAAGACGCTGTAGGAATATTTTGTGACCTCTCCAAAGCATTTGATTGTGTAAATCACGACACATTGCTTTTGAAACTTGAGCATTACGGACTAGGTAAACTTGCACTTAGTTTGGTAAAATCTTATTTATGTGATAGACTGCAATATGTTCAAATAAACGGTGTTAATTCACAGGGCTTGAAAGTAAAAATGGGGGTTCCGCAAGGCTCAATATTGGGTCCTTTCCTATTTTTAGTATATATAAATGATCTACCCTATTTACTGAAAAACCAACCTCAAAATATGGTATTATTTGCCGATGACACTTCCTTAATTTTTAAGATAAATAGACGAGCCCAAAATCTAGATGACGTGAATAATGCCTTACTTGAAGTCCATAATTGGTTCACAGCAAACAATTTGGCATTAAATGAAAAAAAAACTAAATGCATAAGATTTGCTTTACCGAATGTTAAAAGTAGTGATTGTGAGATAATATTGAATAAAGAGAAACTCGAATTCGTAGATAAAACTGTTTTCCTGGGGCTTACGCTTGATTCAAGGCTTCAATGGGGTTCTCATTTAACATCTCTTGCGGGGCGCTTAAGTTCAGCAGCATATGCCATTAGAAAAATCCGTCAATTCACTGATGTAGATACCGCTAGACTGGTCTATTTTAGTTACTTCCACAGTATAATGTCTTACGGCATTTTGCTGTGGGGACGGGCTGCTGATATTGAGTCTATATTTATTCTGCAGAAAAGAGCCATCAGAGCCATATACAATCTTCGTAGGCGCGATTCTCTAAGGGAACTGTTTAAGGAAATTAACATCATGACTGTGTCTAACATCATAATGTATGTCAGGAAAAATCTGCATCTTTTTGGTAAAAGAGGTGACAGACACAATTACAGTACTAGAAATAGAGACCAATTAGTTCAGCCAGGCTTCAGACTCGCTAAAGTAGACTCGTCTTTCATGGGGTACTGTTTGAAATGCTATAATAAAATTCCACAAAGCATTCTTGAACTAAATGAAACCAAATTTAAAACATGCATTAAACGCACACTGTGTAAGCAAGCATATTACAAATTGGACGATTATATCGCTGATAAAAATGCTTGGGTCAATGCCGGTCCTGCTCCACAAGGACAGGGGCGCATAAAGGGATAGCGCTAATTTGTGTTGTTGGAGCTGCTGAAGATTGTACAACTATCTTTGCATTGTATAAATTCAATATCTTTAGTGTTATATAACCTCATATTCCATATTGTGTGAGTGCTATGTACTAGAATGCTATCATTCGCTGGAAACCTACGTTTTTATTTTATTTATTTTTTTGACTTGAATGTGCCCTGGCGGTTATGAGTATGTCATGCTCACTCAAATGTCTCGCTGATGGTGGCGCGTGTGTCGGACCATTTAGTTCCCTTCAAAATGGTTGAGCTGAATGGTGCTGATCCATGCGTCATGTTCGTGAACGGGCGCTGTCAGTTGTGACTGGTCATGTCTTAGTCGCCATGGTTTATTTGAATTAATTATTTTGTTTTTGGGTTGTATTTTGATTTTGTTTTGCTATGGACACTGTTATCGTGCAAATCTTGCTACATTGTTCTCACATAATATACCATCTCAACATGATTGATGTAACCAAGATTTTGTAACAATATTTTGATTTAAAAGAGTGTCCATGGAGTTTCTTGCCCGTTCTTCTCCATAGAGATCTACGCTAGGGAATGGGCAACTACAGTACTTTCACAGTTTTTATGTCTTGTGACTGGGACTGTAGCTACATTAAATGTTCATTTTTGTTTCGACAATTCAAAAGTGCCTGTAACTGGCCTACTTGAAATAAATGCTTTGATAACAGCTGTCAAATTATTAAAAAAGAACTCCATTTTCACATTTTTAATGAACCATGTTCCAACTTTCTATACAGCCAGCCACTCAATTACAGCGCGATGTAAAATTGAAATAACAGTATAAATTAAAGAATATATTTTTAAAATAACTTCATTTTAATTTAGTTTCAAATATTTCTTTAAAATAACATAGATTTGGGCAAAACATTTACCATTTTTTCACGGACGAAAATTAAAAATTGGTAACGGCTAAAAGTCATAACCATAAAGTCCATTCTAAAAATTTTAAATTTTTAACCTCACGTTAAAAATTTAAAGTTCATATCACGATTCGGCTAAAGCGGCCATTTTAGACCCCCAGATCTTGATTTGTTTTTCGATTAATTCATGTTTTTGTTTTTATTTTCCTTGCATTAGTAATGAAAAGCAGTGTTTTTACCTTGGGTTAAAGACTTATTTAGTCCCTCGAACTATTGGCACCCTCACTTTTTTCGGGCGCCAAACCCCGCCACGGGACTAAATAAGTTACTTTTTCACCCCTAGGGTAAAGTTAATTGCTTGTGTTGATGTGAACAAAATTGTATCGTATTTTATTTTTTTCGACAGTGTGACTGAAATATAAATTACAATGATAATTTTTAATAGTCGCATTATAAAACAAATTAATTGTTAAAGCAGGTGTGCATGTTGGGGTCCAGTATAACCGGAAGCAGCTGAATACCAGTATTTTACATAGAGCGACTGCCTATCTGACCTCCAGAACCCAGTTAGTACTGGGTAATACGATACCACTTGGTAAGACTGGTTGTCAGACTTTTTGAGCCACTGACTACCTGTAACGACTGTCAAAGATCTACAAAATGACAACTGGGACCAACAGCTTACCGTGCTTTTCGAGGCAAGGAGGAAACGCGGTATGTAATGTGTGGTCACCCATCTACAGACCAACTTAAAAAAGCACAGCGACATATCGACCCGAGCAGCTGTTATTATTTAGCTATGAGCTTCTCTAATACTATTTCCTTCAGCTGGGCATGAATCCAGCCGAACACCTCATACTCAACGTTTACGTTTGCGACCATTAGTCAAACGAGGTGTACTGAAATTAAATCATTACTTTATTTGATACCTCAGGCTACAATGGATAATCAATACTACATTACGCTGAACGTTAGATAAATGCTCACTGATCTCAAAAAGGAATAAGAAGATGTATGACATCGGATGGCCGATGGGGCCTAAAAGTTGGTAACCACAAACTGGAAGACGTTACGTTGGAAGGCCTCTCACTAGGTGGACAGATGAACTGGCGAAAGCTGCAGGAATCCGGTGGATGCGAGTCGCAAGCGACCGGTCAATGTGGCGACACTTGGGGGAGGCCTATATCCAGCAGTGGACGTCTTAAAGTTGAAATGATGATGATGATGATGTTGACATCTACTAACTCGGGTCTTCGTTGTGGATTACTGGCCAATCATTTTCATAAAAGAAGAGGCAATTTAAATTTTACACAGAATTATTTCCCTCTATGTCGATTCCCGCTATGTCGACTCATGAAACAAATGACATCAGTTTTAAAAAGTTTACGCTTGACCTCTAATGTTACTGGTTGATATTATAAAATAACTCAAACTCAACTCAAATCATTTATTTCAATTACTTAGGCCATTACGGCACTTTTGAATGTCAATAAAACGAGAAAAAAAAACAGTCACAGACACAAGGCATAATAACTTGAGAAAGTACTGTAGTAGCCCATTCCCTTGCGTAGATCTCCATCGAGAAGAACGGGCAAGAAACTCCATGGACATTCTTTTCAATCAAAAAATGTTGTTACTTGGTTACATCATTCATGTTGAGATTATACACACAGGGTGTAAACCACCTCATCACAAAGCCGTTAACCAAGCATTCTGTACATCAAACTAAGTAACTTTACGCAAAAAATATTGCTGGGAAACCACTTTTTTTTTGAGGTTATAAATCATGTTTTGTGGTAGAACTCAATGTAACGCACTCTTGAATAGTACGAGTACATGTATGGATTGAATAGTACGAGGGTCGTGGAAAAACTTGTATTTAAAAAAGACGTGTGGCACTCGGGCACTGCCGCGGTAAAGCTATTGCATAGCATTTTTTATCAACTTATGCAATTATAATTATTTATTTCGTCGTTTCGTCCGAGCGCGGTCCACGCGCTGGCTGCGTGCCGACCGCGCGCGGCCGACGCAAAAACGACGGGGTGTTATAAGTTTTACGTGTCTGTGTATGTGTGTGTGGAACATTCATTATAAAATTCATAATTTCATCGTGATGGGAAGCCGAGCCTGGACATTCAGTCTGCGTTTGGTCCTCGAGCCGGCAACAAGCGGAAAAATAAAATACATAAATAATTATAATTGCATAAGTTGATAAAAAATGGTTACAAAGAAGGTCTGTCATCAAATGTATACAACCTACAACTCCTAGTTACGGCAATATATTAAAAAGAAAACTAGCTTGTCATTGTCATTATCTGACATGGGGTGACATGGGAATTTCTGGATTCGGTCTCCACGCTCAACGCCTGCGATAGAAGCTATGTGAAATGAATACGACAAAACCTATGTAAGTTAGGTTTTAATAAGCACAAAATCATACATAATATTTAGAAGATAATTATAGTGACATAATAAATAAAATAGAACTTGTCAGTTGTCACAAGTTGTGAAGTCATCACACGATACGACACCAAAGAGTTCAGAAATTATATACACTAAAGAGTTTGATTCACATCATTCTCCCACACTATAGTCTTCAAGATAGCGGGGTGGTTTTCTGACCCTGCCAGATCTTCTCGGAGCTGGTACATCAAAAGCTTCAGGAAGAGGTGTAGAAGACCTGTGTGGTGAGGTTGCCCGCACTATCGGAGTATAAACAGCTTCAGAGTGATCCGATGAGTCAGGTAATGTATTTGGGCGTAACGGCGAATTCAGAGGAGTCGTAAATGTTTCGGGTGATTCATTCTGGCTTGAATCACGTTCATCTTCTGTGTGCGACTCTCGTTCCGATGGCTCTATTAATTCCCCTTCTATTTGTCGTCCAATAGGAGCGAGGTGACGATTCGATATTGTTGTTTCCCGTCCATCGTGAAATCTAACAAATGAATAGTCTGGGTTTGCTTGCAGCAATTCCACTTCTTCCACTAACGGTTGGTATTTATTGTTTCTGTCGAATCGTTTTAATAGAACTTGGCCAGATTCAGTTAACCATGTAGGTATGGTGTTGCCGTTGGGCGATCGGCGAGTGTACTTGAACATTCGTTCATGAGGTGTACAATTTGTAGCTGTACAGAGAAGTGATCTTATAGAGTGTAGAGCCACAGGTAAGAATCTCTCCCACGACTCCATTTGTGCATTATGAGTGCCACAAGCCAGTTGAACAGCTTTCCAAATAGTGTTATTAAGTTTCTCGCATTGCCCGTTTCCTTGTGGGTTATAAGCGGTCGTTCTGCTAGTGGCAACCCCTTTGGAATGGAGAAAATTTCTTACTTCAGCCGATAGGAATTGGGTGCCTCTGTCAGAATGTACGTAAGCAGGCATACCGAAAATCATGAAAAGGTTGTTCAGATGTTTCACAACAGTATTAGCACTGATGTCGCTGCACGGGAACGCAAAAGGGAATCTGGAATACTCATCGATAACCGTAAGAATATAACGGTTGCTAGTGTTTGATGGAACTGGTCCCTTGAAATCAATACTTAGTCTTTCGAAAGGTGATGTAGCTTTTATAAGCTTAGGGAAAGGCTCTGTGTTCTTAAAATATCTTGGCTTGATAGTATTACAGAGTGTACAATCTTTTGTCATCCTCTTGACCTCTTCGAGTGAGTAAGGCAAGTTTTTGGTCTTCAACCAATGAAACATCCTCGTGATGCCAGGATGACACAAAGCTTCATGGAGCGATCGGAGTTTGGATGTGTCCGTTGACGTGGCGCAACTGCATATTCGCGAAAGGGCGTCAGCAGCTTTGTTCTCCTTTCCAGGTCTGTATACTATTTCATATTTGTACGGAGCTAATTCGAGTCGCCATCTTTGGATCTTTTCATTTTTTATTTTGCTAGAATGTTTATTGTCGAACATAAACGACACTGACTTTTGGTCCGTAATGACTGTAAAAGGTTTGCCGATTAAGTAATGACGCCATTTTTTGAGGGACTCAACTATGGCATACGCTTCTTTTTCCACAGCTGAGTGTTTGAGCTCACTAGCAGTCAGAGATCTCGAGAAGAAAGCCACCGGCCTAGATTCTTGACATAAGGTGGCGGCTATCGAATGTTCTGATGCATCAGTTTCGACTGTGAATGGCATTTGCTCATCTATAGCGCGGACGGTCGATGCAGCGATCGAATACTTCAAGCTTTCAAAACATGATACAGCTTCTTCAGTCAGTGGGAATGTCACTGTGTGAGCGAGTGTGTGTATACGCTGGGAAAAGTTTGGTATCCACTTACTATAGTGAGCAAACATGCCCAATACGCGTCTCAAAGATGGGAGGTCGTTCGGCGGTGCCATTTTAAGTAAAGGTTGGAGTCGTTCTCTGTCTGGTTTTATTAAATGGTCTGGACCAATCGTATATCCCAGTAAATTAATGACCTTCAGGTTGAATTTACTTTTTAGCTTGTTTAGCGTCAATTTGTACTTTTCAGCAGCTTTCATGAAGTTTTCTAAATTTGCGTCGTGTTCTGCTTGAGTTTGACCGCATATTGTGATGTCATCTAGGTAAGCAAACGTTCCTTTTAGATCTTCCTTTCTGATGATCCAGTCAATGGTTCTTTGAAAACTGGCCACTCCATTTGTTACACCAAAAGGAATTCGCCGAAATTGAAAAAGATTACCTGCAGCTTCAAATGCTGTAAATATTCTTTCGCGCGGAAGGATTGGCACCTGATGATACGCGCTTTGGAGATCGATAGTGCTGAAGACTTTGTGTTGAGATACCTTCGATACAGTTTCCTCTATATTGGGTAACGGATATGAGTCAAGTTGAGTGTATCTGTTGACGGTCTGTGAATAATTAATAACTAGACGCTTCTTATGAGTTTCATTTCTAGTAATCAACACTTGAGCCCTCCATGGAGACCGGCTCTCCTCAATGATGCCTTCGTCTAATAACTTCTTGACTTCATTCTTGATGAAAATCAAATCTTCAGAACTATGTCTACGAGATTTTATAGCAATGGGTTTGCAGTCTGGGGTTACGCTTAGGAACAAAAAGGGAGCAGGTACAGAAGCTTCGGTCACACAGCAGACTTTGAAGACTTCTTTTGGACCACCAAAGACAAGCTCAAGGCTCGAATGATTTTCTAAGACATCGTGACCGATAATTAAATCGGCGCAAAGGTTCTTTACAATTAATAGATTGGTATTGTCATACGAGTTGTTGCCAATTATTATATTTTGACGGACTTGGCCTTTTACAGTACACGTATGTGACAATGATGCCATAGAGACGTTTTGAGTGCATGGGATTCTCTTCAAGTTGCAGAGGTTAGCGAAATCTTCGTTGATAAAACTTACGGAGCTCCCGGTATCTATTAAGGCGTTTCCTCGAACACCCTTTACATAGGCAGGAACAACGGCTTTACGTAGCGAGGCAGGAGTAGCAGCCACGATGCATGCGGAGCAGTGGTCACATTTATCAGAGGTATCGGCGGATGCACTGGTAGCTTTTGCGCTTGAGCGGCACACCTTAGCAAAATGACCTTTTCTATCGCAATTCTTGCAGATTGATTCTCGAGCCGGGCAGTTCCTTCTTAAATGTATGGCTCCGCCACAGAAAAAACACTTGCGACCAGAGGAATTTGCTTTTGAAGAAACAGCAACAGTGATTGGATTCTCTTCATTTACTGGAGTGCTGTGTGATGGTTCCGGTAATGCACTCACAGTTGAGCTGACAAAGTTTTGAGAGTTGATCTCCGCCATCTCCATTGCGCGTGCAGTGTTATATGTAGTCTCCAAAGTTAGAGTCAAGCTTTCTAGTAGCCGCGACCGAATCTTGGAAGAGGCTAATCCTGATATGAATGCTCCTCTTATTGTGTCGTTTTTATTTGTTTCGGCATCTACTTCTTTAAATTCGCAATCTTTGGCCAGTTGCTTTAATGATTGCAAATAAATATCCACCGTTTCACCCGGTTGCTGTCTTCTTGTGGTAAGGACATGGCGAGCGGTCAGAATGTTGTTGGGCTTGACAAAGATTGAGTCTAGAGCAGCAATCGCATAATCATAGTTCGCGCATTCACTAATGTAGCTATATACTTTAGGTGATATGTGGTTTACTAATAATTGGAGTTTCGTTTCGTTACTTAGCTGTGCGTCCTTAGTTGTACTAACGGCTAAAAAGTTGACGAAAGTTTTCTTCCAATGACCCCACTCTTTTGCAGTTGACTGTACTGCTGGGTCTCCATCGAATCTTTCCGGTCTGAGATACTTCTCCATTTTGTGCTTATTAAATTGAAATGAATACGACAAAACCTATGTAAGTTAGGTTTTAATAAGCACAAAATCATACATAATATTTAGAAGATAATTATAGTGACATAATAAATAAAATAGAACTTGTCAGTTGTCACAAGTTGTGTAGTCATCACACGATACGACACCAAAGAGTTCAGAAATTATATACGCTAAAGAGTTTGATTCACATCACTATGCAATAGCTTAAAAAAACTTTTCAAACAGTTGTAACTTTGACCAACCATATCTCCGTAACTAGAAGGTTCCCAGGTATGGTGTAAAGCAAAAAAATGATCGCAATGATGGGGAAAACAAGTACCTTTCGGCTACGTGAAGAAGTGTTTTACACGCTTTATATTATGTGAGAACAATGTTGAAAGACGTGCACATTAAGAGGAAGAAAAATTAAGAAGAATGAAGAGAAATTAAATGTTGGTAAGCTTTCTTTTGAATTGAAAATTCCTACGAAAAGAGACAGTCTTTAAAGTATGTTATAAAATGATCGTCGGCCGACAGTATTTCACTCAAACAAAATTCAAACAGCTAAGTGTTTCAATTTAGACTTCATGACTTCATGAATAAAGTTAAAATTTCCATATTAATTTGAAGGTGATTCTTGGACTGAACATAATTTCAGTATTGGTTGAATCACGAGTGATATTGATACAAAAAACTGAAACTTTCCTCGTTTCAGGCTTTAGATATACGTAAATAGAACAGCTCACAAGTTTACTAAGAGCAAAAACAATGTTTTAAAAATATACCCTCATTTTTGTGCTATTATATTTTAAATTTCCCCACAAAAGCGCTACAAATAACAGTAACTACACATAAATTTTAATTTGCAAAGTAAAAACTACCTACAGCTGATCGTAAAAGGTTATATTATGATGAAAAAACATCGACGAGTAACCGCACGCCATGTACGAGTACGCAAATTGCCACTGGGCGAAATTTTCACTTTAGTTATACTGAAAAATGTTAAGGGCGATTACACAATGCTCGGGTTGGTTAAACTCGGCACAACCGGACGGCAAAACCGAATATACAACGTGTAACGTTAAATGCGCAAAACCTGAAAATAGTTTGATCAGAATCACGAGCAGAATCAATTGAACCACTTTATAAAATAGGTCACATTTAAAAACATAAAACCATTTAAAATATTGTCCCTGTCTATTTATTAATAGGTCAAGCCATCACGTGCGCAAACCCAACAAAATAGGTAAACAAACAAACACAAATGGTTGTCGTCCAATATAAATTGTCTCATACGCGGGATAATAATAGTTCTTGCCAGTAAATCTAATTGCCAGTAAAACTAAAACAGCACATAAACCTTTAATTTTTTTTTTGTTTGTTTTTTTTAACAGAATTAGGTCAATTGAATTAAAAATAATTTGGGGTGTCTGAGGTTTTGCGCATTTAACGTTACACGTTGTATTGGTTCGGTTCGGTTGTTGAAATGCATGTTTTAATTAGTTATGATGCATTAAGGGTCTACCTCACGCCAATGACCTTGAGCGAGTGGGTGGAACTAAGCAATAGCGTCTACCCGTGCTAGTGGTCAGCGATACACTGCCGCCCGTGTCGCTTGAAGTGGTCCCTTATAGCCCCTTAAATAACTAGTTTTTAACAAGAAATATACAAGAATACTTTAACTTTTCTTTACTTTACAATATATAAAGATGTTCTGGGCAAATTTAGCGGACGTTGTTGTAGTTGTGCCGATCTTACCTATCATTATGAAACACAGTTAATGCAGTTTGTCGATCATCTCCTTCTCCTTCGATAATCTTTGACCACTCAATGCTGAGTGTAGGTCTGTTTCAAATATCTCCACTTTCGGCGATTTTGTGTCATGGCTCCATTTTCTTCCGGCCACTTTAATGACAAACGTCTGTCCACAATAGGTTGTCATCTTACATTCTTCCGCCTTCTCCTTTTGTCGATTGGCTCCAGCCAAATAAAATTAATGCCAAATATGTCGATTAATAGCTTCGGATCGGCTGTGTTGAACAAATTCTACCGAATGAAATTTTGCCGAAAAACTAGTGTACAACATCCCTTACAAAGTACATTTTAATGCATTAAATGAGCTGATGATAGCCACAAACCAGCGAAGAGTGGAAGGAAACGGCAAGAGATCGTAAAACCAGTAACTCTTCGTACCTAACCGTGGATCGTGCGCTTACTAATGAGAGCACAAACAGTTATTTTAACGATCGCACTTAGGACGGCCATGTTTCTATATAAAACGAGTCGTTTAGATTACGGGTAGAAGAGGTTGCTATAGAAAAAACTAAAGAATTCTCAAAGATTTATAAGCTAGTTTATACACATATTTGAGTATCGGTCTATAAAATTTTTTTTTTAACATTTTTGCTATCGCTGACATACAGAAAAGGACATCTAAATGCAACTGCATAATGATTCTATACCTTCCCAATGCTAGGACGTGTGCACAGCGCTGAATATGTAATGCTACATGTTTTTGGAATTTCCAGTCAACCAAAGAAACGATTGATGGACTTAATGAAGGATAATATGGCACGAAGGAGGTATCTTCTGAGATGACCACGACCAGTAATCGAGAAGCTTGTGCAGACCCTAAATAAAATGGGATAAGTGCAGGAAAATTATGTGGACACACCGGTTTTTCCATGATTTTTTTTTTGTCAATTCTAGTGATGAAATAAATTTTACAAAGTAAAGTGACTATTTGGGTTGGGTTGAACCCATGACCAACAATTCGTAGGCCGGGAACTATAGTTCTATATTACTCCGTTTTTTCAAGCTTTTATTTAACTTAATCTTGCAACTGAATTTTAAAACAGTGAATCTCCAAGCGATTATGCTGACGTATCGCCTAAACGTTTAGTCTGGATGATAATGCATGGTTAGCTAAGTGACGTCTAAATCAAATATGGCGGACTCCCAAAGATGGCTGACTAGTATTTTTTAATGCGCCCCCATGATATGTATCTATTAATTTGTGGATATGTATCTATTAATTGGGTTTGCAGAGTCGAGAAAAATACCATCACACCTACATTCAAAAGCTTGTGTTTTAGAGTAGAATTGCTTACTGGATTACCCAATTAACAGGCCTAATCTAAATGCTGATATTTTAAAATATGATCCACAATTCAGCTTGCTTGCTTAATAACCGTTTTACGCTTTGGTCAAACGGGGTAATAGGTATTGTTAACGACCATCGACCCTTTATTTTGGCTGACCATTCCAGAATTAATTTGTGAAAATACAAGGTGGAAGATCAAAAGCCGTGAAATTTAAAATCATTTTACAGGAATAATCCTTCATCATCTACCTGGCCTTTTCCCAACTATGTTGGGGTCGGCTTCCAGTCTTACCGGATCCAGGTGTATACCAGCATTTTACATAGAGCCTATCAGACCGCCACAACCCAGTTAGTAGGTACCGGGTAATACGTGTCAGACTTTTTGGGCCACTGACTACCTAACGACGGTTAAAGATCTACAAATGACAGCCGAGACCAACGGATTAACGTGCTTTCCGAGGCACGGAGAAAACTCGGTATGTAATGAATCAGGTCACCCATCCATAGATTAACCTAGGCAAGCGCGGCTTAACCTAAAGATCGACCCCAACGGCCGTTATTATTTAGCCACGAGCCACGAGCTCCTCTCCTCGGAAATTATCGTTGGACAACAGAATTTCATTTCTCGTATGTGAAACCACTGTTTTCGGCATCGCGCAAAATCCATGAATAGTTTTTCCGCACTAGTATGACTCAACAAAATAAAAAAGGCGGTGACTCAAGTTCCTAGTAATCTTGGAGTTTTCGCCCGATATGCCACTTATTAATTGCCAGCCAGCGATTAGAACAATGGCAATGGCAATTATGTTTATGGCATTGCATGGCTGGCATATTATGCAAAATACTACTAACTTTAATTAGTTTTGTGTGGAGGGTGTCTCGCTGAATGGTGGGTCTTTTTTGTGGGTTTATTTTCATGCACCTATTTTTCTAGGTAATAGTAAAGGGTGTAAAACACCCCTAAAGCTAAACGAAGCCGAAAGGCACTTGTTTTCGATCATTTTTTGTTCTACGCCATACCTGGGAACCTTCTATTTACGGAGATATTGGGGGTCAAAGTTCCAATTTTTTGGCAACCTTTTTTTTTAAATACAATTTTTTACTGTAAGACTTTTACTTTAAACACCTCCACGACACTAGTCAATCCATCCACCAGCACAATGTTTTGAGTGCGTTAAATTGAGTCATTTCCTAGCATTAATTTTGCGTGGGGTAACTTAGTATGATAGAATGTAGGTTGACGGCTTCGTGATGAGTTGGTTTACACTCTGTATGTCATATCATTATAAGCGGTCATCCGACTGTCAGGATACTCTCTCAAATTCAAAATCAAAATCAAAGCATTTATTTCAAGTAGGCCAGTTACAGGCACTTTTGAATTCTCGAAACAAAAATGAACATTTAAAGTAGCTACAGTCTGAATGGTCACAAGACATAAAAACTGTGAAAGTACTGTAGTTGCCCATTCTCCTATCCGTGAGATCCCAATGCGGGTTGGTGGATGGTATAAATATAATTATGGTGGTTCTATGTTTTTGATCTCTTGGTTTTAAGACATGCCCATTACCACGCAATGGTTAGGTTAAAACCAATCATAGTTGACGACCGTAGAGCTACTTCTCGCTATGCAGTCCACATACAGTGAATTAATAAAAGTATTTTTTATTATTATTACAGTTTCATTTTCTAACTTTGACACATATTTAAACAATAGAGTCTGGAAAGTCTTTTAAAAGCCTAGTCATTATATTAATTTTTATTCCGTCAGTAATCGTTCTAATATTAGGTATATTATTCTTCTTAGCTTTACAGTTTTATTACGATCATAAAAGTTTTAATACTTCTAGGTTATTACTTATTTCAGTGAATAAAAATGGAGTACCTGAGTACATATTTGTAAGACTTTTTGAAGTGGAAACTTCTTTAGGCACGTTGAGAACTTTTCGGGTGAATAAAAATCATGGAACTCGCGTGACCGTCATTTAACGCTTCGTAGCACTCGTAGCCGATCCGCTACGGCGTAGCACCACTTAAGCGTGCGCCGGGCCCAACCCGTAGCAGATTTAGATTACTTAGTTTCACTTATATCGGCATTCCCCAAACACTACCCCGAAAAATAATTTGTAAAAAAAAAAATTGTTAAAGAAATACTAATTGTTTGTTTACGGTTAATTGAAACTACACCAAGTGATAGGCAGTTTGATGTTTACACACCCTTCCTGCAATGCAGCTGTTTACAGCAAACAGCCCGATGCTTCGTTGTAAAACTAAACTTTGTTTGAAGTAAACATTTATTTTGTTGGGTTTTTTATTAAATCATTATTCTCCAAATAGTTGTTTCAAGCGCAAGCGTACAGGTTCAACGTTTTCCGATATTTTTTTGTGTTTTTATACGAGTCTTAATTTTTGCAAATAAGATATTAAAATAATCAATAAGTAACAATTCTGACGCACGAAATAATAGCTTACATTTTTTAATTAATAAGGATGTAATTAAAAACACAAAACGTTTATAATGATTGTGACTATTAATTAATAATTGTTTCAATTTTTACCGATTTTCAATTAGGGAGAATTATTGTGTTGATTTTAGGCTATTTTGATTTATTTGAAATATAAACTCTGTGAAAATCAATAGGAACTTGTCTAAAATGTTGAAATTTGAGGAATTTTTAACAGATTAGATTGGATGTAGAAGATAAACCAAATAGATCTAAAAGATGAACCGAATAGATTTAGAAGGTGAACCATATAATATTTCAATTCCAAAAACAAATAATTGCATCGAAAGCAGAAAAGATCACGAAACATCTCAAACTATGTAGATCTGAAAGTCGGTAACAAACAAAATTCCCGTGTATTCAAAACCGTACAATAGAATAGGAAGACAAAAATAAACTTATGTAGGTACTCACAATACACGTTCAGCGGTAGTTTGCTTTCTATGCTGGAATGGTTGAAGTTTGGATGTTCTGCTCTGCACGTGAGTATTTGACCGTTATGATCTTTTGATGGCATCCATTGCAGCAACGATTCTGTCTCGTTCGCGTCTTCTATACCCTGTGGTAATGGATTTTTGTATTAGTTTTAGAGGATACGGTGAGCTGGGGAGGTTAGTATTTTGGAAAGATGTCTTAAGTATTGATCTTTGATCTTTACGTTGCCTGTTGATACTTCATCTGTCGTAATAGACTTAGATATACTTCTACTGTGAATATACACACTGTGTTATGTGTCTGTGTGTTTTTTTGGAACATCATTGCGTGAGAAAAGAAAGAAAATATGTGTATTAGCAATAGACGACCAGCATAGCTATTCACAAACGCTTCGGTTTCGATCCGACAAGTTATGCCTATCTTTTTGTGGCATTGCGAAAGCGAACGAGATAGACATACGACGACCGAATCTAAAACAAATTGAAGCGTTTTTTATTAGCTACGCTGCAGGATGATTAAAAACTTTTGAATCTGTCATTGGGCCTTATCACACTAGCGAGTTGCGAGCGAGTGGAAAGCGGGGCGAGTGCACAGCGAGTTCGCCGTGAGTTCTTAACGTGTCCGCTGCTAATACGCCGCGAAGAAAAACAAAAAAAATGATTGTACAAAACGCAAATTGCACACCGCGAACTCGCTGCCCACCTGCGGGAGCTGCGCACTCGCCCCGCTTTCCACTCGCTCGCAACTCGCTAGTGTGATAAGGCTATTATATTATGTAGTTTATCATATCGTGCTGCATTAACCTACCACGCTTAAGGGACGATGTGTAAGTAAAATACAGAATGGAATTTTTCAATGCTACCTGGAGGGAAAGTACTCGAAATACTGGAGATAGCAAACTTTACCCAAAGGAAACATTCCTTTATTTTTAAAAAGAAATAAATCTACATTCATAGATTTTTGAAAATTAGCTTGCCACACTCGGGCATCGAACCCGGCATGGATCGACTTAAGTTCAAAAAAATAACATTCTGTACCATTTTGACATCAATCGATAGGGTCAATCATATATATATGGTTAATCATATGGATTAAATCTCTCTAACAAACAAGATAAACTAAATGAAAGGAAAACTTTGAATAAAAGTGCTATATCTTATTGAATTTAAACCTGTTTTTTAGATTTCATGGCTTTCCTATCATTTAATTTACCCTGCTTGTTAAAAGATTTAATCCATATGATTGGCCCTATAGATTGATGTAAAAAAAAGTACAGGTTATTATTTAGTCAGTTTGATTCTAGTGTGGCAAACGATTTTTTGGAAATTTGTGAATGTGTGTAGAACTGTTTCTTTTTAAAAATAAAGGAATTTTTGCTTTGAGTAGAATTTGCTATCTCCAGTATTTCGAGTACTTTCCCTCCAGGTGGCATTGAAAAATTCCACCCTGTATAATGGATATGACCGCAGTTATTCAGAGAGAGAGAGACCAAAAAGGCGGTTCTAGCTTTACAATACAACCCTTACCGATTCTTTAGTGATAGCTTCTATCTTCTTCCCTCCTAGCCACCACGTGATGGTGGCCGGGGGTCTCGCCCCCATAGTTTTGCACCAAAGCTCTGACTTTCTGCCCACCGACAGAGGCTGTTCTCTTGAAATTATTTCTACTCCTAGTGGTTTTACTGAAACAAATATTGCAACATTAATTTTTCACATAAATATTTGGATTTTTTATTACATTAACATGTGATTGTGTTTCGTGGCATGTCATAGCAAACTAATTGAGCCGGCTCAGAATACGGCTACGATTAGGAGTTCAGCGTCCTCAGTAGGTTCTATCAGTTCCTGTAACGTGCTATTAACAGGATACGCAAGACAAGCTGATTGTGATCATTGTGATTGTGTATTTTGTATATGTCAGCGTCACATTGTAAAAACCGTTAGATTTTAACATAACTAGAGAGATTGTAAACTCTCGAAAGATTGTCAAACGAACGTATTGCTTACTTTTTTACACAATTTGAATATTCAAAAAATGTTAACGCTGTCAAAAAAAACATTCACCTCTGACTCTATAGTCAGAGGTAAATGTTTTTTTTTTAATTATGCATTTACCAGTTTGGACTAAGTATAGATAGTTATCTGTGGCAATTTGGCTTTCTGCACATGTGTGGAAAAAACATGAAAAACGCACGTGTGTGAAACACACTGCATTTTGAACCTAATCGTAGTGCGAAAAGAACCAGTTTTCGAGGAAGTGTATTGAAAAATACATTTCATAACACTCTGAATTACAGAGTAATAAGATCACATATAGGGGATCAAGATAGGTATACTTATATTTCATGGAAGGTTTTTGTGAATGTTGTTTTCTCCATATTTTACGTATTTTTCCTTATTCATTTTGTCTGATAGGATAAGCTTTATCTAAGCCAGCAAATCTGCCGGATTTTACCTTCAGTAAATCATTAACAAGGCCACAGGGAGTTTAGAAATATTAAACCAGAGTTTCTTGAAGCAATCAATCTGTTTGTCAAATATTGACAAATTTTAATGTTTGAATGTTATATGATTTGAGAGTAGCAGCTAGAATAGCGTAAACAGCCCATAATATTCCCACTGCAGGACAAAAGCCTCTTTTTTGGGTGAGGGAGTGCGCCATTATCATCTAGGTGGGTCCAATGTGGGTTAGAATGTCACAGTCATGTTCCCAAATTTTTTAATCTAGGACATTTGCTCACAACATTTTTCTTCGCCGTTTTGTGAGCAGCGGTGATGAAATAATTAACAATGAGAAACGTGTTTGTCCGAATGAGGCTGGCACAAGTGGGTGGAACTTGGGACAAGCAAAGAGAGTCATATGCCCATGAGTGAGAAATATGGCTGTGATAAATGATACTTATTTTGCAAATTGGTTTTCACAAACACTTTTACACGTCCTTATTTTTTGGATAATTATGATGAACGTGTTTGCTTGAGTTTGAACCTACTATCTGCAAGTCGTAAGTCTAGGCTTTTTCCATTGAGAATGTGAGCATACACAGGACGCATAGATGCATAATATTTGGTAGTGGAAACAAATATAAGTTGGCCTCTCATGCTATTAAAGCTTTGTACTACGCCAGGTCAGATCAAGTTCAAAGCATCACTGACGTGCAGTCTATTGCAGTTTTTAATAATCAGTGTCTGCGATAGCTAAACTATATAGATGCCCCATCATCTGCCTAGCCATTTCCCAACTATGTTGGGGTCGACATAGTTGGGAAAAGGCTAGGAAGATGATGATGTTGGGGTCGGCTTCCAGTCTTACTGGATGTAGCTGAAAACCAGTATTTTTCATGGAGCGACTGCCCTTCTAAACTCCACAACCCAGTTAGTACAGGGTAATACAACCTTGGTAAGACTGGTTGTCAGACTTTTAGTGGGCACCACCTGTAACGACTGTCAAAGATCTACAAATGACAGCCGGGACCGACAGTTCAACGTGCTTTTGGAGACACTGACGAAACTCGATTTGTAAGGGTGGTCACCCATCCACAGACCAATCCAGGCAAGCACGGCTTAACCTAAAGATCGACTCGAGCGGCTGTTATGATTTAGCCACGAGCTCCTCAAATATATACCTACCTATAAAAAAATCATAAATAGTCCGCGTACGAAGGTTAATGAACCGACGCAATAAACATTTAAACAGCTCGGACAAAAAAACAAGGCATTTATATTCACAAATAAGTTCGTGTTGTTATAATTTCGATACGATCTTTCACGACAACTAGGTAACTTAAACTACCAATCAAAAGTTTACCTGGAGGTAACCGTGGGCTTGCGCAAACGTGCGGACTAACGAAAATGCGGACGAAACTGAAAATAATAGGCATAAAGACAGTATCAAAAAAATACAAATCTATTTAGGTAGTTCGTGAGTTATATTATTGAAAAATAATCGATACGTAGTGTAGGAGTCAATGGTTGTAGGCACCGTACACTATCACTTAGTTGATGTTGGTTAAGGTGTGGAGTACACAGAAAGAACCACAAGTTATGTTTAAAGTTATATTAAAATGTAGAAGTTACAAGAGTTAAAGTGGTAGCGATTCTTTCTCTTGACAAGTGGTTAGTTCCACAGTTGTTGTCTGACTCGCCCTGCCTAGCGTGAAAAGTTACAATTATAGCGTAATATTTGTGACGCACGACATCCAAGTAGGTTGCTGCGTTCGCAAAGTAAATGTACGGTTGATGAGACCGTACATGTTGGCAACCCCACAAAGATGTACGAAAGATTAATGAAAGCTTGTCAAGAGAAGAAACCCTATTACAAAGAAACAAATAATAAACTAAATTATTCGAAGTTGAATGCGATATTGTCTGCATAACGTGGACGTTCCGGTTGCAGTGCTGCTTGACTCGCCGTGTGAGTGTTTTCTTCTTGCTTCCTGTGTTGTATCGGTTGCAGTTCAATCTCTTCAAGCTGATTGTTCGTAGCTGAATGGCTCTTAGTCTGTTTTGAGCGACAAAATGGTCCGTATCTCTTTACAAACCACCCCACAGAGACAATGACGATTACTCCCACAATAGTATAAGAGACGGCGTATTGGTGTATGTCATGAGTGGAAATGGTTGATGGGAGCTGGTTTTCTCTTGTTTTCATAATAGCTAATCGCTTGTCGATTTCCTCTAGTTCTGCAGCTTCTGGTAACGTCACGTGCGACATATTATGTGTTATGTTCACAATGTTATTTACCATCGAGTTAAGTGACGGTATCTTCATGGAAAGGTCCATCTTCATATTGCTATTATATTGGTTATGCGAGTGAATTGTTAATTCCTTCGATTGCAACAAGCAACCCGGTGCCAAGGTCAGTATCCCGGAAGTCATTGAGTGCGTAGTGATGTCATTTTCACATACAATTCGTATAGTGCAAGTTCCGCAACAAATCGCCAGCCAAGTATTCGTTGTGTGTAACGCGATCCACTCCTGCTTACATAGCACCTTTTTTACGTCACAAGGTGAGGTCGTTCGATGATCCAATAGTTTTGCTTCACATGGAGCATTGCTGTTTTGCAAGTTGAATATAGGTAGATTCTTGTTGCATATCAAATTGCTTGGTTGAGTGTGACTACACCGCTTCATGTCATCTTCGGATAAGGAGACATAAGTGCTCTTCCCGAAGTTTACTGCTATGTACTGTGAAGCTAGTTGGACGATGACTGTTCCTGTGCTAGTTTTCATAGGCAACGGAGTAGCTTGGTATAGAGTGAAGTCTTCATCTGAGATCAATGGGACGTGTATATCGAACAAGAAGTAGTTAGTGGTGACTCGCGCTCTCACGTATAGTAATTTGTAGATGTCTTTGATATCGTCTCTGATGTTTCGGACAGGCAACGACGAGGTCCTCGGGAGTTTGCCCGCGATTTCAGTCAGTTGCTTGATCAAGTTGACAGGTGTAAGCAGATGGATGTCTATATGCCCTTTATAGACATCAGTTAGGCTTTCAAACAGCATTTCTTGAATCCGGCTCGAAGGACCATTTAATGTAGGAGCCAATGGTTGTAGGCACCGTACACTATCACTTAGTTGATGATGGTTAAGTTGTGGAGTACACAGAAAGAACCACAAGTTATGTTTAAAGTTATATTAAAATGTAGAAGTTACAAGAGTTAAAGTGGTAGCGATTCTTTCTCTTGACAAGTGGTTAGTTCCACAGTTGTTGTCTGACTCGCCCTGCCTAGCGTGAAAAGTTACAATTATAGCGTAATATTTGTGACGCACGACATCCAAGTAGGTTGCTGCGTTCGCAAAGTAAATGTACGGTTGATGAGACCGTACACGTAGTTTTTTGTTCTGTAAATTAATGAATGTTGACAAAAATAAAACGCATCAAAACTCGGGAGTGGGGGCTCGTGACGTCAGAACTAGCTAAAAAGTATACCTAGGCGTGACGTATTGGGAATTTGAAAAGCGTTGTATCTTTGTCAATTTCGATATACGGAACAAAAGAAAAAATATGGGTCAAATATTTTTTAATAATCTACCTGACAGATTAATCCGATTTTCGTCCACCCTATCGTTTCACACAAACATAATATTTACATACTAAGACTTAAGGTTTATTTTTTTATGCGAGTTGCAAGGGACCGGTCAATCTGGTGACACTTGTGGGAGGCCTATGTCCAGCAGTGGACGTCTTTCGGCTAAAATGTTGATGATGATGATGACGAAGGCCTATTTTAAAATCCGTGGCTGATTCTAAATTCTTCTTATCGTGTTGATAGCAATCAAAATCGAGTCGGCCCACAACTGAGCTACTAGTTTGACGCTTTCTGTAGCGTTCATTAGATTCTAAATTAAACTTAAAGCTATAGCGTAGTATTTAAAAGTCGAACCAAACCATTTATTTCAATTAGGCCGTTTAAGCGCCACGAAGCCACGAAGGGACGCCCTGGAAGGAGATACACTGAACAAGAACAAGAACCAACACAAGAACCACACCAAAAAGGCCTTTTTGGTGAGGTTCTTCAGAGAGGTCAGGTGCGTAGTAACCGCGACCGGAGTGCGTGTCTGACCAGATGTAATATTATGAACGTGGACGACGCAAAAGGAGTTTGTAAGTATCGTAGCAGGTGTCGTACTGTGGCTTTTGCCTATCCCATGGGAAAAAGGCTTAAGAATACGGAAATACAAATGAATCTATTAAAAAATCATACTTATTTAACTACATAATAGTTTTAAAAACGAACACGCGACGTAAATGAAAAGAAAATATGTCTCGGAAACCGAATACAAACATCATTTAGCATCATAGTTTGGATTTTTGCGACAAGCACAATTAAGTTTAGGTATAGCCGTTTGGGGTCGAAACGCTCGGGTCATGGGGTCCGAGTGCGCGTCTCCTTTTTAAGGAAATCTCCCACCAACAGGTCGACACTTCGCGTGACCAGAGGGCTGGCTCTTTCTTTGGCCAAATAATTAGCATTGCCATTTATTTATTTAACACTTCAAGCACAAAGTACAGACGCGGACCCAATGCCAAAGGCGTTCTCTACCAGTTAACCATCATCAGTCAGTCATTCAACGTGGCAATGCTGCCAGTCTCGTTTCCCGATGACAGCGATGCGGAGGAGTACTTTGACGCCTAAGTGTCCTATTGACATCGTTGTATATTACGTAGGTACTAGTTTAGTTTTAATTTTGTAATTTTATAGGGTGACTGTTAATTAACGCGAAAAAAAAACAGCTGTTCAGTACTTTTATATTCGCCTAACAGGCCCGAAGGCACCTTAGAAGCCCATTCCTACCGGCTTACCTTCGGGAACAAGGCACTCTACACGTAGTTTCAAAGTAATTACAAAAATGCAAAAAAAAATATTTACAAAGAAAGCAACAGGTAGCGCCAAGTAAGCCGGAGCTCGGGTGTCAGAATTCAGAACTAAAATCGTATGGACGCGCAGACGTAACTTCGCGGCTGGCAGTACCGTTTTGTAGGGACCTAGGTAAGCCGAAGATTATCGAGTTACGGCAGGGGCAGAAAAAGAAAGTATGTGTGGTAGAACGAGATAGAATGAGTAATGGTCGGTGTATCGTATTTGGAACTTATCAACCAGTTTTTTTTTTTTGACATGATAAAATCACTTTTTTTAGTTGTTATAATTCATGCATTTTATAAATTTTTGGGCGTCGCTGATAATGAAAATAAGGTAAAAATGAAAATCAAAAATGGCGCCGACGACATTTCTTAGATTTTTCATCATTGGTGTCTTTTTCGTGATTTTTGGGGTAGCTGATGATGAAAATGAGGTCAAAATATGAATCCAAAATGGCACCGACGACATTTTTCGTTTTTTCTTCATGGGTGTCGTTTTCGTGGTTTTTGGGGTCGCTGATGATGAAAATGAAGTCAAAATGAAAATTCAAAATGGCGCCGATGACATTTTTTGGATTTTTCGTCATGGGTGTCGTTTTCGTGCTTTTTTGGGTAGCTGATGATGAAAATGAGGTCAAAATATGAATCCAAAATGGCACCGACGACATTTTTCATTTTTTCGTCATGGGTGTCGTTTTCGTGGTTTTTGGGGTCGCTGATGATGAAAATGAAGTCAAAATGAAAATTCAAAATGGCGCCGACGAAATTTTTTGTTTTTTCGTCATGGATGTCGTTTTCGCGGTTTTTGGGGTCGCTAATAATGAGAATGAGGTCAAAATTAACATGAAAAAAAAAACATAAATAAATACTTCTCTTTTTTTTTCTTCGGCTTACCCTCATACTATTTTAACCCTTCGCCACTGTCGCCTAATGTACTAACAGCTGTTTTTTTTCCGCGATTTCAGGTTTGGTCCCATAGTAAAAGCTGTTTGTTATCTCATGTTATCAAACAGCTACGATACGACGATACTTAAACACGTGATTGTGCTCATGCACAATGACGTGTTTAAGTATCGTACACTAATTACCGGTCACCCTATATATAATAGTTCTAGTTATAGTATGTGTATATATTGTACCTACATAATAATTTTACATCAATAATAAGTTTATTTTTGGAAATATTTAGTTTTAATTATTCTTGTAGTACAGCTACTTGTATTCATTTTTGTAGTAGCAATGTTTTGATGTTAACCAAAAATTTAAATAACTTTAATGATTAAACAACGTGATTCCTAAAAAAAGTTTAAGTATTTTATGTCTTAGAATGTTATTCTGCGCATTCGTGCTAGTCTTAGGCCTAAAAGTAACTGTTACATTCGAACCAATTTAGCTGTTAGTTCACACAGAAATTGTGATAGGCTTTGATTTACAATCTTTTTTTAAATAAAAATTCAAATCTAGATCATGTTCTTTGCTATCTGATTGAACCAAAAAATACAATTTACAGTTTAATGACTATAATTTAAAACAAAAATAACAGACTTTGATATTTTGAACACTTAATTTGATTTTAAATAATGGTTTCAGAACTTAAAGTTCTACAAATTGGAGTATAAAAAAGTTTTGTGACTCAATTTTTGAGGTTATAAAGGTTACACCTAGGTTATTTAGGTTAGGTCAGGTTTTAGAGTGTGGGGGACCACCCCACAGTGCTTGCGTTCACGTCGCGTCCCCTGGAAACGGCCCAGTTCTGACCACCGTAACGGAGTGGCAGACTGGGTACGGCCAAAGTGCACTGTGCTCTCGTAGCTTCTATCTCTTTGCCTTGCGAACTATGAATAGCGGAAACCATGTCGAAAATAACGCGGAGCGCCTCCGGGCGAAAACCAATAGGCCCTTCTGAGGGCCAACTCAAAGGCCCTTCTCAGGGCCAACCCAAAGGCCCTTCTCAGGGCCATTCCGACGCTCCGGTTTCAGAAGCCAGCCGCGCGCCGTCTGCGGCGTGCTTTTTGGCGGACGAGTCGTCCGACAACGACTCACTATTCAGTGTGTCGGACGCGAACGACTCTCGTTCGCGGAAGCGGGTCCACCTGAGTGGTGGGTCCGAGGGTTCCCAAGCCTCGGGGTCGAAGGCAAAAAAGCCGACGACCGTGGCCGCGGATACCCATGTCGTTGGGCTCGCGGACGCCCAACAAAAGTTGGACCTGGCTCGGCGGGTGCAGCTCCAGCGAGAGCTGGAGGAGCGGGTTGCGGCCAAAGAAAAACGGGCGCACGTCGCCCGGGCTAAGTCCGGGTACGGTGCGTCCCGCGTTCTGTACGCAAACCACTCTCTCGCCGAGCTGGAGAGGATGGCGGAGGAGGACGAGGAGGAGATTGTGGAGGTCGCCTCTAAGTCCTCCAACCTGAAAGGGACCTTTCAAAAGGCCTTGAAAAGCAGGGCCGCAAGCATGCGCGGTGTCGTCGCGGAGCTGATTCAGCGCACGAGCACCGACGAGACACGGCAACTGCAGGCGAAGGTAGAACGCCTGCAGTTGGAGGTCAGCCAGCTCCATCAGAAGCTGGCCGAAGCCACGGCCCAGCCACAACAGGCCCGGACGAGCCCTGCGGCAGAGGGCCCCGCCTCCAACCTTGAGGACATCATCCGCAAGGTTGTTATGGAGGAGAGGGCCTTCACAAGAGCCTGCCATGCAGGGATTGAGGACCGGCTCTTGCCCGTAAAACGCCTCCGACCGCCGCTTGCGGCGGATAAGAGGCAGTGTGAGCCAGGGCCGTCCTCCTCCCAAACGGATGACGCCCTTCTCCCTGCCACCACCCCGTCCAACGAGTGGACGGATGTGGTACGTAAGGGGAAGGGCAAGGGTAAAGGGAAAAAGTCGGCGACGGCCGTCCCTGCCGTCCCTGCCGTCCCCGCCACAACCACCCCCCGCCGATCGCAGACGATCGGCAAGGAAAATGGGAAAGGGAAAGGGAGGGGAAAGGGGAAGCTTGTCCCCCCAAAATCCGCGGCCGTCGTGGTGACGCTCACCGCGGAGGCTGCGGAGCGAGGGGAGACATACATGTCAGTTTTGGTGCGGGCGCGTGCCAATGCCGATCCCACTAAACTCGGGATTGGCAGTGTATCTTGCCAGCGGACTCAAGCCGGGGCTCGAATATTCGAGTTCCCGGGGGCAGAGGGGAGTGCCCATGCGGACCTCTTCGCAGCAAAGCTGCAGTAGGTCATCGCAGACTCTGCCAAGGTGGCCCGACCGGTCAAGTTAGCGGCCTTAGACGACAAGTGATGGAGTTAGACGACTCCGTCACCAAGGAGGAGGTGTTGGCGGCGGTCGCAGCCATAGGCGGCTGTGGCGCCACAGCGGTGCAAGGTCGGGACATAAGGCCCGGCCGGTTCGGCATGGGCACCATTCGCCTCGAGTGCCCAATCGCCGCTGCCAAAGCCGTCCTCGCCAAGGGACGGCTGACGGTTGGGTTCAGCTCGGGTGCAGTCCGGGCCCTCGAGGACCAGCCTCTGCGGTGTTTCCGGTGCTTCGGCATCGGACATACCCGGTCTATGTGTCCGTCCCCGGTGGATAGGACAGACACATGCTACCGCTGCGGCAAGAACGGCCACAAAGCCGTCTCTTGCGAGGCCGCCACGCCGCACTGCTCGGTGTGTGCCGCCAGTGGCCGCCTGGCAGGCCACGTCATGAAGGAGAGGAACTGCAATCCTCCCCCTAAGCGTGGCAAGGCACAAGTGCCGACCGGGCCTGCTGCTGCTGCCGCTGTTTCCGTCGTTCCTGCGGCGGCTGCGGAGGGGGGTGCGATGTCCAACTGATGGATAGGGTCGAACATCGCATCCTTCAGGTGGTGCGATCTTCCACTGACTCCCCTCCCCTCTCGCTCTTAGAGAGGGAACCAGGATACGTGGCCGCCACGTGGGGAGACATGGCGCTGGTGGGGGTCTATTTCTCCCCAAACGGGCGGTTTGGGGAGAAATAGACCCCCACCAGCGCCATGTCTCCTCACGAAGCGCGAGCGAGAGGTCGACCCTCTCGCTGCGCCGCTCCACAGACGAAGAAGGGGTCGGAGAAGGCATTGTCCTCTCCCTCTTCATAGTGGCGACGGGCGACCATTGCACCCGTCACCACCTTCGTCAGTCATTCCCGGGCCCCTATGAGGGGACCGCCATGAAGGGCAATCGTCGGCGGAGGACTGGATGTAAAGGCTATGCTGGTTTCCCAGTCCCCCGCCACTCGGACGAAGCGGGAATGTCGCTGAGTTGTTTTAGTGGGTATACCGGGTCGGACCCGGGGAGTCCCACATAGCCCTCTCATCCCCCAATGGGAGGGTATGCGTAATCATACCAGCGTCAAAAAAAAAAAAAGGGTTTTAGGGTGTCCTGCCTTGTTGGTCTAGTGGTTGTAAGCGCGACTCCTGAGAATGAGGTTCGATACCTACGTCAGGCGACACACTGCAGTAGCGACAAACTGTTTTTGGGTGTTTCCAAGTTCACACATTCCATAATTAGAAAGTGAGCGAGAAAATATCGACAGCACAAAACGGTTGGCGCTATGTAGTGTGGTAAACCATATATTAAACGATAGAAATTGTAGCGTTTGATTACCCATTACATTACACATTCGATATTATTTAACTTCATCATTATTTTGTATCAATGCTAACTGGTTTACGATTAATTTGAAAGACAAATGAAAGCTATAGCAGGCATTTTAACGGCCAGTCATTAATTTACTAGTCTAAATAGATGGCAAAAATTATAAATGAATGTAATTGTTGTATTGACTAATAATAATACCAGTGAATTAAATTAATTTACTATTATCAATCCCATTGAATATTAGAATTTGGCAGTTTCTTATTATAGACATTTGTATAGGCCAAGCACGGCAAAATAAGAACTATTTTGCAAGAACTTTTGCCCAGACAACAAAATGTTGCAACAGAACTTTGGAGTCGGATACACTTCGAAGAATTCATTCAAAAATAAACAGTTGAGCATAAATTGTGTTCTCAACAGTTTTATAGACCTCACTACAATAAAACGTAGGATAACAAAACTTCACACGTACGGAACCATAGCAAAAAGGTTTAAATATTTACTTGGAAACATACAGTCATAAACGTACCACGAGTAGATGTAGATATAATAAAAAAAAAACTATGAAGTGGGAAAGATTGAAGGGAACAATATGAATAATGCGTTACTTTTATTCTAAATAAGACAGACTTGTCCTCAAAAATAAGCAATACATAGTCACAGAATAATGCAAGAATAATGTCGCTTTACGCTTTATTTCGTAAAGAACTATGTCAAGAGAAAACATCGAAAAGCTATTGGAGGGTAAATAGAATTGCTAACTTGACAAGTAAACCAATAAAATGTTTTTTGACACCTGATCCAAGATGGCGGATATCTGCAAGTGTAATGAAATAAGGAACTTGTATACTTTTTCCCACTGCCCTATATCCAGGCAGAGCGAGAATCGAGTTTATAAAGGATATTGGTTTAGGCTCGCCCGAATATCGGCGTTAATGACTGTTAATAACTGCCTGTTATTGGGGGAAAGAATATTGCAATCCCTGTTTGTTTTCATTTCTCTGATATTCAGAAAGACCCGAAAAATAAGCCTCGGGATTTGCTAAAAGGAATTCTTTATATTGTACTAGTATTCTCTGTGGAAACGATTTTATCCAGACAACATTTAAGTGTGCTACAACATGTGCTTAACTTTAAGTGTCATTTTATTTAAAGCAATTTTAAAACAACAACATGGAGGTAGAATCCCCGGGGAATTATTTACAATTACTTTTTTTGTACAAGCATAATATGGTTAAACGTATAACATTTAAATGGTTGGGAACTGATAAGGTCCCTCATTATTTTAAGTTAATGAGAACGTTATTTCGTATGATTTATAAAGCTATTAACTTACTCAAATAAAAAAGAATGTAATACTTACAAAACAAATCAACTTTTATGGTTGTCTTCTGCGGTGAAGCCAGCAGTGTATTATCCGCAGTGCAAGTATACAATGCACTTAAATGTGCTCTTGTTGCATTCCTGATCACTAAAGTTAGTGATCTCGTTGGCGCTGAATGTTCCCCCGCACTTAGTGTAGCCAACACAGTGTCACCTTGAAGCCACTGAATTCTCGGCGTCGGGTAACCTACAACAAAGCATTTATTATAAAAGCTAGAACACAGTGAGCCGTCTATTGTTCCCAAATAACATTACATCCCTTCGTAATGAGAACATGATTGTGCTATTTGCTACACAAATGTAATATCAATGTTTCTGAATCTATATTTGACGTACAAGAATTAAAACGAAACGAAAAACTGGATGACTTGAAAAAAAATGTTTTAAAATATCAAAAGGTTGACATCAAAGAATTTAACGACGGAAAATAGAATGTCCAGGCGGGGAGAAAATAAACGATACATTTCAATCAATTTCGTTTGAGTGGATACGATTCTGGTGAGACTTCAAGTGATCGTTTGTTCCGTGTTCTTCCCTTTTCCTCTGTTTATATTACGTTTGTAAGTTAGACGCTCGTGAATACACAAACACTTCCTTTTATTTCATTCAGCCCTGGTACTTCTATTCCCAAAAATGCCGTAGTATTGTAAGAACCATTTCGAGTTTCCGTCGCTTTCGAACTTTTGAATTCATTTCCCAGGTGAACAGAAATGTAGATCGAGTTTTCTGCTATAAAATTAACATTTATAGCCCCAGAGTACAAATTATTCCCGATAAAATGTAGATCGAATCGGTTTTTAACAAATTAATACGGTCATTAGTAAATGATATTTGCATAAAATGTTTATTCTGAAAGACTAATTCGCAAACTATCAGCAAACTATCTATAAAAAATATTACCAGTATAATTTAACAAATAAATATTATAGATGCGATTTTTTGTTCAGTAGTTTGTATGTATGTTACTCAATCGCACTATACTAACTTAACATATAACATACAAACACTGTTATAAGCTTTCACGGTTAAAAACATAGGTACTTATATTGTCACTTTTGGGATATCAATTAATAAACACGGAAGATATCCCGTAAGTGACAATATAAGTTTATAACTTATAATTTGGAACCCAGGTTTACCATTATTTAGACTATCATAAATTATACTATACTTTTAACACCGCTACATTGTAATGTTATAGATTTCCTAAGAAGCGCGCAGGCAGCAGTTCAAAAATTTGAGTACTTACCACCCTTGACAGAACAAATAAGTTTGAACTCTCCTCCTTCGTGATAAGGACCTGCAGTACTTGAGATTTCTTTCCCATACTCGTCGAAGACGTCTGGTTTGCTTGGAAGTTCTGCAACAGGAAAAATGGGATACATTACTGATGTATTATTAACTTCATAATAATGGAGAGTGTGTTACTGTTTATATAGGAAATTGCCTTCAGGATTTGTCTTATGTGGTCACTATAGAGGACTTGAATTCTGTAACACGCCGAATATAATGTGATTCTACCATTCCGAAGTGTGTCGGAATTAGAGCAATTCCTATTGTTTAAATAAAACCAAACCGGTAAGTGAAATGTGGGTTTCAAATTGATATTACGACTTAGTACGACTACATAGAACACCTGTGCCTAACTCGTATAAATATAAGAAGGAGAAAATACGTCGATAAAAGTTTTACAGGAAAAAGTCGGGTTGGCTTCGTTTTTTGGTATTTTTAACCGACTTCCAAAAAGGAGGAGGTTCTCTATTCGACTGTATGTATTTTTTTTTTTTTTTAATGTATGTTCACCGATTACTCGAAGACGCCTAAACCGATTTGCAAAAATTCTTTTTTTGTTTGAAAGGGTATACTTCCAAGTTGGTCCCATAGTCGCCAAGTCGGGATCTGATGATGGAATCTTGGCGAAATCGAGGGCACTCTTCAAATTTTATAGGATAACGTACAGCAATTTTGGTATTTTCTACAACAAGTGAAGCATTTGCGTTTGATAAGAACCATTCTACCATCAGATCTGATGATGAAGCCAAGAGTCATGGAACTCCATAATGAGACAATGTATCCTAGTCGTGTTTGGGCTTGTTGTAATTGTAACGGTATGCACTTTCCATGTGAACCACTAAAAAGTGAAAAATAAAAACTTTTTTGCAAAAAATAAAACCGACTTCAAAAAGAAAAAGTGAAAAATAACTTTAGCTTCTAAAGTCGGTGACAAAAAAATTAAATCAATCATACAAACGTCACCGACTTCAGAAGCTAAAGTTATTTTTCACTTTTTCTTTTTGAAGTCGGTTTTATTTTTTGCAAAAAAGTTTTTTTCTCATAAAAACTCATGCTCGTTGTGTAAAACGTTATTACCAACGTTCATTGTTAGATTGAATCAAAAAATTGCAGTCAATTATTTTATGCACCTTATACATAATTACTGTTACTTATACATTTACATTCTTTGTAACTAAAAAAAACTTTTTTCCAAAAAATAAAACTGTCTTCAGAGAAAACAAAAAAGTGAAAAATAACTTAAGCTTCAAAAGTCGGTGACCTTTGTTTGATTGTATTAGTTTTTTTGTCACCGACTTCTGAAGCTAAAGTTATTTTTCACTTTTTTGTTTTCTCTGAAGTCGGTTTTTTTTTAAGTTTTTAATTTTCACTTTTTAGTGGTTCACATGTGCTTAACTCTTCACAGCGTACTGGCGTGATTTTCTGTTATGAACTGGTGTAAACAATATACAGATATGAGATTTCAGCAATCCCAGTACATTTGCTATCATTTATTGAGGAGTACCGTTGTCTATCTCCGAAGTTCTTCATCAGATCTTCATCAAATTGAAATAGGATCACTTCTAAAAAGTACACAGTGTGCCTATAAAATGTGAAGAGTTCTCTCTATTTCTCCAGGACTCCATCATCAGATCCTGATTTGATGGGACAACCTGGGAAGTATACCCTTTCAAACAATTAAAGAAAAACAAAATCGGTCCAGCCATCTTCGAGTAATCGG
The DNA here is from genome assembly GCA_950022955.1 of Xestia ashworthii. NCBI lineage: Eukaryota > Metazoa > Arthropoda > Insecta > Lepidoptera > Noctuidae > Xestia > Xestia ashworthii. Next base: position 3,954,239 of record OX465555.1, on the reverse strand, counting down.
GGAACATTGAATTGAGAACCTCCTTATTTTTGAAGTCGGTTAGTAACGACGTTATGGTAGGTGATTCAAATATCCGGATAGCCTATTTAAGATTCGGCCGAGTATCGTTAATTTGCTCTTAAGAATTTAAGAGTTTCGTTCCTTTGTCATGGACCCCATAATCAGAAGTAACCAGAACCTAACCAAATTCTCATCAATGTACCCTTAAATACATCTTTTCTAATAAAAACAAAACAATACATGTCACGGTAATAGAGCCCTATTACCGTGACATGTATTGTTTTTTTTTATTACCGTGACATGTATTGTTTTTCTATCCCCAATAAATGGAACTTAACACACCTAACTGTCGAAATCTGGGTGTATTATACACTTCTGAGTACCCCCTCAAAGCATACAGGCGTGATGTTACGTCATGATATTGTATAAACAATAAACAACCAAGCGTTTGCAACAATCACTGCAGCTTTGCCGTGTATTTTTGAAGAGTTCCATTTATATGTCCGAAGATCAGCATCAGATCTTCGAACAAATTACAATGGAACCACACGGAAAGCATCAGCTTTCGAATAAAAAAAGAACCATCAAAATCGGTTCATCCAATCGAAAGTTCTGAGGTAACAAACACAAAAAATATATAAAATAAATACAGATCAATTGAGAACCTCCTCTTTTTGGAAGTCGGTTGAAAATTGAATTCAACAATAAAATATGAAGTAAAAGAAAGAAAGAAAGAAAGAATGCCGCAAGTGAACACAACATAACAAAAAATAGGAATTAAATAAAGTAAAAACTTAAAACTAAACAATAAAAAGTAAATAAAGATACTTAAAACTGTACAGAAAACAAAAGAGATAATATTGTGTGTCTCACGGCTGCGACAAAAAGGCCCAGTATCCTATGGTATGTATGGCCCAATATCGTACCGTGTTGTAACGAATTACAATCACAGCTTTTAAGCATAAAATGCTGGCTGTGATTTTCAAATGAAATCGAACAAACACAAAGAAAGATCAGATAAACGAACCTTAATTTGTAAACGAAACTTTGTAGCGTAAATAAAAATAAACAAAATAGAACACGCTACAATCAGCAGTCAATACGAATGTCTACACGAAAACAAAAGTGCTTACGAATGTCCCGTTGTTGTAAATTTATTCACAATCAAAATGAAATCAGTACGCGGTGAATCGCAAAAGGCACTCAACGACCTCGGAATATCCACCAAATTGCGGATACACAAACTAGGAGCGCTCGAACGTGGCCGAGGAAATGAAAATATTTTCGTTGAGTCAAAACAAAAGGTTTCGCGATAGCAGTATTCAGAGGAGGATGCCGGCAATCATGCGAAGCTTTCATATCCATACCGTGCAAGTATCGCTTACTAAAATGAACATCTGCCACCCCTTCATTGTTTCGTACGTTACACATAAGTGCGGGCCGACTGAAATGAGAATTCCCCCAGTATTCGGGCGCAAGAATGGCGGATATCTGCCGATGATGGCATATCCGCATATTTTTCGTTGTTGGAAATCGATACTGACAGTATCGAGTGATTCGATAGTAATCGGAATTCGAATACACTTGTCGGTTGCATGTTACGTGGTAGTTTCTAGTCTATTCAGGAAATACTAAACGTAATATAGGATAATTAGAATCTTTGATGTTTTGCAAAATGCCTAGGATTTTTGCGAAGGACCGAATTACTGATACTCAACTTATATTGTCACTTACGGGATAACGGGTTACGGGTTACTCATTTTTTAAATATTATACGAGCTAATGCATACTCGTATTTGAATTTTGATTGGAAACAAGAAAGGATTCCGTAAACATATTTTATAATCTCTAAAGCTTACTGATACCAAAATATGTCCAATTAATTTAAAAACAAAATGTACTGCAATATGAACATAGACGTATAATGAAAATAGCAGTCATTATGTATAGCAGAGCCCTGGACTTCTGTGTATTGCGATTGAAATTTGAGCATCATAATACAGGCAGAAACAAAACAGTCAATCAAATGGACCAGGGAAATGTGACCGTATTTGTGAAACTGTTTGATAGTGAGGGGCATTTCGGAGAACATTCGAGTTTAATTACAATTTTGATTGATTATTGAAGGAACTAATGGTTGTGTGCTTAGAGTTTTCACAAAGACAGTGTGTAAACCACCTCATCACCAGCTATAGGTAATGATGGACAGAATGCTTGGTTGACGGGCTTGGTTTTTGGGGTGAAAAATCATTTTTTGTGGTAGAACTCAATATAATGCACTCAAAACATTGTGTTGATGGATGGATTGAATAGTACCCGGGTCGTGGAGGCGTTTAAAGTAAAAATCTTACCACATTAAACACTTGTATTAAAAAAAAAAACTTGATAATAAGTTGGAACTTTGACGCCCAATATCTACGTAACTTGAAGGTATATCTTAAATGAATGAATGTGTTGAATGTAGAGCAGAAAATGATCACGAATAAATGCCATTCGGCTAAGTTTAGACGTTTTTTACACACTTTAAACCAGCATTTTACATGTAGTGACTTTTTTTCGGACGGTGATTATCCAGGATAGTTCACGGTTTACGGATTTTAAATAGAAGATTGATCCAAGCCTCGTATGTAGCCATCAGGCACCCCCCAATAACGAATCTCCCGTTTAATAATAAAGTCACATAAATATTGTATGCGATTTACAAATATTCATTGTTTAACAGTATTTATTTGATTATTTTCACACAAACAGGAAAGTTCTACTAACATTATTAACGCGAAAGTTTATGAGTATGGATGTATGGATGTTTGTTACTCTTTCACGCTGAAAAACTACTGAACGGATTTGGACGAATTTTTGCACACAGATAGTTTATGTAACCTATATTAAAACATAGGATACTTTTTATCTCGGTAGTAAGATCCCATAGGACAACACTATCATACTTCACGCGGGCGAAGCAGCTAGCAGAAGCTAGTAACAGATAAAATCAAAGTGCAAAGGAAGTATGTAGGTACCACCTGAAAATTGTCATTCTTAGTGATGTTTCCAATTTCCCGTTTTGTAATGGAATCGCATTGGTGTCCGCCTGTCTGATGTACTTTTCAAAAATTTCTCTACAAGAATTTTCCACTACAAATAAATCTACAAGTAATTTTTCCACTAGAATAATATCATGTGTTAGATTTATTTGTAGTGGAAAATTTTTATTTATTACAGATTTGGTGTTTTGGCTAATTTTGGTACAAAAAGTTTGTTTTTTTTTTACAACTAAAACTAATTGTTGAGTTTTACGATTTAGGTTCTTACACTTAAAGTACCTACGGGATTATATCCGTGATTTTGGAAGCTCACAGAAACAAAGGAAAATCACGGATATAATCACGTAAGTACTTTAAGGTCCATGTTCACCGAAAAGATAACAGCCTGATTAGCTAAAACAGCTGTTTAAAGCACATTTTTGTATGGGAATATGTCACAGTGACAGCTGTTTTTAGCTAATCAGGCTGTTATCTTTTCGGTGAACATGGACCTAAGTGTAGTGAAAAACCGTGAAAGTCTAAACAAGTTGTTACAGTAATAAATAATCAATATTCTTCTGCTCTTCTTAATAATGAATTCTAGTAATATTGGTTGATCAATATAAACAGTGAAATATTTGGCAGCTTTTTACGACATTGCAAACTGTTAGAACGATCAATAATCAGTCTTACAACCTAACTTGCTTACTGACTCATCTTCATACCACCATCCAGTCCCTTTATTCCCGTCTGCCACCACTGGGGTGGCATATGCAACTATTTGTCGCATCTACCACCACTGGTGGTAGCCACCATTTGCCCCGAATTCTGCCACCACTGGTGGCAGATGACACTTCATTTAGCGGAATCCTCGACCAGATGTGGCAGACTCGACAGTCAAGTAGCTGTCTGACATTTCCAAGTATTTCAAATAACAAATAGAAAGAAGGATGGCCTTGGAACCCAGCTATAAATGCTGCCTTCAATATTTGTTTTTGTACCTCTGGGCGGGTCACGTCTCTAGGATGAGGCCGGACAGATGGGCGTAGATAGTCACACAGTGGGTGCCTGAAAACGGCCTTTGTAACTGAGGCCGGCCCAAAAAACGCTGGCGTGATGATCTGGACTCGTTCTTGACGGATTGGTCGGAAAGGGCAAATTGTAAACAGGATTGGAAAGCCATGGGGGAGGCCTTTGCCCAGCAGTAGGACAGAACCGGCTGATTATGGCTATGGTATACCTCATTACACCTGCACAGCACGGGGAACATTCTAGAACAAACGATCATCTTTCTTTTGTACTGCTACATTTGCCACCCATAATATTCAGTTTCAAAATTAATACTATTAATATGATCACAGTAAACTCACGAAGTACATGAAAATGTTTAATTAATTATCTAAGATTATGTTTCTTTGTTCAAGTAATAGATTCCATTAAGGGAAATCTCTGCGTATTATATGTAATAGTACAAGATCCCAACTCAGATCGACCTTCACCCATCTTTATACCGAACTAGCTGATCCGCGCAGCTTCGTCTGCGTCACATAATGTAGCTTATAACCTTCCTCGTTATATGGACTGTAATAATACAACACATTTTTTTTCAATTTCAACCAGTAGTTTCTGAAATAAGCGCATTCAACCAAACGAACAAACTTCATCATAATATTAGTATCAAATATAGCTGAACAAACACTTGACCGATTTTTTTCGGTTCGGAATATCATTCTTATTCTTTATTGCAAACAAAAAACAACAAATATACATATTAATTGCAATAATATAGCGTACAAAGGCGAGTTTAACCCAGAGTTGGGTTTTCTTCTTAGAATCATCTTAGATTGTATTAGTAAAATCAATCAAGACTCAACCCATCCGCAATTTATAAAAGTTTTGAATATAAACTGAGGCGAATTATTTTTATTTCGGTAAACAGAAGGGTGTAGGTCAATCTTAGTCGGGATCTTAGACTATAAGTACGTTTGCTATATAATGGGCCGTCTTGATATCAGATGGAACTCGAAGGTCTGACCCGTTTTCGTTCTATATCTGAGTCGTAATCAACACGAAAAAGTTTAACGGACGACCGAACTTTTTGAACGGAAACTTTTATATTGGTTTGAATAAAGAAACACCTTTTGCTGCCTTTTGGTTTAGTGATTGCGACTTGCGATGCTTTGTGTGGGATTTGATAAGCAAGTTTATTGAAATGAAAGACATTTAAATAAACTTACGGTATACAGGACATAGCGAACAGGATAATCGTAATCTTATTGCAAAAACGATTAAGGCCTGAATTCTTGTCGCGCTTACGGTCAGTCGTGACGTCAGCGAGAACAAAATACGGCTGTCGGTCGCCGCTGACGTCAGCATCGCAGTATAGTGCTAATACAATGTATACTTGTATATACGCGACCGACCGTAAGCACGACAAGAATTCAGGCCGTGCTGTCGGTAAAAGAGTTACGTATTGTCATCTAACTATGTAACTGAATGAAAATGAAACAAGTACATTAAATTCAAAATTTAAAAAACCCCCGACACATAGGGTCGTAATTATAAAGTATTTTTTTTTTAAACGAAGTTCCTTTATCCCGCTTACGTGTGTCAAGCCCTTTCATTTGATACCCATATTGAGGAAGATGTTGAATAAATATGTAATCCGCCATTTTGTGGCGGCGGCCATCTTGGACTGGTTTTTGTAAAACATAGCTAAGAACACTCGACTAATTCACCTTTTAAACTAAAAAAACAAACAGAACTTAGCAGGGATAAGAAGTGGAGTATGTCACACACTATGGTGTTACTGAGACATCATCATCATCATCGGCCTATTAATGTTCCCACTGCTGGGACAGGCCTCCTCTCTATGAGAAGGAGACAACATGGTATTGTTATATTTCTATGACATTTCTTTTGATTTCTGTATTACCTTAAATATCTTCATTGTCTCGGCGCTTTTCTGGTGGTCGCCACGGTTGATTCTGGCTTTCAGGAGTTACAGTGGTTTTGGAATAGTGTGGCGGGCTTGTCCCAAAATACCTCAAATATCTTTAGATGACATGACTTTATTTTGTAAACACTGGATGAAATAAAATCCTAACGAATCATATTCTTCAAAAACATACATCCACATTGTAAGTGATAGGCCCTTGTCGGTGTAGCAATTTTATTTGCATCCTTTTCTATCCAGTGCCAACGCTTTTACTTCTCTTTATGTTCTTCATCTCCCTTCAATTAAAAAAAAATACCGGCCAAGAGCGAGTCGGACTCGCACACCGAGAGTTCCGTACAAACTTTTTAAAGGACAAACTTAATTTTGCTGTTCGACCCTATGAAACGGCTTTTGCACCAACCGGAAATAATGGTAAAATCGTTTTTTTTTTTGTTGTTAAACTACACATTTACGGTTTTCAGATTTTTCCCTTTACTTGTGCTGTAAGACATTGCTTCACGCCAAATTTCGTGATTCTAGGTCAATGGGAACTACCATATAGGTTTTCGACCCAAAACCTTGACCGGTTGACCTAGAATTGACAATTTTGATTAAAAGCAATCCATCCGAAATAAAAAAAAATGAAAAAATTAAGGTAAATTTTGGTACATACAAATTTTTACTTTTTATCGTGTTGACATAGGACCTTGATTTTTATACACCTAATAGGGACTAGAGATCTCAGTATCTGGTACAAATTTCTACTTGCTTAGTCCACCCGTTCCTGAGAAAATCGGTGGTGACAGACGGACAGACGGACAAGATAGTGTGATCTTATAAGGGTTTCTTTTTTACCTCTTGAGGACGGTGTACGGAACCCTAAAAAAATATGTTCCATTCCATTTCTTCGTATCTTTTCATTATTTTCTTCGATATTCTTCAAATTGTCTTATAAATAAAAGACATATCCTGCATCCAAGTACTTCTGAACAATAGCTTTTAGAAACTCAATTTCATTGGCGTTAAATTGTCAATTTGATAATTGAATGAAAACCAATACCTTCCTTTAATAATGAATATGAGTGAATGACACACAAAGACGTTTATTGCTTTTGTTAATAAAGATGACTGTGCAAATATTGTAAATAGAAATGCTAATGATTAGAATTTGTACGTATTTTTAGACACTGTTTTGTCAATTTATGTCGTAGAAATATGTGAATGTTACTTTTAGGATACCTGTTTATAAAGCTGTATGTGATTGAACGTGACTATTACAATTAATTAATGATTGTTTTATCAACATGTCACTATTATAAAGTTTAATACATTATTGTATTTCCAACACTCATTTTTATCGCGGTAAAGACAAGTTATAATGAATTTTAAATTACGGAAGTCAGCTTTTTTCTGATGTGGCCCCACAAATTTAACACATCGTTTCATCTTTACAATACAAAAGACATAATTAAACACTCAAGGAAAACTCCTCCCTCTTAGTCTACTAGGCCCCTAATTAACAGGCAGTTATCTGTTGTAAAGAGCTCATTAATTTTGTTATGCTCTTCAAGTCGTTATTTTTTTTTTGTGGTTCGTGTAATTTCTAGACATGTTTTCTTGCGTTTTTAAGAATTCCCCCAAGCTACACGAACCTATTTTTTTAACTTTTCGATTTTGAAGGAAATTATTAAGAATTCGGTTTGGCGATTAGACGAACTAAATTCGCAACTTTATTTGTGGTGGTTCAAATTTCGTTTGAAATGCTTTTAGAATAAAGTTCTAATCAGCTTGCACTACAACAAAGTGGTTGTTAAGTCAGTCACTGCGGGCCAAATAGCGCGATATGAGTGGTTTCGATCGATTTACAAAAAAAAATATTGATTGGTTTAAAAAACTAAAACACTATAATGCTAATATATTGCTTGTAAAATTATTTGCCAAAAAATCTGAATGATCACATGCATATTAGTATGTTTTTTTTGTTCGAAAGATATTTTTAGGATTATTTCGTGATTATTTTTATCGAGTCAAATTAATTGTATTATGTTTTCAAAACACTATCGTACTCGCATATATCCTGAAGGATATCCGATATTTTTCTGGTCTTGTTTATAGCAGTGAATCATATACTTTTAGTAATTATAAAACTCGCGTTTAGCTCATGTAATCGCCTTAATCCAACTCCACGTAATTAATATCTGCGTAGCCCTTTTTGCAAATATATTTCGGGTGGGATTCCAGTCCATCAAGATGCAACCGTCTGTCTGATGTCCACCACCCAGCAACTGGGTGGCTAGCTGTTAGTATTAAGCCACGAGTCCCTCTTAACTTACTTAAAAGGCTACCTCATAAATATTTATAAAAACTACTTTATTATTTATAAGATAAACCTTAGTTCTACTTGCCTATCCCGTCGAACTTATTGGGATATAGAATACCTAGAAAGGATTACATAAGGTACCCTTCAGCTCAAAATCCAGGTAGAAACTTGTCCCTGGCTTTACATAATACAAAGACAGGTATCCTAAAACTAAATGTAAGTTTTATGCAAAAGAGCAAAGTCTTACGAGTCAGTAACCTTTAGAACAGTTTGCAAGATTTTATCTCCATCGATAATACTTACATTAAAGTAGCTATAGATATTTCAGGATTATCGTATTGACATGGACTTGAAGATACCAGATTTCCTCAAAGAACATCGTATCTTAATGGTTGTCCTAACGGTTCTCAGGTTGAACTGGTTACAATAATTTGGCATCCACCAAAGGGCCTTTATTTTGTCCTTTGAAAGATAAAACGTTGAGATAAATGCAATATAAAACAGGTACAGCTTTAGATGTACAATAAAAGATAATGGAAAGCCGTGGATCTTGTTTTTATAAGGTGATAAATGTTTATGTGTAAAGTGGCCTGGGCTTTCATCAGCTCTTCAGTGTTTAAGTGCATTGATACTTGAACGTTGACCTCGAGGTAATTCACATTGTTTTAAAACTGAGATCAGTGGTCCTACGGTGGTAACGGCTCGGTCTCAACATTCCGAGTCGTGAGTTCCAAGGCAGGTGCGTCGGATAATCGAAAAAAATCGAAGATATAATAATAATTATGACAACCACCAAACCCCTAGACCCATGTTCGGCCCTCTCCTTGCAGGAGGTGAGTCCTAAGAATATGATCGTTGTAGGCTAATTATGTTTAAATACTGTGTCTGATCAAACTGATACTGTCTTACGAGTGAAAATTTATGTTTTTTATGGAATTCTACATTTAATCTAATTGTATAAAAGAACCAATTTATGGCTTAATATTAGTGAGTAGTAAATCTTATCAGATTTTTTCTCGATTGTCCAAAAATTTTGAGAAATGGTTTTTTTTTCAGAAGAATGATGCCAAAACTGTTTTTTGTACTACCTGAAAATTACAAACAAATTGACATTCACATCTTAAGCTGGTATCTTAAGATGTGAATGTCAATTTGTTTGCCATACCGCCTTCCCACTTGATTGTATTGTTAACTTCATATTTGTTGACGATCAAAGTTTTGACGACGACATTTTCACCAAATTAGATTTACGACGCTCATCATATTCAGTCGCCTGTTTTATTATTCACTCCTCACTTCAAACCTTAATCCTCGATTCATAAAACAAAATGTTGCCCTTAACAAATATCGTAAAAATGTAAGAAGCTCGTAACATAAGCAGGTAATCTATTTTACCGTAGTTGCCCTTTCCGATACACCTCCGAGATCTGGTAAGTCCTCATAAAATTTTAATTTCTACTGACCCGCATTTTTACTGTCAGCGTTCGAACGTAAATCATCCTAGGGCGTGTTTGGACTTGCCTTAAACTTTTCGTGTTGATTCGACCAGGATAAGGGAGGGTCAAGTTTACGATCGTACTAGTTTTTATCGAGATTGCCCCACGGTACGGCTCATAGCTTTTGTTGGGCCGCCGTTTCAAGGTGAATTATTTTATTAAAACACAAAAAGGGGAGAGCAGATACGGATGCGAGATTATGTGAGAATTTAAGAGTTTTACCCATCTGCGCGGCGATCTCATTGAGATAGGCTGGATAGTTTCGGAATACAGATTTAATTTATATCTTGACTTACGTTTCATACAATCGAGGAGAGGGTTCTCCTATCTTATTGGCCGTGAAATATGGTTAGCCTGTTAACGTGCGTGGCTGAACAAGGCCGTCTCGCAAATCGGTGTAATGAACGATTAAGATGTGATATTGATGTAATCAATATGTTTAAGGGATTACTGAAAGCAATTTGGCGTTAATAATAATTCTTTCGGATTTGCTGCTTGAGTATAGAAATGAGGTAAATGGCTGTTTATTTGTTTTGTGCATTTTTGCAGACTGTAAAAAATTTAGAATGTAAAAATATCGAAAGAAATGTTTGTACTGGACAAATCCTACTACTATTTTAAATATTAAAGTTTGAGAGAATGCATGCATATCTATCTATCTATCTGTCTGGATGGTTGTTACTCTTATTCAAAAACTACTGAACGGATTCGAATGACATATTACACATCGATAGTTTATAACCTGGATTTTGGATACTTTTATCTCATGAGAACTCAACGAGGGCGCAGCTACTAAGGCCCATGTTCACCGAAAAGATAACAGTCTGATTATCTAAAAACAGCTGTCATTGTGACATGTTCCCATACTAAAATGTGTTTTAAACAGCTGTTTTTAGATAATCAGAGCGTCATCTTTTTGGTGAACATGGACCTAAGACACTAATCTGAAATCCTGTTTATAAAACACATTTTTTTAATACCTCACTTTGAAAAGGAATTTTAAATGAAGATTTCACACTACTCGTTACTCTCGTTTCCGTAGAGGAAATTGGCATAGTTGCTGAGTTACTCGACATCATGAACTCCAATAATTTCCCAAAGTGATCAACGAACTGTATAATTTTAGCTGTCACCGTCCCCATATTAATTCAGAATTGAAATTAACTGGAAGGGAGCTTAATTCTCACAAGTTATAAGACGAAGGAGTTAGATTACTAAGGTCGTAAGCCAGCCCACTACGACCTGTTACACGGTACTATTGTTCAAGTTAATATGTTATTCGTGTATGTGGTATGTCCCAATGGTTCTGAATACATCAGGAACTACTTGACGAAGGGTGGTTGGAGAACATGATTCTGATTTGAATTAATTATTGTCTCTTCTGTTTATGTGTTTCATTAGTACTGTGGCTGTCGTTAAGACAATATACAGTCTACATTATTAGGAATAGTGAAAATAAAAACAAGCAAGAGGTCCTGGGTTCGAACGGGCAAAAACTATCGGGTTTTTCAGTTTTCTGGCCAATTTAATAGAGGGTGTGCCTATTTACCAACAGGCGCAAATTGAGACTCCATGGCTGCTACCGAGAAATTCCTAATGGGAAAAACCACTAACACATTGTCCTATCCGGGAATCGAACCCTGAACCACATACTCAGCCGTCACGCTTGTGACTACTAGGCTAATGAGACAGTATTTTTTACTGTGTTAATATTGGCTTCTATGCTATTATAGCAATCAATTTCTGAAGTATCATGACTAAGTTTGATAAATTCACAAAGGGAACAGTTACATTCAAATAAATACAAAATATCCTCATTTACAGACCTGAAAATTCAATTCTCGCTACCAAGGTCAAGTCCCCGTCCTCATTTCTACCATTTACTCTATAAAATGAAGTAATTCTCTGTAAAAATACGTATATTTCCTCTCTTAATACCAGAAAATACTGCGCTATTTCCACGAAAGTCTCATGTTTACATAAGCTGAGAGCTTTTCGGACATGTCTTACTTAATTAGATTCCACTTTCTTCCACAATTCTTCCAGAAAAGGCCTCGATGTGCTGTGACGGAATGAATAGGTATTACTTACGTACAGACATTATTTTTCTAAGGAAAACTAAATTGCTTTGTTGAGGAAAATTGTTTTTTGATGTGATTATAACATTAAACAACATATAACAGACACTATCACAATTTTATCAACTAATTTCATCTATTTATCTTTATTCTCTTAATGTGTCACTAACATTGTTATAAGGTTCTATTAACTCACACATTTTGTTTTTTATATATTCTGTAGAAGCTGAAAATATGTATATTATGTAGCTGCTGTTTGTTTGTTTGGTTGAACGCGCTATTCTCAGAAACTACTAATTCCAATCAGTAGTGGATAGTCAATTTATTGACGAAGGTTATAGGCTATAATTATAACATCACGGTACGACCAATAGGAGCAGAGTATAAATGAAAAATGTTGCAAAAACGGGGAAAATATATTCCTTTTGTGAACTTTTTTCTCTCATGTGACGCAGACAAAGTTGCATGGGTCAGCTACTAAGGTATAACAAAATGTGTAAATTACAAAGTTGCCTGAAAATAAATTAATGTTCTTGTTGTTCGTTGTCATTAGAGATTGATTTCAGGAACGGACATTGACTCAAAACTTGCTGTTGATGACCACGACGTCGCTGCGCCATCTATTTAACACGGCAACGACGCGGGCGACGGAACGGGACGGGGAGGGGCGGGTACGGACTACGCGAGTCTTACGACACGAGCGCTTCTTCTTGATCTGTGTGACGCGCCGACGACTACATCAAAACCATTGTAAAAACTCAAAAGTCAATACACATAAATATTACTATTATTATCTGGGTCTAATTTCAAATCCACAACGCCGAACGACCTGACAAATTCTCAAGCACGTGTTTAAGAATGAATTAACAACGACCATTTGGGCACAGACCTTCACTGAGATCTCAAGTACGAATGCAGCCTGTCTCTACAGACAATGGTCGACCTTCAATCTTGCACTGCATGCCCTGGCATCTGTACACTTAATGGTGTTATGTATGGCTGCATCAGCGAGCGGAGTTTGCAAAGCTGACAAATTCAGCGTTCAGGTGGCCTACCATGACGTTTTAAAGCAGGATTGTTTTAATCTTATTCCGGAGTAAGAAAGAGATGGACCTAGACGTTCTCTATAGCTCTGTCACTTTCCCACACTGAAATAACATTAAAACAATCCTGCTTTAAGACGTCATGGTAACCGCCCAGGGCTAAAGTATCATCATCTGCCTAGCCTTTTCCCAATTATGTTGGGGTCGGCTTCCAGTCTAAGCGGATGCAACAGAATAAAAGTATTTTACATGGAGCGACTGCCTATCTTACCTCCACAACCCAGTTAGTACTGGGTAATACGAAACCCTTTGAAAAGACTGGGTTTAAGTATATTTTATGAAAATTGGCCTTCGACACGCAAAATCAGTTTTGTAAGTAAACTGATTTCGCGTGTCGATGGCCAATTAATGATGATTTTTCCGAAAAGTTGAAACAGTAGAAGGAGCTCATCAATAAAAAATTAACGGTTTTTAATACATGCCCGTTTTCCTGCTTTATTTTTACAATCTGGTGTGATTCATATCTTTAAAACGGATTAAGGTATACCTCATCATTCCTCTGCCTTTATTTCAATTACTTCCTTATTAATTTATATTTATTTGGGGTTGGCCCAGCATCATCTTAAGAGCCACCTCCATTCTAGCCATATTATTCTTCATCAATCGTTTTCTTGGTCCCTCTCTACTTTTTTTTTCTTCTTGTTGTAGCAGTATCTACATGCATACTCAACATTTTTCTCACTATATGTACCTCATTCTTCCGTATCATATGTCCATATCACGACAACTAATTACTACACAACTTTTCAGTTACCCGTGTCACCTCTTTATTAAAAAAACCCCACAATTCTTTGCTTTTTTTTTTTTTTTGGGACAAGCCCGCCACACACGCCCAAACCACTGTAACTCCTGAAAGCCAGAATCAACAGTGGCGACCACCAGAAAAGCGCCGAGACAATGAAGCTCGACGAAGTCCCAGAGAATGAATTTAACTGTCTTGGATCCTGCAACGAAATTAATCAGAAAGTATAGCGGAGGAGTAGGAAAAAAACTGTAATTTCCACTTCCCTCCATATCAGCAGGAGACAGAACGAAACAAGGCCAATAGGCACAAAGGGACGTTTACAACTGGGATAGGCCCAGTTGCCTAGCACCACGGATAAATATTAACGTTAATGGGTCCTAAGTTGAGAGCTGTTATATTTGATTGCAATAATAGGTATGGCAAAAACGCTTGAACGCACGGAAATTTGCTCTAGTTTCTACAAGGTCCGCATAGTAAATAACTCCGGATGTAACCTGTACACTATCCAACATGATATTGCGTTCATTTTGCGAAAGACTACACTCCCACAAAATGTGATGTGCAGATTGTTCATATTCGCAGTGCAGACAATTCTTTGCTTACTACACATCATCATGTGCCTAGCCAGTAGCCTTTTCCCAATTTTGTTGTAGATTTGGCTTCCTTTACTTTGCATGGAGCGACTTCCTATCTGACCTCCACAACCCAGTTCGTACGACACCCCTCGGTAAGACTGGTTGTCAGAGTTTTTGGGACACTGACTACCTGTTACGACTGTCAAAGATCTACAAATGATCAACAGCTTAAAGTGCTTTCCGAGTCACGGTGGAAACTCGGTATGTAAGCATGGCTTAACCTAAAGATCGACCCGAGCGGCTGTTAATATTAAGCCACAAGCTCCTCGCTTACTACTCGTGTTTATAAAATACAGAAATAAAAACAGCTACATCAAAAATATGATGTAATTATGACATAAATCATGTGGGCTGTCTGACATTTCAGGCATGCTAATTTTAATTAAACTAACAGCGCGTGCTAATTCAGTGTTAATTTGCGAATTCAGTGTTCCAAGTCAGACAGGCGACCTTCGGACCAGAATGACACAGCCGCAACAAAATTAAGTCATGTACCTTCTATTGAAGCTTGGAAACGAGCCAACATGTCCTTTGCTAACATACAACATGAATTTATTAGAGGCTTCAACAAAAAAGGAAGTGTGTACATAGGGTACTGTATACTTGTGTATATAGGCTGACAGGTAAAAAAAAAATAGCTGATCAGCCATTTAACTGGTCAAAATGTACTGAACAGCTGTTTTTTTTTCGCGATATCTGGTTTGGTCCCATAGTAAAAGTTGATCATTATTTATGAGCACAATCGCGTGTTTAATTTTTGTACACTAATTACTAATTTTAGACGTTAATGTAACGTCACTGGTCACAAGGAACGCAGGGTCGCTTTGCAAGGATCGTATTTCCAAAGTATTAATTCTGTTTTCATGGACCTTTTGCCACATTTAACATTCCTAAGATTCTGATGAAGTGTGTAGGCGTGCTTTAATAATACATTTCAAAATGTTCCGTTTACGTAGTCAGTAGAAAAGTGGATAACAGTGACTGATGTTATAACAATAATAGATATTCGTCAACAAGTGGGGTTTATTATGATGACTATGAAACGTAAAGGTTATTCCCATTAAGGGAATCAAATTCCGTCTCAAAGCTTTTCTCTCCAGATGTAAAGATGAAGTAACAGTAGCTAGCTGGAACCCACGCAGGAAATATCAGGTATTAGGTATATTGGGTCATCTTTACAAATTAGACAGATTTCTTGTAAAGGTTAAGAAAGTATCGACCTATAACTTCATAGCCTGTACTAGAAAGGAATGGGAGCACCATTTCAAACATGTCACAGCGTGGGTGTTGCGTTTGTGTGTACAGCGTTTGTGTCTTCTTTCATTTACAAATGAAAGAAGTTGTACTAACTAGTTGCTGTCACAAAACGCTGGAGCGCGCCCAGGCGTGAGTATTTTACAACGTACGGTCAACCAAGCAATAGCTTGGTCGACTGAACATATAACAATTTAATTTTTTTGGAGTATCATAGGCAGATAAATTTGTTGTTACAAGGCTGCAGCTCTAACAATTAGAAAAACAGCATCAGCGTGCAGATAAGGGAACTACAACTGTCGATGCAATACAATTTTGTCGGATAAATCATCGTTGTTGCCACTAGAATGTCACTTCAAAGGCAGATTGCCCTATTCCATTCTAAAGCACTCCAGCCTTATTTGAAAAAACAAGGACTATTTAATTTTAGGTTGTCTTGAAAATATCACTTTTAGCGATAAGACCGCTTATTGTGTCACTCTAATTCATATGTCATAAACCTAAGCCATATGTTATAAACTGGTCCCAAATAGTCACAAGACAACTGAAAAGAAATCTAGGCTTGTTATAAAAAAGAATCATATAGTTTCTAGACTCACCTATAACATCCAACGCGATCTTATAGTTCCTGGTCGGTGACACATGGAAGTCAACCCGACACCTGTAGATCGCTCGGTCTTTGGCTTTGATCTCCAGCATCCGGAGACCAGCGGTGGGTGTACTGTGCCAGTGGGCTCGCCCGATGTAGGCCTCTTCCACCCAATGCGCGGAAGGGCCTAGCACCCGAGTATCGTAACTGTAGAAGAGGAAAAAAAACTGTTAGAAGGGCGAAGATGTGATAACATTAGGGCGACATTGCGAAGAATGAAATAAGCCGCAGTCAGTTTTAACAATCCTAATGTTGTAGTTGGTAGTGAGTATGAAGAACAGGATATAAAGTTCTTCATCCCCCGTAGAAAAGTGAGGATACTCCTACGTCTGGTCGGATTATCCTTACTTTTGGGTGTTGTGTCTAATGGGCAACTGCACGGTAGTTGTTATCTTCTTTTAAGTTTTTTTAATCACTGTACAATTTCACCAAAAAAATGTGTTTGCTGCATTTTTTTTAGTTGTTGTTTTTTTTTAGCTAAAACGATGTTGTACACTGTTCTGTATCTCGAATACTGTGTAACGGTTTTTACAACTGCTACGAAATAGCAGGTATGTAGTAAGGCCCAGACCCTCCTAGGTCCGTCTCCACTTCTCTATGAAATACTCGTACCTTACAATGGGCTAAAATTTACCGTAGGTCACTCAGGTATACAGGGTGTAAACCACCTCATCACAAAGCCGTTAACCAAGCATTCTGTACATCAAACTAAGTAACTTTACGCAAAAATTATTGCTGGGAAACAAATTTTTTTTTTGAGGTTATAAATCATGTTTTGTGGTAGAACTCAATGTAACGCTCTTAAAACATTGTGTTGATGGACTGATTGAATAGTACGGGGGTCGTGGAGGTGTTAAAAGTCAAAATCTTGCAAAAAAAAAAGTATTTAAAAAAATACTTGTCAAAAAGTTGTAACTTTGACCTCCCATATCTCCGTAACTAGAAGGTTCCCAGGTATGGTGTAGAACAAAAAAATGATCGCAATGATGGGGAGAACAAGTGCCTTTCGGCTTCGTGAAGAGGTGTTTTACACCCTTTATAAATTATCTTAAAAAAGCAATAAATAGGCATTTACAAATATTGCTCGTATTTAAAGAAGATTCTACAACTTTTTCAAAATGTTGTAGATGTCTTATTAAATATTAACTTTATGAACTTATTTGTTTGTTAATTATAGTAGTATATTTCAATTTGCATTTTTTTCGTGTATCAATGTAACATGAAATTTTACGTTTTTCGAGTAATTAGAGTGTAAATTTTAATGAATTGTACATAGTGATTAAAAAAAAAATCAAATTTGAGGTTTTTTCAATTTTTTGCATTTTCTGAGAACATTTACTGTAGTAATGTAATTTTTTTTAAACCATCAGAAAGTAGAGATTTCAACGAACAAAAAGCCCCCCGACTTTTTGGAAAAAGCTAAAATTTTGTCACGAGAATTTTCGATTGAAAATTAGGGTGATTTTTAGGGTTCCGTAGCCAAATGGCAAAAAACGGAACCCTTATAGTTTCGCCATGTCTGTCTGTCTGTCTGTCTGTCCGCGGATAATCTCAGTGACCGTTAGCACCAGAAAGCTGAAATTTGGTACCAATATGTATATCAATCATGCCGACAAAGTGCAAAAATAAAAATTTAAAAAAACATTTTTATTAGGGTACCTCCCCCAGACGTAAAGTGGGGAGCGATTTTTTTTTTAATTTTGACCCTGACGTGTGATATATTGTTGGATAGGTATTTAAAAATGAATAGGGGTTTTCTAAAATCATTTTTTGATAATATTAATATTTTAGGAAATAATCGCTCCGAAAGTCAAAAACAATGTGTCCCCCCCCCTCTAACTTTTGAACCATAAGTTTAAAAAATATGAAAAAAATCACAGAAGTAGACCTTTATATGAACTTTCTAGGAAAATTATTTTCAACTTGATGAGTTGAATAGTTTTTGAGTTATATAGCACTTTTTCAAAAAAACGCAAATGATAACTTTGTTTTTCATACAAATACTATGAAAAACAAAGTTATTTTTGCTGACGAAAAATGTTGGTATTTTTAATGGTCTGGGAAGCTACGGAACCCTACAGTGAGCGTGGCCCGACACGCTCTTGGCCGATTTTCTTTTTTTTAATTAAGTTAAAATAAGGCGAAATAATAAATATTTTTAATCAAATAAATTACAGTGTATTTGGGACATAATAAGGTAAGCTTTCACCAAATTTCATAAAAAAATAAAATTGTTTGAAAAAGATAAAAATAAAAACCAAAAACTTGGTTATTTGAATTTTTCACCAAAATTTTGAGGTTATATGAAAAAATTGTCAATGCAAAAGTTATAGATCTTTTTACTACCTACAACTTTGCCATTTAACTTTTTTCCATAGGACTTGTAGTTTAGCCGGAAATCGAGATAAACCATTTTTTCCCCTTAAAAGCCCCCCCCCCACTTCCCGAACTCAGATCGACCGTAATTTATTTTTCCTTTCATTTTTATCATATTCCCCTCCTTTTCTAATGGGTTTCATCCTACTATATTTTTTTTCGTTTTTTACCATTTTTGAAGGCATCGGCCCTGGTCTATTTGAAGTACTCGTATCTTTAAAAATAATCATTCGCATAATATCAGTGTCCAGCTCAAACTCAAACTCAAACTCAAACTCAAATCATTTATTTCAACTAGACCATTACGGCACTTTTGAATGTCGATAAAACGAAAAATAAAGCGAAGCTACAGTCACAGACACAAGGCATAATAACTTGAGAAAGTACTGTAGTTGCCCATTCCCTAACGTAGATCTCTATGGAGAAGAACGGGCAAGAAACTCCATGGACACTCTTTTCAATCAAAAATGTTGTTACAAAATCTTGGTTACATCTTTCATGTTGAGATTATACATATATGTGAGAACGATGTAGAAAGACGTGCACAATAAGAGCGTCCAGAGTAAAAATAAATAAATCAACAATTAAAAATAAAGCAATTCAAATGATCCACGGCAGCTAAGAGATGACCAGTCCCGACTGACAGCGCCCGTTCACGAACATGACGCATGAATCAGCGCCATTCAATTCAACCATATTGTAGGGAACTAAATGACCCGACCCACCCGCCACCATCAGCAAGACATTTAAGCGAGCATGACATTCTCTCAGCCACCAAGGCATATTCAAGTCAATGAAACATAACTAAATGCAAATGGTAGCTTTACGGTACATGGTACTCACACATGTGTTATGCAATTATACAATACTAAGAGATGGAATCTATACAATGCAAGAATATTTTTACAATCTTCTGCAGCTACCACAATAATTGTCCAATAAGTTTGCATCTAAGGTTGCGGAGCAGGACCAGCATTTAGCCAAGCATTTTTATCCTCAATGTAATCCCCCAGCTTATAATATGCTTGCCTACATAGTGTGCGTTTTACACAAGATTTAAATTTCGTCTCATTCAGTTGTAGAATGTGGGGAGGTATTTTATTGTAACATTTTAAACAGTACCCCATGAAAGATGAATCTACTTTAGCAAGCCTGAAACCTGGCTGAACTAGTTGGTCCCTATTTCTAGTATTATAGTGGTGTCTGTCACCTCTTTTACTGAATAAATGCAGATTTTTCCTAACGTACATGATGTTTTCATAGATGTATTGACAAGGTACTGTCATGATATTAATTTTCTTAAACAGTTCTCTTAGAGAATCGCGTCTACGTAATTCATATATGGCTCTGATGGCTCTTTTCTGCAGAATAAAAATAGACTCGATGTCTGCAGCACGTCCCCATAGTAAAATACCGTATGACATAATACTATGAAAATAACTAAAATAGACTATCCTCGCCGTATCAACATCAGTAAATTGACGGATTTTTCTAACAGCATACGCTGCTGAGCTCAGCCGGCCTGCAAGAGATGTTAAATGAGGACCCCATTGTAGCCTGTGGTCAAGCGTAATTCCCAAGAAAACCGTTTTATTGACAAATTCAAGTTTCTCTTGATTCAATACTATGTCACAATCACTACTTTTGACATTTGGTAAAGCAAATCTTATGCACTTAGTTTTTTTCCCATTTAGTACTAAATTATTAGCGGTAAACCAATTATGAACCTGCAGTAGGGCGCTATTTACGTCGTCAAGATTTGTGGCACGTCTGTTAATCCTAAATATTAAAGAAGTATCATCAGCAAACAACACCATTTGCGGATGGTTGTTAAATAAATGGGGTAGGTCATTTATGTATACTAAAAAGAGGAAGGGACCCAATATCGAACCTTGTGGTACACCCATTTTTACTTTTAAACCCATCGAATTTACACCCTTTACTTGTACATGCTGCTGTCTATCATTCAGATATGATTTTACTAAACTGAGCGCAAGTTTACCTAAACCGTAATGCTCAAGCTTCAAAATCAGGGTTTCGTGATTTACGCAATCAAATGCCTTCGAGAGGTCACAGAAGATTCCTATGGCATCTTGTGCCTCTTCCCACGCAGTAAAAATATGTTTTAATAAAGTGACACCGGCGTCAGTCGTACAACGCCCTTTGGTGAAACCATACTGCTGTTCGTGTAAGATTTTATTGGTGTTAAAATGGTTAAGCATTTGATCGAGCATTATCTTTTCAAACACCTTGCTGAAAACCGGCAACACGGATACGGGCCTATAATTGTTGGTGTCTTTACTGTCCCCGGATTTAAAAAGCGGTATTACCTTACTGAATTTCATTAGATCCGGGAAGACCCCTTGATCCACGCACAAATTAAATATTGAGGCTAAATACGGCGCTACAGTCTCAACAATTGAGGTACAAGCTTTGATAGACATACCCCATAGATCTTCGGTTAATTTGATCTTGATTTGCTTAAAAGCTTTTATGATTGTCATGGGGTTTACATGCTGAAATTTAAATTCATTTGAGCAGGCTGAAACGTTCGCCTTCAATAAATCCATAGAGAGCAAGGGAGAGGAATTTAAGGTTTCAGTAGTTTTAAGTGGGATACTGGTAAAGAAATTTACAAATTCTTGAGCGACTTCATTATTAGAACTCACGAGACCATGTGAGGTCTCTAGTGTTATGTCATTACTTGTTTTTTTAGATCTATTAGTCTCACTGTTGATAATTTTCCAAACCGTCTTTATTTTGTTATCGGCTGATTTTATCTTGTTGCTAATGAAAAGAGACTTGGCTATCTTGCAAGAGTTTTTAAAAATTTTCGAGTAAGTAGCCACATATTTACTAAAAGTTTCTGTGTTGATATAAGGCTTAAGGCCGTACAACTCAAACAATCGTTCCCTACTTTTCCTAATACCCGGTGTTGCCCAGTCACTGAAAATAAACTTTGGGCCAATAGTCTTAGTTTTCTGTTTTAAAGTATTATTGAACTCGGTGTGCACTACCGAAAAGAATTCTTCATACAATTCATTTACATTGTTTCCAATATGGCCTGGTATATTTAACTTACTAATTAAATTATTATTAAACTTTTCTAAATTGCTGGGTGTTATTTGTCTGGTTTGAATCTGAATTCTTTGTACTTGTTTATTAGACGCGAAAGAAACAGTCTGTCCGCTGTGATCTGAAGGAAGGTAATTTACGATGGATTTATCTAAGTAGTCGCAGCAACAAAAAACATTATCAATACAAGTAGCAGTATTTGTAGTAATTCGGGTTGGTTCTGAAAAAACATTTGACAAATTAAATGATTTAAAGAGATTTAAAAATCTACTGCTGTTTACATTATTCTCTAAAATGTTGATATTAAAGTCACCACAGATAATTATTAGTTTACTACCAGTCACAAGTTTTGCCAAAGCATCTTCCATTACTGACTCAAAGATAGAGTAGTTCAGGTAATTAGGGGGTCTGTAAACGCACACTATTACATGCATATCTAGCTCAACACAAGACAATTCTATGCTGTGTTCAACCGAAAGATCGACAATATCATTACGAGGCTTAAATTTAACACAATTTTTAACTAAGATTAATGAACCCCCACGCATTTTAGACTTCCGGTTAAAGCAACTGCCCACACTATAATTCTCGTAATTAAATTGCATTTCGTAATCCCTCATCCAATGTTCAGATAGACAGATAATATCAAACTTGGTTTTTTCTAAAAATAGTTCGATTTCTAATTGTTTGGAAGGAAAACCCTGAATATTCTGATGAAATAATGTAAAGGAATTCTGCTTAACCCCTTTTTGACAATTGATTAACTGAGAGCTAGAAGATACCTTAGAGTTGATAAGTTTACCTAAATTATCACTCGTACCTTCCATTGTCTTACTGACTAGTTTAAATCTAAGCTAAAATGTGTATAATTACAATTAGTATAATTACTAATTTCCGTGGAACTATTTACAACAGACTGCGACATACCACATATGTCTGAGTTTAAATTAAAAGCTAATAGCCGAGCTATTTGACGTCTAAAACTAATAGGCAGGTACGCATTATTCCTCGTTGACTTCAATTTCTGGACGAAACTGTTAGTGTCGAAAAACGTCAACTTGTCACAATAGTGACTTACTAGTAAACACATGTGATTATTGAGACTATGAATATAATGATTTTGCCTGCTTGACAACTTTTCAAAGTATGGAAAGGCACACAGAATGATTTTCTTACAATTTAGTTTCAACAGTTGAGTGACATTGTCAGTGATTTCATCAATTTTTACGTTCAAACTATTACCAACAAATATAGTTACAATATCATTAGGATCGAATTCCTTCCGAGTTATGGATGCCATTATCCGGTTGTATGAAGCCTGAGGTGTACAATAATTTTGAGTAGAATGACTCAGATTGTTACTAATCAATTTTCCCAAGCCTTTCCCTAAACTATCAGAAAACATAATAAAGCAACCACAATGTGTACTACAACAAGGGGGAGAACTACATTCTGTTTGACCTACCAGTGATGAACCTTGGACAATGTGTGGTGAATCTATAATGGGGATACAACCCGGAACACTGCCCAACCGGGTCGAGTCCTCCGTTACCTCAGGCAGGAGAGTGTCCGGGCTGGATTCCCTTTGTGATGTACATTGGGTGTTATTGAAGGTCATCATGTCTTCACAGTCTGCGTTACTATTATCCTTATTGACTAATTCGTTTGTAGCAAGGATATGTTCCTTTATTTGTTTTTGAGATTTCACATACATGGAATAACATGATTGAAGTTGATGCTCTAATGTTTGAATCTCAGACTGTAAGTTTTGAGTGTCTATTTCATAAAAATGTTTACTATCCTCTAATTTAATTTGATAGTTATTTAACTTTTTAATGAGAAAAACACGTTCTTTTCTTAGTTTATTATTGTTAGAACTATGTTTTTGCTGTTTTTTAAATTTCCTGCATTTCTTTATTATTCTATTAAGTTTTGCATATTTTTTTATTTTATTTTGGCTAACTTTATAACTGCTACAATTATATTTCAGAATAGAATCTTCAGTAAGATCTATTGTTGTTAAAGAATGTGGGTTGCAATTGGAATTTAATAATTGATTATATAGATGATCTGTTTCCCTAATCTGAGTACATTCTCTTTGTTTCTGAAAGTCAATTATTTGTTTATTGGCATTGAGCAGTTCATCTTCTAAGTCCCTAACCTTACATAAAGCTGTTTCATAATAATTACTGCAGTCGTTGAAACCATCTGTGACCACCCGCAGTTTGTCCCGTTCATCAACAACCTCCGTGTATTGTTGGTGCAGCTCCACGAGTTCCCGTTTCAAGCTAGTGTTTTTGTGAACGACTTTCTCGATTTCAACCTCATGTTCCTCTCTATCCAATAACAGCTGCTGACATTTGCTGTTTGATTCCTTAAGTTCATCAAGGGCCGTTCTCAACTTAGCTTGCAACTCCTGGGTAGTAGCTTTACGGGTCATCACAGGCATGGTTTCAGAGAATAGAACTGAAAGTAGAAGTACAAAGAATGGTGAGAACTAATTGGATGGACAAAATTAGAAAAGCTAGAAATGAAAGGAGAAAATGAGAATAGACTGGAATATGTGATTATTAAACTGGTAAATGAGGTAGGCTTATGTGTCTTACAAAAATATTTCAATAAGATGATTAAATGAAGTTGAAATTACACTTATTTATGTCTTTTACTTTTTTTCCTAAAGTGGGTAGGACTCTTGAAATAAAATTACTGGACCTAGCTGACTAAAAACTGCTAAAAATGTATAAAGAATAAGCAATATTCTATATTGTTTTGTACTTAGTTGATTAAATAGATAGTTATTATAGGTATTAACTTATTACAAACTACACAAATACTTATATATCAAGTGATACCTGACACTGAACCTAAGTTCAACTACAAAAAAAAGTGCCAGATTGATCAGAATAATGATTTTAGTGTTCCATGAAAGCTATTAATTAACTAATTTGAGCTATTTAAACAATAAAAGGAAACAATTATACTCCCCAGATTGATCCACAGGAACAACAGCTGATTGTGTTATAGGTTGCCGGGTTGAGGTGCAACCAAACACTGTTTTATGGCGTATTTTTCCGTGAAAACAATAATCCTGGGTATTTATACACTTAGTAGTATTTTAATTACAATAATACATGTTTTTTACACTTAAAAATTAATTAAAACTAATTTTAAATTACGGAGCGAAATTTTGACATGTCACTCAACCAGTGTTGCCCTCGCCAGTCCTCCAGCTAATAATATTTACCATTAATATTAATAATGATTACCAACATGCTTGTAAAAACATTAAAGTTGACTCTATAGCATTACCAGTTAAAATAATATTATAGCTGGCGATAAAAAACCATAATGGGTTGTAAAATATTATTAGCATTTTAAAAGCATAAAAGGTTTTTTATAACTAGGTTTAATTAACCACAATATTTCACCATTTTGAAGCTAAATACGGAACAGACTACTGTTTACATTTTGAGGTCAAAGCGTTGAAATTCTCTGTATTTCTCTGTGTGAAAATGGGTTCCGTGAACAGCTGTGTACCACTTCTTGGTAGGTCACAATCATGGTTTACAATCTGAATATTTTTTTTAACTTGTAATTTGCTATTGTTTTCACTTCTTCTTCATCGTGTGGTTAATTGCCTAACCTGGTGTCAGGGTTTCATGTCACCATGGGTCTCTGACTTAGTTTTACATGTCGTCGAGAAATATCTCTCAAGCATGCTGGTTTCCGGGGCTGCGGGACTGTTCGAAAGAGATATCCGCGGCCCCGGAACATAAAGGGCGAGGAAGGAACATGGATGGGTTTTAGTCAGTAAAAGTCTCACACTCCCTCCCGCTCAGCCCAGAGTGCGAGAAGTTATTTAATGATTTTACATCCGTAAAAAAAGGCATGCTAGATTCCTCACGATGTTTTCACTAATCGTAGACTTTTATACACTTAAAAAGTCTTCTAAGTCATACCAACGAGCTATATCATTTTTCAAACTATTGTTATTCTAACTCTGGGTTGAAGATTCCAAGGTCCCTTACACATACACGTATATCTAATATCTATAATTATAGTTAACTAGCTAACGCTCGCAACTTCACACGCATAACACGTCATTTTATATCAATATAATTTATAGCTTATGTTTTATTCTGATATACAAACTATATTAATATAAAGTTTCATCAAAATCCGTTCCGTAGTTTTAACCTGAAACCAAGAGATTAGCAAAATTATAATAAAGGGTGTAAAAAACCTCATAACGACCCAAAAAGCACTTGTTCTCCCCATCAAAGCGATCTATTTTTCTTCTTATTACGGAGATAATGGAGGTCAAAGTTCCAAATTGATGACAAGTTATTTTTTTTTATAAAAGTTTTTATTGTAAGATTTTTACCTTATCTTTAACCTTCACGACCCCCGTACTATTAAATCCATCCATCAGCACAATGTTTTGAGTGCGTTACATTGAGTTCTACCACAAAACATGAATTTTCACCCCAAAAAAAAGTCGATTCCCAGCAATATTTTTACGTAAAGTTACTTAGTTTGATGCACAGAATGGTTGGTTGACGGCTTCGCGATGAGGTTTTTCACACCCTGTATAAAGGTTTTTAAAGGGGACTTAAAATATATATTTTTTATTTATTTCGGTAAAAACACCTTAGGTAGACCTAGTCATTTCATAAAACACATGAAAAGGTTCACCAAAAACGACCACGTTACATCATTGTATTTCACAGCTTAGAACAACAAAACACTCTATATAAAAAAAAACAATTTCATTTTTCACAAACACGGACTTGACCTTGACCACAAAAAAACGGAACCAACAGTATCCGTTTCCCAGTTTCCCAGGTAAAAAAGTATACAGAATTCATGAGACTCAAACCGATAGCTGGCATAGTAATGACGTGAACGAGTGATGAAGTCGTCATCTCCGGTGCGAAGGGCTATACTCATTATTTTCGGGAACGAAAGCGCACCGCGTGGACATTTTCAATTTTCGTTTTTTTTACCGTAAGTACCTAAGCTCTTTGAAAATGCATGGGAAGTCATTGTTTTTTGAAAAAGTAGGTTGATTATTTTAACTAGCGGTCGCCAGTTGTCGAAATTTGACCATAATTAATTTAAAAAGGGGTAAAAAGTTTATGCTTCACATATTAATAAATTGTCAAACGTCAACAAAGTCGTTGTCGTTGCCATGACGACCAAGTCTTTTAATATATGAAACGTCCGGACGTATGCGTGTGTGTCAAATACATAGTAGTGTGTGTTTTGTTTTATTTATGATTTAATGTAATTTTTATGCATAATAAAAAAAAAATAGCATTTTGCACTCCTCCTCTATAAAACTATAAGTGTGCAAAATTCGATACTCCACCGTCCGCGCAATTTTTGTGAAAAGTAAAATATTTTACCCACAATATTTTCTCTTCACGTATTAATATCATGATGATGGTCGCAATACTGAAAACATACAAGATTTAATAAAAGTTGTTACAAAATAATGTGCTGTGTGTGTCTTTTAAAAACATTCAGCAAGATGTGATATCGCACAGAATCAATAGTCAATCAATCGACTCATCTGTTTCATCCAACTCATTCACATGAATTCTAAAAAGTATATTTCAGCCGGTAAAAAGATGAGCGAAGGTTTATCTTAGACAGCATCTTAAAATTTCACGGGGCTTGTGCACAGATGAACATATTTCTAACAGATCTTCGATTTCACTAACGTTTTATGCAACAACAAAAGTAATACCAAAATATTATTACATTCATGGAATTTAAACTTTAGACGCTTAGTCAAACTCACTGATAGATTTTAGTTTATGTCAGCTTATGCGCAATAATTTTGAGGAAAGTTGGCCCCAAAACATAATAAAGCAACTGTCAGTCGCACAAAACAGAGACCAAAACAGTAATTAAATCAGCTCCTAAATATTACGTGCAACTGCGGAAAATGAATTACTGCGGCAGAACTAAACGCTACGATAGGAATCTCTCACCATTTGTAGCCAGTAACCAGAATAGTTCCAGAATTATACTGGGACCTAAATGTGGGGACAAGGTGAATTTAAGTGGTACCTACGATAAAGTGATTACCATTGCTGATAGGATACGTAGTGATGGATATTGCTGCCATTTAGAATTCTTTGAGGCATTACCTGTTGACGAGTTTTTTGAGGAAACACTGAGGGCGAGTAAAATTTATTACTGTCGCGCAATGCTCGAACAACCGCGCGCAGATTTTCAGGTTTTTGAAGGTTCATATCTCTATTATGAAAAAAAAGATGGCATTATCCAGGAAGTAAACAGTGGTCTACGTTTGTACAGGTCCTATAAGTTATAAAGGTAGCTAATATTGTTTTATTCAAACAAATACCCAATATATTATGTTGTGAATTTAGAAAAGTGTTTTCTGTTTTGATGGAATGAGGATTTGAACTGCAATACTTCGACATTGTATGTCAAAGAGCCCAAATTGTTTGTCGGGTTTAACGTTGTCGTTCCATTTTTGGAGTCTACAGAGTAATTCATGATTGAATAGCCAGGAATAGAATTTGCTGGACACACACGCAGCAGTCACGCTAGCAAAATTTAGACAAACAAAAGAGGCAGCAATATTAAATTGTAACCTCAAACGAACATGTATACATATTGATTTTCTACCTGAAACTGTAGATAACCCTGTCTACAAGTTTCAAAGTTTCCAATAAATTGTAACATAAACACACCACACAGGTCCTAAGCTTCGCAGAGAAAATGCCTGTGCCACAAGAGTGAATGAAAGAAAATCGGTTGGGGCTGTGAACCGTCACAGCCCCAACCGATTTTCTTTCACGTTTCATCTTAACGTTTCACTTTAAAATCGACGGCCATAGGGCCGTCGATTTTAACGTGAAACGTCTTTATTTGTGCCTACCTACTCTCATTTCTTTATTTTGCTGGTCATGTTTTTTTTTTCAAACTGTAGTCCAGCCCGATTCCTTATCATCTTCTCATAACAATGCATAGCATTTGTAGCGAATAAAGCATAGCAAGCATTCTTTGGCATTGAAATCATTGACACTTTTGACAGTACAATTCAAACGGTTTACGATACTGAAGCGCTTTCAGCGAAGCACCAAGCATGTGGCGTCTAGCGGTGTCAATTAGAATAAAGCGATGGAATTGTTAAAGTACCTACTGAGAAGCGGTGTAATGCAGCTCGCCTAAAACTTCGCTACCCAAAGGTCGTAAACGCCGTCGGAATACACGTCACTTACGCGTTTTGGCCAACACTCATCAATTCGTAACGTTACGTTCGGGTTTTCTGATATGGATCCCCATCTATGGTACTTATTTAAAAAAATCTGATTAAGCTCATGCTATTGCACAATCAAAGAGCATTCTAGCTATCCATAACTATATAGGTATATAACTTAACACCATGATAATGAAGAGCACACATCATGGACACTTCAAACACAAACATCAATCTCATGTCCGTAGTTAATTGATAATCGGCTAATTAGTGTAGCAGCAAGCATGATCTCACTCTATACTAATTCCAAAATGATCTGTCCTAATTTGTATTCGGTACAAAAATCATCTGTTCAGTCTTTTGTCAACTACGAGTATGTTTCGGTCGGTTTCTAGGCTAACTGGATGCAGATCATCATTTTCCTCTCATCATCACAATTAATATGAGTTTGGCGCAACATGTGATCTTACATACTTCTATAATAATATTACTCTTCATCGTGGCAATCACTACCTTTTTAACCCCGACGCAAAAACGACGGGGTGTTATATGTTTGACGTTTCTGTGGCATCGTAGCTCCCGAACGCATAAACCGATTTTGATTTAGATTTTTTTTTGAAAGGTGAATTAATCGAAAATGTTCGTAGCTCTGTTTGATAAAAATCAGTCTAAGACGGCCACTAATTATGTTTTTTGTTCAACGACTCCCTCAATATGGGTATCAAATGAAATTGCTTGACTAGTAGAATAATGTACACTATATTGAAAGGAAATGAGGAATATTAGGCGGATTATATTTTTGTTCAACAACTCCCTCAATATGGGTCAAATGAAACTGCTTGACTAGTAGAATAATGTACACTATATTGAAAGGGAATGAGAAATATATTTTTTTAATTTATATATTATTGTACCACACACTTACAGCATACGGCATTTCGTTACGTGATGATTTCTAATAAATTGTACTACCCGTAAGCGGAGTGGTACTTCGTTCCAAAAAATAAAAATTCATTATAAGTAAGACCCTACGTGTCAGGGTTTTTTTTTTAATTTTAAATTGAATTTAACTTGTTAGCCAATTTGGCCATATAATGAGGAGGAATGAGGAGTATAATCGATTATCGTGGTATGGATTACGATGACCGATTACCACGCAACTTTTAATAGTATTCCTAACCGTATGCAGCTAAATTCCCAGCCATCAATAATTTTATATGGAGCGACTGCATATCTGACTTCCACATCGAAATTACTTGCCTTACGTTGCTCCGATACCCCTTTGTAAGATTGGTTGTCAGACTTTCGAGCTTCTTACTACCGATAACGACAGTCAAACCCAAACTAAGCTTACGGCGCTTTCTGAGTCACGAATGTGTCTCAGTATGTAATGTGTGCTCAGCCATTTAGAGACCAACTTTGGTCAGATACACTGAAGTTTATGCAACCCGTTATTATAAATAATTTCATAAATTGAGGAATGAGGTTATGAGAGAACGTTACGGTTTAAAAGAACATGTCA
Source organism: Xestia ashworthii (assembly GCA_950022955.1). Taxonomy (NCBI): domain Eukaryota; kingdom Metazoa; phylum Arthropoda; class Insecta; order Lepidoptera; family Noctuidae; genus Xestia; species Xestia ashworthii. The sequence goes on along the minus strand of OX465555.1, from coordinate 3,923,791 downwards.
AATATTTAAAATAGTATGCTTATTTAGCCAAGAACACCTGTTTGTTTTTTTATGTTAAATGTGCCTACTCTTGACCTCAATCGCGTCCTGAAGACAAAATGATAATAATAGTCAGTTAATAGTGGTAGATCTTGAAAATCAGCAGAAGCAAAACTAAACACATGTTCTGCGATTTCGGCGGTCTCTCCAGCTCTGGAGCCATAGCGCTAGATGGCGCACCATCTAGTGTCTCTTCCTGTCTGCTCCGACTTTCAGTATCTTGGTTCACTCATGCAAAGCGATGGCGAAATAGATCGTATTGTAAAGCACAGAATTAACACGAGATGGATGAAATTACGGCAGGTTCCGGGAACGATCTGCGACTCCCGCATTCCCCTTAAACTGAAGGGAAAGATTTATAAAACAATGGTTAGACCTGCTGTCTTGTATGGATCAGAATGTTGGGCCACAAAAGGGATGAATGAAAGGCATCTGCATGTCGCGGAGATGAGAATGCTAAGGGGGATGTGTGGTGTTACGCGAATGGATAAAGTAAGGAATGAGTATATTAGAGGAAGTCTGAAAGTGGCGCCGGTGTCTGTAAACTTGTGTGGTAATCGGTTGTTGTATGGGCATGTGATGCGGAGGAATGAGGAAAATGTCGTGAGAAAAACTTGAGTATTAATGTGGATGGGTATTTGAGTAGAGGAAGACCAAAGAAACGATGGAGTGTGTTAAGAAGGATATGGTTAGAAAAAAAGTGTCTGATGAGATGACGAAAAATAGAGGAGTATGGAAGAAGAAGACATGCTGCGCCGACCTCAAATAAATTGGGATAAGGGCTAGAGAATGATGAGTGGATCTAGTGACTACAAGTGCGACTGCTTCATAGAGCTTTGGTTTGGATTTCAGGCAAAGTGGAAGGTATTGAATTAAAAAGTGATAACTTCTCGATAACAGTCAGTTTTTAGGGTTCCGTTGCCAAATGGCAAAAAACGGAACCCTTATAGACTCGTCATGTCTGTCTGTCGGTCTGTCTGTCCGTCCGTATGTCACAGCCACTTTTTTCCGAAACTATAAGAACTATGCTGTGGAAACTTGGTAAGTAGATGTATTCTGTGAACCGCGTTAAGATTTTCACACAAAAATAGAAAAAAAAACAATAAATTTAGGGGGTTCCCCATACATAGAACTGAAACTCATTTTTTTTTTTCATCGAACCCATACGTGTGGGCTATCTATGGATAGGTCTTCAAAAATGATATTGAGGTTTCTAAACTGAATAGTTTGCGCGAGAGACACTTCCAAAGTGGTAAAATGTGTGTCCCCCCCCTGTAACTTCTAAAATAAGAGAATGATAAAACTAAAAAAATATATATGATGTACATTACCATGTAAACTACCAACGAAAATTGGTTTGAACGAGATCTAGTCAGTAATTTTTTTAATACTTACGTCATAAATCGTAAACCGCAATTTACCTTTCATTTACAACGAACTGCAAGAACTTTTATACTATGTTACTTGCTGTTACGGAAACCTTCATGGGCGAGTCCGACTCGCACTTGGCCGCTTTTTTGGATTTGGGCCTGGTTGTTGGTAAAAGATTGAATGTGAATACGATATTAATTCACTAGGGTTCTATCGAAAAATCTCATTTGAAATTAAAAGTCAACAATTAGCAGTCGCGCTTACAATCAGTTAGAGGAGATGATAAGAGAAGTAGCAGAGAAATGTATTTTGCGTAAAGTTGCAACAAATTTATGAAAATCAACACTTTGGTTTTCGCAGTATTATTTTATCCGTTCCTCGCTCCAAGGCTGTTAGGCAGTCACGTCCCCAGCTGTTGTTTTACTTATCTACCCCTCTATACTGCGACACGTTTTCGCACTATCGTGGTACAGAAATACATCTTCACCCAAAAGGGAGCTTACGTCAAAACACTCACTCGCATGTTAATTTTATGTCTACCAATCTATTTGAGGATGCGACTCAACTAAATTGAATACCAGCTGTTAATCTCTATTTACTTTCAATCTCGTTTTAATTGAATACAATGTAATTGAATAGCTGCGGCATTAATTTCGCGCTTAGCGAATGCGCAAATCGTGACAGTTAGTCACAAAGCTAGAAGTTCTTGAGAGGAACTTTGCATAATTGGCACGCCCGTCCTGTGTTCTGGAGCGTCAAGAAGTGGCGTAAATTTTATTATCAAATTATGAACTTATTACGCACTGTGTCACCTGAAGTCGTTAGCAGGAATACGAAACATGGCCCGTGTTTTAGTGTTGTATGCGTAGTAATTAATTATAATATTCGTGTAAAGTTCCACGGCATATGCTCGTGGGTTGGTATTGCTGGCATTGAAATTCATTCGTGTAATTATATCGACGATTTATTAACTGAGCTCGGAATGGCTCGGAACGTGTAACTTTGGATGTTTGACCTTCGTTTTGATTTTTATTGCGATACTTTATTATTGTTGTGAATTTGATAAATTAATGAATTAGTGAATCGTTATGACCACTATGTTTGGCAACTACTTTCACAATGACATCATTATTAATGCTTTTCTTGAACCACCCCTTGTTGTGTTTTTTTACTATGGACACTTTTAAAGAGCACATCTTGCTACATTGTTCTCACATAATATACCATCTCAACATAAATAATCACGGTTCACAACTAAACTTAACCAAAACAAAACAATATCAAAACCTGGGAATACTGTGAGTGTATTTTGCCGTGACTTAGTGTCGAGTTCCAGTAGTGCCCGTAGCAAAAGACAAAGAAAGAGGGTAGACAGATTTGTCTCCTCTTAACAAGTTTTTCCATCCACCCGCATTCTCCTCATTCCGTCGTGCGCTTTCGCCTGAGTACCGTGTGTTATAGACAGTTCTCACAATAAAATCGGATAAGTGGTGTAATACCTTGTTAAACTGGACAAAACCAAATTGTGTCATGCAGTGACTATAGTGTTAACGAATTATCACAATAACTTTACAACAATCACAGTGTAATCTCAGTTATTTGCAAAAAACAGTTTAAAACTTGAATAATTCCTCAGTGTTGAGAACAAAGGAACTAACAATCACCTGATCAGTGCGTGCTCATCGATGTTGTGCTTTACCTAGCGGTGCTTAAATTCACGCACTTTGAGTAAGTCGCCGTGGTCGAGCGGTGTAAGGACAGCTTTTTGTGTCAGTGGGCTTGCGCGAAGTGTCGCCGGATCGAATCCCAATAATCGCAAAACTTTTTCCATTTATTATTTACTATAATTTGAATAAGTTAAGAAGCTCTACCCTACTACAACAAAATGTCACAGTTCTCAGAGAATAAAAAGTTTCTTTCCGATACCGACATAAACAAAGAACCTGGGACAGCAACGATCGGTGAACAAAATGTGTCACTACGTAAGCGTAAACAACCAGATCATGAGTGGGTCCAGGCCATAAAAGATCTGACTACGGATTTCAAGAGTACGCTGAGTGAGTGGAGGCTTGACATGGAAGCAAGCATCGCCAAAATATCTGATAACGTTGCATCAATAAAAGGCGACTTGGCTTCCATTACTCAAGTTACTTCTGAGATTAAAAATGATATTAATTCCCTTCGTTCGGATCAGCTTCTTTTACGCCAGCGAGTATCTGAACTGGATGAGAAACATGAAAGTCTGACATGTCAAGTCGATTCCCTTAAGAACTCAGTCCAGTTTGTCGCTGACGATCACACCGATCTCAGTAAGAAGATTGACCACTGTTGTAAACAAATTCAAGAGTCCGCTGGTTTGAATAAGATGGTCTCGGATTTGGTCTCCAAGATTGATGGCCTCGAACAGGGCGCACGAAACTGTAATATAGAGTTATGTAACATACCGGAACGGCGTAATGAAAATCTTATTAATTTAATGCTGAATATTGGCTCTGCTGTCAAGTGCAACATACAACAGAACGATATAATATCTATTCATCGAGTCCCGCACGCGCACCAACAAAATAACATGCCTAAAAATATTATAGTGAAGTTTGCTTCGAGAATATTACGCGACAATATCCTGAGCGCTCATCGACTTTGCAAGGGGCTTACAACGGAGCAACTGGGAGTATCGGGTACCTCACTAACAATTTACATGCACGAACACCTAACCTTAAAAAACAAACAATTGTTTCGTGAATGCCGCGACGCAGCCAAAAAGCATGATTATAAGTTTGTCTGGGTCAAGCATGGAACCATACTTGTCCGTGAAAAAGAAGGCACTAAGGCCATTGCAGTTCGGATCCCGCAGGACATCGCTAAAATCAAACCTGGCTCTGCAAAAATATAAGAAACAAAGATGCTTTAATTATGCTACTCACAGCAAATGCTTATATTATGTCGTTTCTTTACTTGCACTTTACTTAATTATTGCATGCATTTCTGTCATAGACTCTCAAAAACTATAACTATTATACCAGGGGACTGGTATAATAGTTATAGTTTTTGAGAGAGAGACACTTCTTGTATTCATACCTGATTTAACATGTAAAAGAATTGTCTTAATAAGTTCTGCCTCTTTAATAATTAAGATAATAAGTCATTTTGATGTAATTGCTATGCGCTTTTATCTAGGCGTTGTTGGCACATCATATTATGTTGTTTGCCTGGATTATGAAATATTATATTCACTGTTCATTAACCACAAATTTAGATTTATGTTGCGTCATGTGTTTTTCAGTTTCCGTATACAGTTATATTTTGCATCGGTGTTGTTTATATCAACTTTTGAAATGGTGTTGAATGGTTTTGTTGTATATAATCTCATCGACGTGATTGCAATGTATTTCTCGTTAGGCGTTGGTAGCATATTAGATCACATTTGCCCGGACTCTGTAATATTGTTTTTGTACTGCAAACTTACATTACACCATGCATTTACCATGTCTCATTCGAGGTTATATTATTGTTTTGTGTTGATATTTAATGAATATTTAATGACAACGATTCTATTTATTATTTTTACATTCGCAATGCATACTGCTGGCACTATTTTATTCCGTATAGTTCAAAGTTACTATGGCGGATAATTTAATAATATATTACCAAAATTGCAGGGGAATCCGTACGAAACTGCATACGCTATATATGAATATCCTTGCTAATTCTTATGACGTAATAATCTTGACCGAAACCTGGCTAATGCCTGATATAGCTGACAGCGAGTTCATCGACGAACGATATACTGTACACCGATGTGACAGAGATCGCACTGCAACCAAAAGGAAAGACGGAGGTGGTGTTCTTGTTGCTGTGTTAAAAGAACTGCGCTCAGTAAGATTACTTCCATGTTCCTCTGTGCATACGCATATTGAGCACATACTAATACAGTTGCCATGTTCGAGTCGAGGTCAAAATGTAATTATTGCTGCAGTTTATATACCGCCTAAAACGCCTGAAAGTATATATGTTGATTATTTTGACTTATTACAATCCGTACTTGGGCACAGCAATTCTGAACATTACTATCTGTTAGGTGACTATAATTTACCCGAAATTGACTGGGTCGCGTGCACTGCGGGTACCTCACAAACCGCTCTGACTTGTAGAGGGAATTCTCCTATCGGTATCCATTTATGTCAGCTCATGTCCTTTCTCGACGGTCATCAATTTAATAATGCAAGGAATCTGAACGGGAGGATATTGGATTTGCTCATTAGTAACGACGACTGCACTACATACCCGCCCACGGATTATTTACTGCAGTCAGATAACCATCATCCCCCATTTTGTGTGTTGATACCTGTATCATTGCCCAGTTGTTCAATGGTTCGTAAGACTATTAAAAAATATAATTACTTTAAAGCCAATTATGAAAACATTAACCATGATTTAAAAGAAATAAATTGGGAGGATAAGTTTTTGAATGATCAATCACCTGACGAGTATTTAGGCACGTTTTATAACACTATTTTTGGCATAATAAGAAAACATGTACCTTTGGTTAGCAGTAGATCTTTGAAGTTTCCTGTATGGTTTTCAAAATCTCTGATACACATATGTAAAAACAAATCCAAAGCGTGGGTTAGATGGAAAATGTACAAGAATTTATCGGACTACGAGCAGTTTAAACTATACCGCACGAGATTTCAGTCAGAGTGTAAAGAATCATACCGAAAATACATTACTTCTGTAGAGGATGGTATTCGAGACAACATGAAACATTTCTGGACTTTCATTTCTAAACAAAAATCCACTACTGGAATTCCTTCTACCATGAAATATAAAAATCAGCCTACTAATAACCCAGAAGACATTTGCAATACTTTTTCGGACTTTTTTCATTCGGTATATGAACCATCTACGTTAACTGGTGTACCGTCCTCGCATATCGATTGCTCCCCTACCTGCTCGCTTATAAGTAATATTGAATTTTCAATGGCTGATGTACTAAGGGGGCTCGAATCATTAGACCCTTCAAAGGGACCTGGACCAGATGGTTTGCCAGTAATCTTTATTAAAAAGACGGCCACTAATCTCTGTAAACCATTGCATACCATTTTTAATTTATCCATTTCAAAGGGGATATTTCCACAAGCTTGGAAACTCGCAAACATAACCCCTGTCTACAAGTCAGGATCTAGCCATGACGTCGAAAACTATCGACCAATTTCTATATTGTCAGCTTTGTCAAAGGTTTTCGAGAGACTAGTACATGATAAAGTTTACCCTTTACTTCACAGCGTTTTATTACCACAGCAACATGGTTTTGTCAAAAGAAGATCAACTGCGACGAACCTGGTGACTTTCGCAGACTATTTGTTTAACAATTTAGATGCTCGAGTTCAAACTGATACCATATATACTGACTTCAAGAAAGCCTTTGACAAGGTTGACCATGAACTGCTTTTGCAGAAAATTGCGTTTAATGGGATACGTGGGGACCTGCTGAGATGGTTTTATTCATATGTTTGCAACAGAACACAGAGGGTTGTAATAAATGGTTTCTGCTCTACCACTGTGGAGGTTACTTCTGGAGTACCGCAGGGCTCCATTCTGGGACCTCTCCTATTTATTTTATTCATCAATGACGTCGATAAATGTTTTAAAAATTCAAAATTACTGCTGTATGCTGACGACATTAAAATATTTAGGTCCATTAAAAGTAACCGTGATTGCTCTCTATTACAGGAAGACTTAGATGCGTTTTCGGGATATTGTACATGCAATAAACTTCAACTTAGTGTATCCAAGTGTTGTGTTATTAGTTTTACCAAAAATAAAAACATCTTGTTATATCCCTACACCTTAAAAAACGAAAATCTAAAGAGAGAAACCCTGGTTCGTGATCTTGGAGTCCTGTTGGATGACAAACTTCATTTAGATTCCCATATTAACAAAATTGTTAATAATGCCTTCCGTATGTTCGGTTTTATCATGAGAACAGCTTCAGTATTTACCCGGTCCTCTACCTATTTGTATTTGTATCGGTCGTTGGTTCGCTCCCAGCTAGAGTATGCTGTTTCCGTATGGAATCCCCACTATGGTAAATATTCCGATATGATCGAAAAAGTACAGAGAAAATTTTTAAAGGCCATGCATTTTCGTTGCCATCGTACCTATGCATCCTACAATGACCTTTTGCAGAAGTATGACCTGCAAACTTTAAAGTCTAGACGAATCATGTTGGAAACAACGTTCTTGTTTGATCTGTGCAATACTTATGACTGTATTGATATTCGCAACAAAATTAGCTACGTAGTACCCAGAACGACAATATGCCGTGGGGTGCGTGCAAGACCTTTATTTGCAGTTAGTTCCTGTCGCACAAACGCGGGTTTGCGAGCACCGCTACGCCGCCTTACCAACCAGTACAATAACATTTTTGTAGACATCGACTTCTTCTTTGTCTCTGCTCAAAAATTTAGAAATCTCGTCAACAAAATAATTTTAGAATATAATCGTTAGTTTAATTAGTTAATTTTATAATAGTTAGTTTAATTAGTTAATTTTATAATTTCTCGTTCTCTCTCTCTCTCTCTCTCTGTCGTTTGCATGACTATCTATGTTTAAGTTCAGTTTTAACTGTCTTTTTCCGTTAAAATCTTAGAATAGCGCACTGTTAGATATAACTATTAATATGTTGTGGAAAATGTCGTAGGTTATACATTTATAAACCTTGTATATTTATAACTTAGTTTAAGATTTTAATGTATAACTGTTTATTTTCCCGAATAAATAAAATAAAATAAAAAAATTCTCCAGGCAACTCGCGATCATGGCGCTTGCAACAGCGTCGAAATATCGGGACCTCAATAGAAATAACAATCACGAAAGATCTCCCGTAAGTCAAACTCAAACTCAAATAATTTATTTCAACTAGACCATTACGGCACTTTTGAATGTCGATAAAACGAAAAAAAGCGAAGACACAAGGTATAATAACTTGAAAAAGTACTGTAATTGCCCATTGTCTAACGTAAATCTCTATGGAGAAGAACGGGCAAGAAACTCCATGGACACTCTTTTCAATCAAAAATGTTGTTACAAAATCTTGGTTACATCTTTCATGTTGAGATTCAACATAATATGTGAGAACGATGTAGAAAGACGTGCACATTAAGAGCGTCCAGAGTAAAAAAATTAAATCAACAATTTAAAATAAAGCAATTCAAATGTATGATTTAAAGAAGTGTCCATGGAGTTTCTTGCCCGTTCTTCTCCATACAGATCTACGCTAGGGAATGGGCAACCAGTTTTTATGTTTTGTGACTAGGACTGTAGCTACATTTAATTTTCAACTTTGTTTCGACAATTCTAAAGCGCCTGTACTCAGTAATTGGCCTACTTCAAATACTTTGATTTTGATTTGTATAGTGAACAGAATAAAGAACATTATATCGATCTATCTACCTGTCTATCTATCTATGAAGTTAAGTAACATTTTCCAACCAAAATCTTAGAATCACCTCCTCAAATCTGTTACCTTTCCCTCGACTCCGCACAACCGTAGCTTGAAATGTAAATCACTCCAAATTAATAGTACCCTCCCAGACTGGTTGCTCCCGCTTTGTGGTCCGCTTCGAGCTAACCGGTGCTAAATCGCACAGCAGTTTAGCTACCCGTATTGATTCAAGCACCAGACAGTTTATATCAGTAGAGTCCAATAAACTTAGTACAAAGCACGAGTTGTACTCAAATAAAGCGTGTGATTGCGAATTTGAGTGAGCTAGTATTGATCGAATCGAATTGTCGTTCAAATGTGATGTGGGACGGTTGTGTGAAAGGGCTGTTGTTTTGTCGGTGTGGTTAGGATTGGCATTTGTTTGTTAATTGGAATGATTTTGAGGATGTTTTGGGGTGGTGTTTTAAAATGAGACTTGGTTATTTGTTTTGAAACAGATAGGTACAATTTTCAAAAACATGTGTTCTGTTGCAAATAGATTTCGTACTGCTGTTATTTAGAGTGACCATCAAACTGAAAAACTTTTTCTTTGGGACCAACATCAACTTCATAATAATACCCCAAATTTTTGATTCACGCTGTATATTATGAACACCCTACCAACCTAACACCTATCTCAGAGAATGTATTCCAATACATTCTCTAAAATGATGATGAAAACCGCATCAAGATCCGTGGCACTATTTGGAATACTTGAAACAACGCAGTGGAAAAAACCAACCAACCAACCAATGATGATGTTGGATGAGAACCAACATCAATTTAGAATTACAGAGGTTTAAGATTTAACTTGCACTGAAATATAAGTCCGATTCTTCTATTTTTATCAAAGGTCGGCCATCTTATTGAGTTTTAAATACTTTTTAGAGATAAACAAAGCGACAATTATAGACGATTATTTTTAGCCGCCTACGCTATTTTTAAATGGCCTGCAAATTTTTTCCATGTAAGCGTACCTATTTTTTAAACGATTCTGTCACTAATTTTCTTGTGTCTGTATATTTTTAACTTTGTGTCTTTATGAAGCAAATACGTGATTATTCCTCTTCCTTCTTCCTCTTTATTATTTCTAAATTTCTATTTCGGTGTATCGAAACTACCTCACACGATATGACGAATGCTGATATGATCACAACTACATTTTTAACTAGTTTAGTTAAGGAAATTGACCTTCTGTTAGCACGTCAATGGTCTACAAAGTTATTAACGCAACAAAGGTGTGATATTATCCAAAACAGAAGCTGAAATGCTGAAATGTGTCTGTAATTGAAGCCTAACCTATATTAAACCATAATTTAACTACGTACGTATGTATATCTAAAGTACACGTATGGCAAGGCAATATATTGTGTAAGTTTTGCTTCATTTAGGCGGTCCGTATTTAAACAATGCGATGAGTGCATGTCTCTAGATACACTTTTTATTGTTCTCTTTTGTCACTAATATTCATGCATGCCCCGCGCCCTCCCCGCGGTTGTCCACGCATATGTGAGGCGCCGACTTAATGTCATGCATAACTGATATTTGTATGGTTACTCAAATGCCAATTAGTTGTTACGTAATTTGAATAGGCTAGTTTCCACCATCAATAAATTGCAAAACTAATTAGTCCGTCAGTTAGGGTATTGGAAAATAATGGACACGTATTTTTTGTTTTTGTAAATCACTGAGTACTGACAAAGATAAAACGCATCAAAACTCGGGAGTGAGGGGTTGGTGACGTCACAACGCAATAAAAACTATAGCACGGCGTGACGTATTGCGAATTTTAAAAGTGTCGTATCTTCGTCAATTTTGGTTTATATAACAAAAGAAAAAATACTGGTCAAATATTTTTTTATAATCTAACTGACGGACTAATTAGATTTTTTTAGGACACAAGCCTATTGTAAGTCACTGTACTGTTGGTGTGCTTATTGTAAATAAATGCCCGGGCTGGCAGCAGAGATAGAATTATTTTATGTGCTTATTGTAAATAAATACCCGGGCTGGCAGCAGAGATAGAATTATTGTATGTGCTTATTGTAAATAAATACCCGGGCTGGCAGCAGAGATGGAATTATTTTATGTGCTTATTGTAAATAAATACCCGGGCTGGCAGCAGAGATAGAATTATTTTATGTGCTTATTGTAAATAAATAGCCAGGCTGGCAGCAGAGATAGAATTATTTTATGTGCTTATTGTAAATAAATACCCGGGCTGGCAGCAGAGATAGAATTATTTGATGTGCTTATTGTAAATAAATACCCGGGCTGGCAGCAGAGATAGAATTATTTGATGTGCTTATTGTAAATAAATACCCGGGCTGGCAGCAGAGATAGAATTATTTTATTTCTAAAAGCAGCAATCTAACTACAAGAGGAGCTCGTGGCTAAATAATAACAGCCGCTCGTGCCGATCTTTAGGTTAAGCCGTGCTTGCCTATGTTGGTCTGTGGATGGGTGACCACCCTTATAATACCAAGTTTCCACCGAGCCTCGGAAAGCACGTTAAGCTGTTGGTCCCGGCTGTCATTTGTCCATCTTTGGCAGTCGTCACAGGTAGTCAGTGGCCCAAAAAGTCTGGCAACCAGTCTTAACAAGTGGTATGGTATTACCCAGCATTAATGGGGTTGTGGAGGTCAGACAGGCAGTCGCTCTATGTAAAATACTGGTATTCAGCTGCATCTGGTTAGACTGGAAACCGACCCCAACATAGTTGGGAAAAGTCTAGGCAGATAAAGATGATGATGAGCAATCTATCTACAAGCTTATAACAAGAATCGAATCCCCTTTGTACTACTCATACTAACAGGTACTAAATATTGTTTTTTTTTTACACGAAAAAGGACAACGTTCATATAATTCTACGTGGAAATCAACTCGGTGCTATAAGCCAGACTAGATTCGGAAAGTCTTACACAGATAGTACGAAATTTTTCTCGCTCGGATTTTTCTCGATTTTTTCTCGAACGTATTGGATCTGAAGTGTGCGAAGGAAAATCTCCCGACCCTTTAAAGCCGGAACAGTGCTTGCCTCGGATCATCCGGTTTTCTTTGTAGGGCACTTTACTTACGTGTAGTGAATGTATCAATATCGCACCTTCTGGGGTAGGCAGATGTGTTATAGGTTTTATATTTTTGATGAAGAATTTCGGTCGGTATTTCTTTAATATTTTATTGGAGCAAAACTGAAGGTGTTTTACAAAGTTTTAGCAAGGCTGGCAGAAAAGATTTTATAGAAATTATAACGTGTCTCATTGGCAACATAATTTTTATATTAAAATCACATAATTGACTAGTGAAGCATCCATTCTATACTTAAACTAGAACCGCAACTTCATAGTTAGGTCTTGAAAGTATATAAAGATTCTTTTCGCATTTTACTATTTATCGGAAGTTTATTTAAATATCTACTTCAAGTAAAAACTCTGATAGCAATAGGCTCGCTCCTTGTTGCATGATACTTAAAACATAACTGACGAAATGTGTGTATCCTATTAGATACACCTCTACCTAACCTTTCCAAAATTACAGGCATGATGTTATGTTGTGAATAGAAATGTAAATATTCGTGTTATTTCTAGACTTCCAATATGGTTTCGTGGCACATCATTATGAATTCCAGGTTGTACCTTCATTTTTTCGCAGTATACCGAAACGTGCGTCAATTTCATGTCAAGGTACTGTGTTATACTGAATTATTACCTGCCATGAATTACATTGCGAACGTGAAAAACTGTGGTACCTACATCATGAAGATATTTTAGTACTAAACATGATCCTTTGAATACCTACAGGAATATGAAAACTGATCCAACCTTCAGGATGTATGTGTTTAGACAATCTCAATAACTAATCCATACACGACTTTATTGTGTGCCTCATAATAATAATAAAATTATGTGAAAAGAATTCGGACAAAAGTAAACCTTTGTGGAAGTTTAGTGACAAAAATAAAATATCAAATTTATCCTAATTTAGCTACCAAAAATACCTCAACAAACAACTTACAAAAGAATTTAAATACAGATTAAAACTTAAGATAGGTGTTATAAAAATATAAATAAATAATTTTTGACCTTCTGAAAAAACCATTCACAGAAAATATCGCTATATTTTACAGCAAGTGGGTTAAGGCGGAGACGAATCGAATAACACCTCATTTGTCAAAACGAATGATGGGTTGCTGAGAAAATGAGGAACTTCCACTTAATCGTCCCCTTTCTGAATGTCTTTACGATCCGTTTGATAAATGGCTATGTATTATAATTCATTGAGAATGTTAGTATTCATATACGTAGTTTGTATTACTTGTTCAAATGTAGTTGAAATTTACAAAATTTACAAAAGTCGACAATTAAAACTGGGCCATCTTTCTGTTTTATTTTTCCTTCAGAAATACAGTTAAAGTCAGCGCTTTTCTTCGTAAAAGCGTAAACAAAAGTTTTGTTACACACGTGTGCGGTCTTTGACGGATCACAAATATCAATTTTACATTTGAGTCAATTCTAACTACGACCTAAAAATACGTCAAAAGAGTTCTAACTGACTTTTTATCTTGAAAGCAAAAATATAATCCTTAAAATAAGTCAGTATGTCTATATAAAATACATTTCTCAGAAACTAATGAACCAATTTTGCACCAAAATTGCATTTATATCACAATCACACTGATAACAAAGTTTCCAAACAAATAATTCTTCGCGCTATCTCCAATTTTATTGAAGAAAGTATGAAACGGGGGCACGGCACGGTTGTCTTCAAAAATTGCTCGAACCAAGGTTGGGCCGGTGATAAAAAATAATATTCAAAGTTTTACCCCTCTTTCTCAATTATAGGAACTTTTATTGGAGTTCGTAATGCTGTCAACACCTCGAAGGCGTTATATCCACTTAAAACATTAGTATTTAATGTTATAGTATGGTGGGGATGAGCTGCTGAGTTTTTATTGGTATTATGTGCTTCACGATGGTATTTTTTTAGAGACTATCTAATTAAATCTTGAATTACATTTTATGCAAAATATGTAGTTTCAAAGATTCAGGCCTGGATGCAGGATCGCCCTGACACACCTGCACATGCAGGAAAAGCTACAAATAATCAGCACGCCTTGCACCCAAACCTATCTCAAAGGAATATTATATCCTGAAAGGTCTAGAATCAAATCTCAGCTGAAATCATGGTGACAGTTCGCGCGTAGGTGTTCATTAGACCGAGTATAATAATGCATGCGGATTATTGGTTGAGCTGGGTTTGAGGTCTGAGGATTCTTATATACAGATTTTAGTAGACCTGTCCAGTCAGTGCACCCGTTTTATGTTTCAGAACCAACGGGACTAGCCTCGCTGTCCTGTCCTTCCGAACGTCCGTCATGTGTAATTCTGTAGCCAGTATAATCAAATAATATAATATTATAAAATAAAGGGGGTTCCCCTACTACGATGCCATAATTAGATGGTACAAAACTCTTCATGCGCCAGTCCGACTCGCATTTGACTGATTTTTTACTAACCCACGACGCAAAAACGACGGGGTGATATAAGTTTGACGTGTCGGTGTGTGTGTGTGTCTGTCTGTGGCATCGTACTTTCCAAACGGATGAATGAACGGATGAATTTTGGTTTTGTTTGTTTCGTTTGAAAAGTGAATCAGTCGGGAGTTCTCTTAGCGATGTTTGATGAAAATCGGTCCAAAATGGCCGCCACCACAAAATGGCGGACTTCATATTTATTCACAATTCTCTCAATATGGGTATCAAATGAAACGGCTTGACTAGTAGAATACTCTATATACACTATGATATATTTAAAATTCAGGATGGCCGCCACCACAAAATGATGAATTACATTTTTTTTTTCACTAGTAAAGGGCTTGGCTAGTACAATAATTTATACTATATTACCAAATGCCTCCTGCCGCAGGCTCTATGCGGGGGTCGTGCGGTCCATGGCCCTTTACGGGGCCCCGGTATGGGCGCGTTCTTTGAGGCGGCGAGCCGCCTACTAACTGAACGCGCCCCAGAAAGTGGTGGCCGTAAAAATGGTCTGTGGGTACCGCACGATCGCCCGCGAGGCGGCGGGCCTGCTTGCCGGATTGCCGCCATGGGATCTGGAGGCGATAGTCCTCGCGCGCCTACACGAATGGCGCGCGGAGGCACTACGCCGGGGGGAAACTCCGCTGCCGCGGCAAATCGCCGTTCAGCGGACAGACCTCCGGCGCGATCTCATGGCGACATGGAGAGAGCGACTGTCGCAACCTCGTGCAGGGCACGCCACGACAGTGGCGGTAAGTCCCCTCTTTGAGGAGTGGCTTGAGAGGCGCCACGGCGCCCTCACCTTCCGCCTAACAAAGGTCCTCACCGGACACGGATGTTTCGGGAGGTATCTGCACCAAATCGGGCGGGAGGAAACGCCCGGGTGTTTCCACTATGAGGATCGACCGGAGGACACGGTGGAGCACACGGTGGAAGTCTGCCCTGCGTGGGCGGAGCACCGCCGTGTCCTCGTAGCGGCGATCGGCGGCGGCGACCTCTCGCGTCCGGCCCTGGTTCAATCCATTGTCCGGAGCGAGACGGAATGGGAAGCCGTCACCTCCTTCTGCGAAGCAATCATGCTGGCGAAGGAGGTGGTGGAACAAGAGAGGGAGAGAGCCTCTCTTCCGGCCGCCGCGGGAGACGCACTGGGCGTCGGGGGCCACGTGGTGGCTACCGGCCACCGTAGATGCGGGCCTGTGGACGGCTAGCTATGGGCTAGCTAGCCGTCCGTCCGCCTAATGACGACAGGCCGTGTCGACGGCGCGTTCGTGTTCCACGCGCGCCTCAAAGAGATGTCAGCATAAGGGGAGGGGCCCGCAAGGGCCGAAGCCTGCCGGGGTCGCGGGCCTATTCGAAAGAGATACCGCGGCCCCGGAACATAAAGGGCGAGGAAGGAACATGGATGGGTTTTAGTCAGTAAGAGTCTGACACTCCCTCCCGCTCCGCCCAGAGTGGGAGAAGTCATTTGATGATTTCCAATCCTAAAGAAAAAAAAAAAAAGGATGGCCGCCACCACAAAATGATGAATTACATTAATTTTTTTTTCACTAGTAAAGGGCTTGGCTAGTACAAAAATTTATACTATATTGAAAGAGAATGTGGAATACTAATTGGTTGGGCACCTTAAGTGACCCAAAATTGACTTGTTCAATATTTATTACTCATAAACCTATGTTTTAGGTAATTTCTTTAACAGTAAGTAATTTGTTTCAAATGGTTTCAATAAGTTAGTACATGAGGCTATTTGGTTCACGCGCCATAAGGATCGCGCTCTTGGATTCGCCGAACCTGGCGACACCAGCGCCAAAGTTTTGGCTGCCGCTCCCCGAGCGCCGACCAATGGGAGCATTAACAGTTCCTTTCGAATTCTCGTGTGTGCTTCTCGCGTATTTTCTTGGTGAGGAGTGCTTTTCTTCACGATAGACAGTTAAAGGTTTTCATGAAACTCGTGAAGATACCCAGCAGTGATTTGACAATCTGTTACGTGAAAGTGCTTCACGGTGTGAGCTGCCGGCAGTTGCAGTTGAGGCGTCCCTGAGCTGGTCTGAAGGTTAGTGGGCCAATAGTTTTCAGAGCTGACGTTGAAACCGTTTGTACTTCCTCCGTTCACAGGGTGGTTTTCATAAGAATCATTTAATTTAATCAAACAACATAATTTGCATAATTGTTCTCCCCGCGTGGCGTCGGCTATTTGCACGCCGCGTCACCACTAATAATTAACGAAATGAGATGAGGAAAGTGGAGAGATGACTGGTATCTAGGACCTAACGATTAACGAATATTTTCTATTTAACTTTTAGTACATTATGTCTCGGGGTTTTTTTCCTGACAACCAGTCTTACCAAGAGGTATCGTATTACCCAGTACTAACTGGGTTGTGGAGGTCAGATAGGCAGTCGCTCCATGTAAAATACTGGTATTCAGCTGCATCCGGTTAGACTGGAAGCCGACCCCAACATAGTTGGGAAAAGGCTAGGCAGATGATGATGTGTCGGGGGTTTTTTAAATTTTTAATTTAATTTCACTTGTTTTTATCATTCGTGTAGCTAATAAAGCACATAGCACTTAATTTTAAACCTTACCTATCATCCATTACTGTCATAATCCTCACTAAACTTAAGCTACCAACATAAGTGTGGCCCTCACTTTAAATCCAACGAGCTATTTGGATCTTATAAAGAATAATTGAAGATAGCAACTTTGCATGGGAATTGGCTCGTAGCCAAAAGCTTTGCACAGTAAACAGGTTTATGCAATAAACAATTTTCGTGAAATAAAGTGATGTTGCTGTACTAGTAAACGTCAAGAGCTTGCATTCAATCTGATGGGTTTAAGTAGTAAAGAGAGAGCCGGAAGACGCATTGTGACTCGCATGGCCCAGCGGTAGTGGGGCTGCCTTAGGGTTCTTAGGGTCCCGGGTTCGAATCCCGGTAGGTGCAGCAAATGTTTGTGTGATGAGCATGGACATTTGTTTCCGAGTCATGGATGTTTATATATATAATAAGTATGTATTTACAAACAAAAACTATATATGTAGTGTATTAACTACCTGGTGTCCACGACACAAGCCTTGCTTAGATGGCGCTGTGTTTCATGTCCAGCGATATTTATTTATTTATAGTAAAACTTATTTGCCAGTTTCAATATACTTGTTCATTAGTAATTTATGTCAACTATGTCGAAAAGTTCAAACACGATTCAAAAGCACAATTATTATAAAACATACAGGGCCCCGAAAAGTTGAAGTAGCAAATGATAATTTTATTTATCATAGCAGCAAACATTTTCAGTCCTAGAGTGATATTTTATTTTCTCCGAATGATTCATTAGTTCAAAACTTCAGCAAAAAAATCAATACCTAAAGAATTCAGGAAGTACAAGGAGTTAAATTCTATTTTATCATGATCTACTTTGCCTTTTTCCAACTACGTCGGGGTCGGCTTTCAGTCTAACTGGATGCAGCTAAATATTAGTATCTTACATGAGCGATAGCTTATCTGACCTACACAACCTAATTAGTGCTGGGTAATACGATACCCCCTGGTAAGATAGGTTGTCAGACTTTCGCGCCACTACCTCTCAAATATCAAATTATATTCACGACGAAAATAAAATTTTATTATTTATGATTTAGCAAATAAAGATCTCAACCACGAGGCTTATTGTTTACTCATCTCTTCATAATCGATAGGAAAACAACGATAAAAAATATTTTATGAGATACAAAACAAAGTAGTGAAGGAAAATAAACAAATATTGTCACCCAGTAATCAAAAGACATTCTACACGAGCGAACCACAGAGTTGCCAGGAAACACCCCACAGATAATTTCAGAATCAAAACACAAACGACAACACTTCGAAAATTCATTAGCGATGGTTTCCAAACTAAATTACGTAGGTAAACTGGCATATTGGGCGTATCGTTGCAAGCTAAATATCGGAAGCTTCCCGCCTATTATTTGCCAGGGTACCCCACAACGTTAAATATGATCCGAAACTTCCGCCTCTGTTAATTTTACTAACAGACTGAAAACCGCAAACCTGAACATGTTGTGTTGGTAAATAATAATTATGATCGGTTACGCGTCTCATTGTTTGTGGTTTTGTAGCTGATGATGGAATCTTGTTGACATTATTGTAAACCAAATAATACATCACTCGATCACCTTAATTACGTAACCCACTTTTTCATGGCATTCAAAAGAAAATTCATTAAATGATACAACACTACCATGGTACCATTGCAATGCAAAAACCACAGAACAGATAAAAGAGTTTAGAAGGGTCACGTGGGCAGGGCAGGTACACCGCTCATATAAGTGAACGCTCAAATGTCAATCGATACCCATTTTGATCCAGCAACTTTGAGGCGAGTATGAAAAATCTAGCATCAAAATTTTCTGGTTACAGGAAACACACTCAAAATCTTAATGTTTAAGCTTTCAAGCTGACAATTCTTTCAAGCATTATGTTTATAACAAGTGTTAGTCTAGACGTGTTCCTCATCAATCATTACTTTGTAACACCTTATTCTTGAGAAGAATCGCGTCCTCAAAATACGCGCTATAAATATGGAGTTGCAGATATCAGCCCAATTACAATTAAATCGAGTAGTTAAAGGTTGTGAGAAAGGACGGGCAGGTGTTTGTTACTCTATTACGCAAAAAATTATGAACGAATTGTATAAAAATTGAATTTGTATAGTTTATAACCGGGATTAACTCGTAGGTTACTTTTTACCTTTTTTTCCGGATGGGAAATCATGAAATAACTTCTCCCACTTTGGGCGGAGCGGGAGGGAGTGTCAGACTTTTACTGACTAAAATCCATCCATGTTCTTTCCTCGCCATTTACGTTCCGGAGCCACGGTATCTCATTCGAACAGTCCCGCAGCCCTGGCAGGAAAAGCCCCTAGGCTGAGGTGCGACTGCACTGGCCACTTCTATTATTTGCTCAATGAGTTATGGGCCGCAGACCTCGTGGAAGTTGGCGACACGAGCTGGACAAACCCAACAATCAAAGGCTCGTATTGGCCCTGGATCAAAATAACTGGAAATCATGGGGAGAGCCCTTAGTCCAGCAGTGGGATGATGTAAGAAGCTAACAGAAATAATCAGGCATCCTGTTATCCTATGTACACGTGGCTCACATTTCGCAGAAAGGATCGGCCTTGAAAGTATTATTTGACGTCTACTGAGATGACAACAATAATAGAACAAGATTTTACGTTGATAGAAACATGATTACAAAATTACAGAAGATATTATTATTTGATAGGTTTTGTTGGTGCTCTTGATAAGAAATGATTGTAAAGGTAGGTATTGTCAAAGATTTCTTTTTATTTCTACATTCAAAACACAATTATTTTTTGCTAATGTTCTTGATATTTGGAAAAAGTAACTCTGGAAAACAAACGTCTCATAAAAGTAGTAACATAAAAGGAAGGAAGCCGACGTTTTCGAATCATAAATTGGAGGACAAAGTGTTAACTACCGAACTTTACTGATCCCGCGTGGTAGATTACTGCCCACTCTTTCTGATAGATATGAATCAGAAGCCTGAACAGAAACAATCTTATGGAATGATAGTGTTTTGTCTTGCTTGGCTAGGTTGGTCCTCGATGAATGATCACCCTTTACATACCGAGTTTTGTCCTTGCCTCGGAAAGCAAGTCAATCCGTTGGTCCGGGCTGTCATTTCTAGATCTTTGACAGTCGTAACAGCTAGTCAGTGACCCAAAAGTTTGACAACCAGTCTTATCAAGGGGTATCCGTATTACTCGGTACTAACTGTGTTATGGAGATCAGATAGGCAGGCGCTCCATTTAAAATACTGGTATTAAGCTACACCCGGTGAGACTGAAAACAGACCTCAATATAGTTGGGAATAAGCTACTTAAGCTGTGATTTGTTAAAATTACGAAATATCTACCTTCTATTTCTTTAAAAATACTATTGTTTGTTTTAACAAAGTATATCATTCAACAAAGACTAAATCTAATTTCAACAAATTAAATAACCAAATTGTCATCATTAATACACAACAGAGCTGGTTAAATATAAACAAATATTTGGATCACCTATTTAGATTATTAGCGGTCAATTCATATTCATATTCGGCGGTAGAATTTCAGTCGATTGATTTGAGTGTACGAGTAGGTACATAATTAAATGTGTCGGTTATATGTTGAAACATGAAGTGTCAATGAATAGTGATAGGTTTCTAAAACAAATATACCTATCCGTATTTTAGTATGTTCATTGGAATTTACTTATTTGGAATTGCTTTTTGAATGCTTTGTTCAGCTGTAAAACGATTTATGGATTAACGATAAAACCAACAAACTATTTGTAATTTACGGCCATAAAATATTGTGACAAACGATTTTTCAAAACAAATGAAATATGAACTACATTTAAACGGGTTCATTTTGAGCGTCAATAAATACTTAAATCGTATTCGAAATGAAGTTGATTTTTGTTTAAAAACTGAAAACAACTTCAGGAAATCATACCTCTTCGTATCAAACATGTGCACCAAAATCATACCTTTCCACGCAATTAGATTTAATTATGATCAATAAAATAAACCTACTAACTCCCGGCACATTGCCAAACTAACTTGGTTCAACTAAGTCACCGAATTTGAGTTCACTTTTATTTAGTCAGTCAAGCCTTTCTACCCGCTCTGACGGGGGCAGTGAAGCCTGAATAAACACTAATAATGAAAAGGAATTAAATTTACTGGATTGTTTGTTTGTTTCTGTGCCCGGTACCCGGTGCCCGAAATTAGGACCTTTGCGTATTAGGTTTGTTTCATGATTTGAAATCCTCGAAAGACAATTTGGGTTGGCGTGGCAAATAAGGGATTGGAGTTCGGCCCTGTCAAGTGAATTGAAATTATATTTTGTTGAATTGTCATTTTATTTCAAACGATTTTTCACCCGCCTATGTTCATTTTTTTTAAACACTATCGTTACAAAATATATACTATATCTTCATTGATGTACGAGTATAAACCACATAGTTTTAGAGTTTCATTAAAATCCGTTGAGTAGTTTTTTCGTAATGGAGTAAGACCTGTGTTTCGGTAACGCTGATGTTGGTCGCGTACGTTAGCGAGCAATATAGTAGCAACGTATGTGATTGTAATCTCTCGAAATATTGTCAACTGCACATACTGCTTACAATATACCGCTTTATTTTTCGGTAGATTGTAATCGACGGAAGTATCTCTGCCCCCATAATCGGGACTTGGGGCACCTCCACGTTAGGTTAGTTAGGTTCCTTTAAACCCTGCAGATAGAAATAGGGGCTCCCGCGTAGCGAGGCTCCGTCGACTAAGTTTTTTAGGGGAATATGAAGTGTTTTGAGTTTAGAGTATATTAATCGGTATTTCTCAGGTACATTATCTTTTCATGAGACTGGTACCATGGGGCAAGGGGGACTGCTCCTTCCCCCCCCCCTCCTTCTGCACACCGCGCGAGTTGACTTCCATCGCATACATTTCACATTATTACGGTTTCACTTCGATAGATTACAATCTACCGAAAAATATGCGTTACTAGCTGACCCGCGCAACTTCGTCTGCGTAAGACGAACCAACAGTTCCTAAAATTAGCGCGTTCAACCAACCAAACAAACATACTCTGCAGCTTTATAATATTAGTACAGATTCAAGTAAGTAACAATTTATTTTTTCTCGAATTGGTTTACATTAATCGCCAAATATTCTACTTATATTTTTCCAAATAAGGGCTCTTCCCTCGACTGCCTTACGTTTCTATCCTTGGGTACTCGACGATATCATATTCCAGCTAGGTCGAAAGTTCTCATCAAGTGGCATGACTGAGCAGCGACACGTTAAAGCTGCTTCAAACTGTTGCGGACCTCTCGCATCTGCCTTCCTTCTCCAAAGACAGACCTTCGATGGTAGTCATACTCCAGGCAGGTCAACACAACATGATGTAGATGCTGTAAACTCTTGAAAACCTATTGCAAATTCTTTTCGTCTCCAAGCCTCCATCATGAGACCTTCAATGACAGTCATACTCCAGCTATTTCTCAAGTTCTCATCAAGGTGCACTAAGTGAGCGCAATGACGATATAGCTGCTGTAAACTATTGAGGATCTCTTGCAACTGCCTTCAGTCTCCATCGCTAGACCATCGATGACAGTCTTACTCCAGCTAAGTTTAAAGTTCTCATCAAGGTGCACGAAATGAGCCTTAAACACGATAGAGCAGATTTGAAGTGTTGCGGACCTCTTTTGACTGCCTTTATTTCCACCGTTAGACCTTCGATGATACTCATACTCCAGCTAGGTCTAAGGTTTATATCAAGGTGCATGAAATGAGCCGACACGCGATATACCTGCTGTAAACTGTTTCGGACCTCTTGCGACTGTCTTCCGTCTCCATCGCTAGACCTTCGATCACAGTCAAACTTCAGCCAGGTCTAAAGTTGTCAAAAAGGTTTATGAAATAAGCCCCAACACAATCTTCTTCTTTATCGTGTGGTTAGTGCCTAACCTGGTGTCAGAGTTCTTATGCCGCCCAAGGTCCTCTGTCTTGGCTTATACATGCCTTCGAGAAATAACTCTCAGGCATGCTGTGGTTTTCTCACGATGTCTTAACCAGTCAAACTTCAGCCAGGTCTAAAGTTGTCAAAAAGGTTTATGAAATAAGCCCCAACACAATCTTCTTCTTTATCGTGTGGTTAGTGCCTAACCTGGTGTCAGAGTTCTTATGCCGCCCAAGGTCCTCTTAGAAAATATATCTCAGGCATGCTGATTTCCTCACGATGTTTCAGCAAGCGATGATTATACAATACGCACATAAATCCGAAAAATCAGAAGTGCGTGACTTTGATTCGAACACGACTATTTTCAACATAAAATGGGACAAACTTTGCGATACACGCTTTTCAATAAAAAATAATCATGAAAATCGAACTTCTCTGGAAAAGTTATGCGTCATCATCATCCATAGTCCGACTTCACCCACTGCTGGGTACAGGCCTCTCTTTGTTTGTGCCAAGCTCTACGCTCTTGTGCCAGTCTCATCCAGGATATTCCCGCAATGGCAACAATATCGTCTGCTTATCTCACCGCTGGACGACCAAAACTTCTATTTCGATTTCTAGAACGCCACTTGGTCACAGCTTTACTCCACCTGACAGCACCGTGTCCTGCCCTACTCCATTTGAATTATCGTCATTCATCATTATTTCAGCCGAAAGACGTCCACTGCTGGACTTAGGCCTATCAAGTGTCGCCACATTGACCGGTCTCGTGGGACTCGCATCCAACGGATTCTTGCAACTTTCATCAGGTCATTTGAGTATTGCTCACCTACTTAAAGAAAACAGGCGTTGAACTGCGAACCTCTTCCAAAAAACCAAACATGAGCCATCTGACACGGGCGAATGTCAGTATCATTATTTCACGGAAAATCATAACACCGCGATTCAGAAAATGGAGTCAAATGAACAACCCCGTTTACAGAGCACGAAGTTAAACTGCTAAAACATATGCATGGAAAGCGGTCGAACAGAGACTCTACCGGCTATGTAGATTTTTAAAGGAGGGTCATGTTGACTATTCTCTTCTTGACGAAAGCTATTATCATTTATATTATTTCGTTTATCAAAATATCAACAGGTAGTAATGCATCATACGCACGATGAGTTTCCCTGACACGCAGAATCAAATTATCGCAAGACTCTAAATTCTCGCCAGCGACCATAAATAATGGCAACTTCGTTCAACGTCAACAAAATGTGAAGATAAGCCAACTATATAAATGAAAAGTATGTATTTAAAAATGTTTAAAATCTTACAGCTATCAAAAAAATATATGGTTACAAACACTAAAAGTAAAAAGCGGTTGGGGATCGAATAACATCTTAGACCAATAAAAAATCGAAATAAATCACAAAAAGTAATCTAAAGGGGTCGGGGTTTGAACCTTCGATCAGTGAGTCATAGGCGGCCTTGAAACTATTAGGATATCTGTTCCACTGACAGTTTGCCTAAAATAGCTATTGACATGCATGTGGTGAAACAATTGAAGAGTTTGGACATGCTGGGTTAATTTCGTGTTTTTTTTTTTAATATCATATTTTTTTTTCATAAGAACCTTCTCCTGACAATAACAGACACAACAAAAAAAGAATTAGTGAAATCGGTCCAGCCGTTCACGCGTGATGCCGTGACCAAGGGAAATAGGGATTCATTTTTATATATAGAGATATTTTTTTTTTATATAATTACTTTTCTACCGCAGACGTGGGGGTCCGCGCTCTTATTTACATTTTATTAGTTGTTTGATTGATTTAAAAGAAAAAATTAAAACTACGATCGTGTTCCATCATTGGACACGTTACATTAAACTAAGCTTATTATTAGTAACTTAAGATCTACGTGAGTCCATCCAATTTCTTTTTATTTTTTTGTTTTTGTCTTTTAGGCTTTACAGTTGTTGATATTTCCTTAACCACTAATTAAAGTTAGCAAAAATCTACACCAAGCTATTTAACAATATTTTTTTTTGTAAGCAATATGTTTATTTGACAATCTTTCGAGAGTTTCCAATCTCTCTAGTTTTATTACAATCTAACGTGTTTGACAGTTTAATGGTGACATATCCATCCTTAAAAACTTCCGCATTTATAAATAGTAGTAAACTCTTTCTTCTTAAGACTTTCCTTTGATCTAAAAGAAGTAAGAAATCAAGTAGGTATGCGTCTATTTTTAAAATCTTTACGAAACCCAATTACTTACGTCTCTTTTTATTTTAGTTTTGAAAAAGGTCTTTGAAAGATAGATTCATGAAAGGAGCTTAAGTTTTCTAATAAGATTATGTTCTAGTGGAAATACTTTTGAAAGCGTACGAGTCTGGGGAAATGTATCATATCTATTTGTATCTCCTAAGACCGTTGGCATGTGTGCGTGCTTATAAAGTTATTTCCAACTTTATACTTAAGTGAAAGGGTATAATTTAATAAAACGTAGGGGACATTCTAGAAGGGGTGACCTAAAAAGTTTATCAATTATCTGTATGAACAGATGCTGCCGCGATATCAAAGGTTGATCCCGTCAAACAAAGGAACACAAAATGAAATTAACTTTTTTTGGATGAACAATATGTGTGATGGTGAAACTGTAACTTTGGGTGTGTTTTTCAAATAACATAAATTTATACTGGTTGAGCAATCTGTGAAAATCGTAGAATTTAACAAAATATAACACCACGCTTTCAATTCTCGACGAGTTAGGTGTACCTACCTATTAGAACACCCACATCTCACAGTTATGTTTAAGTCCCATTTAACAGGTGGCGAGCCTATTGCCAACAACCGGGCGCAAATCCAAACTCCGTGGGTGCCACTGAGAAATTCCTGATGAGAAAACCCAATAACGCTTTGCCCGATCTGGAATTTGAACCCAGGACCTTATGCTCAGCAGTCTCGATCAGTTTGCGATAACTAGACCAACAAGGCACTCAATAAACACAATTTCTTAAGGGGCCGGCGGAGCATGCATCGTTCATACAAACGTAATACCAAAATAATATGAAAATCAAACATTCTTATGGTAGTGTGTATATATTTCGATTTTATTATAGAATATCTATATTCCCAAATAAATATTTTGAAAGGACAGTGCTATAAAGACGAGATATGAGGAACATAAAATGTCTATAAAAAAATATTTTTCTCATAACTCTTGTTTAAATCAGTGTACATTCAAAATCTGTGTTTGGGAACCTACATATTCTGTAATCCAATCAAAATAAATACACGCTACCTTAAGAATACGAGTATGTTTGATTTACAAATTATTTTGGTATTACGTTTGTATGAAGGACGCATGCTCCGCAGGCGTCTTCAGAGTTGTATAAAAACTTAAATAATAAAACTAGTTCAAGATAAAGTCGAGTATCCCATAGCATTACTTAAACTATGTACTACGTAGCAGCTACCAAAGTTTTCCTCCGAGGTACTTAGTGAATAGTGAGTGAGTAGAGGAAATTGCGGACATAACTCTTTTTACAGTAGATTGAGCTACTTTACGAGTGTGCCTGACTGGGGACGCCGAGTAGTCTTACTGTACGACTACAAGTATACTAGCACTAAATACAAAGTGTAAAGTTAGTTCTCAGACTTATTGTGGGTCACCCACAAACTTTACTTGCTGAATTATCTATGAAGACTCTCGGTATATTCGTTGAGGAAAATAATGAAGCTTTATTCACCCTTTTACCTCTTTGAGTTTTCAAAAAGGAAATATTCAAATTATGCATTCCAACAGCAAAGGATACACAAAATTCTGACCATATTTCCTAAAGGTTCCACACAAAAAAACAGTGATAGAAATACACGGAAAGAGTGGTAGTGCACGTCGCTATAACTTATCAAGGCTTTCCCGTTCGCGGCAATCTGTCTGCGGACAGAAAAATGTACGTTGGACTAGTAAACTGACCGGGAAAGGTCCATAGCCTGTCATTTTTTACACTGAAATTCTCCTACCTACACACACGTAAAATGCAATTTCCTTTAATGTTACCTATTCTCATATTCATACTTTACGAAACAGTTTGCTCTTAAAATACTCTGACAGCTCCAATTTCACAGACGATACCGAGTGAAATATGTAGCGAAATGACTTGAAAATCTCAAAGTTTATTTAGGAATTTCCCATGTAGTAGATAAGTTCGAAATTGTTCAAGTTTGCACTTTCATGCGATGGGAACTTGTGTGCGCGCTCAATTTCGAATGCTCGGCGGTGCGGTGTTGTCACAATATTTGCCGTTTGTACCGCAATGCGCCGCGTCACACGGAAATTTTTCGAGGCTTTATGTAAAATTTAGATATGCCGCGCATGTGCAAAGTAGGTCAAAGGCGAATGTGAAACATTTTTCGAAAGCGGATTGTGGGAACTGGCACATTGTTGCGGAGAAGTTGACTTCAGTTTGTTTGCTATGATGAATGGTAGGAACCCTTTCGCGTTATCCACATAACTTCGGTGGTGTTCGCTTTGCAAGGCTCGGACGTATGTTTATTATTTGACGCCGTCGTTTCATCGTAATCAGGACGGACCGGACATTCGCAAAAAAGTTTTTCGAAATATGTTTTTTGTATGGTGTCCTAAGTTGTCTAGATACATTATTACACAGTATCTGTTTTCAATATTATGTTGACGTTCATTTGTTATGTGCCGTGAAAGGTATCCAACTGATAACATCATTACACTTTAGTACCAAGTAACCCATCTATTCTATCCTTGCAATTTCAGAATGTTGTTCAAATGTACATTTTCATCAACCTGTTGTTAACATTGTAAACACAAACAAAAACTTGTCACAGTTCCAAACATAGAAAAAAGAAATAATAAAACTGAACATCATGCGGGTCCAAAGAAAAACGAAAAACTAAAATAAAATAAAACAACAATCTGTCGTCGATCAATCGCACGTAGAGGCAATTGCATTTCAAAAACAAAGCGACCTGCACTTGAAACCCCAAATAGGTATAAAAAGTTCTCCATCCCCTTTGATTTGTTTTTGTGCAGCATAGTCAAAGACTTCAAAGCATCCAGTCGGATAAATGAATAACACGACTAAGCCATATAGCCGTTTAATAGGTTTCTTTAAAATGAAATGAAATTCAGACGCAATTATGCAACGCTCATATACGAGCATCGCTTCACTCATGAAGAATGCATTTAGTTGTCAACTCGTAGTAATCGCCTACTTCATATGACGACGTGGTGCTTCTGGTCGTATCAGACAATGGTGTATTGAGCATTTGCACATATCAGCATTACCGCTGCGAAGTTGAGGAGATGATTTACTCCAGTTACGATGTTTCGCTGATTGACGACGGTGAGTTGTTGCAGAGAGGCGGTACTGAGCCAGCATCGAACTGGTGATGACCTTACATGCACGTTATTATCATCATCATTATGCCATGCCTATTAATGTCCCCATTGCTGGCTCTTTATGAGAATATTCACCGTTTTAAGAGCAGTGGTGATGAAATAAATTACACAAAATAATGCGCCTGTCTGAGTTTCGAACCCATGACTTGCTGTTCGTAAGTTGGGGCCACCACCACTGGGCTACCGCTGCTCTCCACGTATGCACTTGAGTAACCTTTATAGTTTAAAAAAAAAACGTTACACAAAGGTTATTCTAAACTGGTGTTCTAAAAGTTTGTTCTAGTTCCAAGTGAGTTATTTCAGCTGCTATAAATGCTTCAAATTGATACGAAGCTGGATGAATAATGAACATTCTAACAGTTTGACTTTAGTTCTAATTTTATGACCGCTACATTTATCAAATGTTATTCTAGTATTTGTGAAAGACTAGACTAGACTAGATAACGCATAAACAAAACTATGTTAGTAGGTTGAATAGATCAATAGCGCAGATGAGGTATTGTTTTCACTTTTATTTTAATACAGGGTGTAAACCACCTCATCACGAAGCCGCCAACCAAGCATTCTGTACAACAAACTAAGTAACTTTAAACAAAAATTATTGCTGGGGAACAACTTTTTTTTTGGAGTGAAAAATCATGTTTTGTGGTGGAATTTAATGTGACGCACTTAAAACATTGTGCCGATGGATGAATTGAATAGTACGGGGGTCGTAGACGTTTTTAAACTAAAAATCTTACATTAAAAACTGGTATTAAAAAAAGGAATTGATGAAAAGTTGGATCTTTGACCCCTAACCTAAGTAACTAGAAGGTTAAATTCCCAGGTATGGCGTAGCACAAAAAAAATTCAATGACGGGGAGAACAAGTGCCTTTCGGCTTCGTTAAGACGCCTGCGGAGCAAGAGCATTTCATACAAACGTATTACCAAAATAATTTGTAAATTAAACACAATCCTAAGGTAGTGTGTATTTATTTCGATTCAATTACAGAATATCTAGGTTCTCAAATATATATTTTGATTGCACACTGATTTTAACAAGAGTTATAAGAAAAATAAGTTTTCTATGGAATTTTAAATTCCTCATATCTCGTCTTTGTATCATTGTCCTCTCATAAAATATATTTGGGAACATAAATATTCTGTAATCCAATCGAAATAAATACACACTACCTTAAGAATATGTTTGATTTTTTAATCATTTTGGTATTACGTTTGTATGAAATACGCATGCTCCGCCGGCCCCTCAAAAGGTGTTTTACACCCTTTATACTCGTACTAACACTTCACCCGCGACACTAGGACAGCACACTACACTAACAGTGTCCGTATGTTGAGGTGATTTCACTTGACGAGTACACTTCACTCTGTTCCGCTTGGAATCCAGTGATCACTAAGTGTACTGTGTGAACCGGCCCTAATTAATATTTATGAAGATCAAGTGAGGGTAGTTGAACAAACGCCTTCACTTTGCTGTGGCGGTACCTCCAACACTTCAGTCTCCCCGCGACCACGGCTGATGCAATCCGGTCGAAACGTCGGACTTAAATTAAAAGTAAAGTTCGCGATAAATACCCGTTTCCATTTATTTTATAATTGTGCTATTTAGTTGTTCTTATCTTTGGAACATATCACAGGAGGAGTTCATGGTAAAATAATAACAGCCGTTCTGGACTTTAGGTTTGTAACGATGTCGTTTCATTTAGTCTCGTGGACGTAAAACCTCCACGACGACTAAAAAACCTCCATAGTGCTTACGTACTCAAAGAAAGAAATGTAACAGTCCTTTCAAAATTCGAATTTAAAATTGGCTTGTCGCATTGACTGCACAGCCATTTTTATCATCAGTCCTACCAAAATTATGTAACGATATACATCTTCCTAAGTTTCTTCCTACTACCAGAGTATTGAGTGTTTGCTCTAACTAGCACAGCTGGTTTCTATTTAATGAAGTTCTAAAAAAAAAACCCGACGCACGGGGTAAGTTTTTGATAATAAAATACTATCTTGTAACTGCGGCTCCTCGCCGCCTATTAAAAATTTCGTCATACTAGGACTGTTTTTTTAACCATGTATTTTTTATTTATTGTTTCAGTTTTTTATTTTTAATCATACGATTTCTACAATAATAAACCATCAAGTCGCATAAGAAACGTTTATTATTTCATCATCTGCACCCATCACGTCACACTGGCTCCGGAAGAACTACCCCGGGATGAGGTTGTAGAAGCTTGGCGAGAAAGCGCTGACACGCCAGACGAGGCCGACACGCCAGCTACCAGAAGCGTTTTACACCATCTCCCGCTACATTCTACGTGACTGCGCCGAGGACACTGACCACCCTAATTGGATCAAAAAATGAAGATTAGAGATTATTATTAATATTTACAGCGCGTATATAACAACGGCGTAATAGTGATTACTTTTTAGTGATATACCATATTCTACCCTATGTAAGTACTACAGTCAAACTTCATCCCCATTTTTCATAACACAAAACAGAACGTATCACAACTATCTAAACTACAATCACTATACACACATTTTACAGACAATAACACGCTCGACGCTACTAAGGCAGGTTACAAATGTAATCGGTTCCCGATTGTCTTAGTACCGGAGGCATTCATACACAAACTAATTACCTACCTATTACTCATATACCAAATACTTACAAAACTCAATACTTATTACAACACAGCCTTACAGACATCACCTACTCACACCTACGGCTTGTCTAACGACAGCTACATAAACCCTCGAGTTCTTGGAGTTTAAACCCTCGCAGTTATTCCAAAACACGTTGGTTACCTCACCCTTGGCTTTGGGGAGTACCCTTATCCAAGTTACTACACGCTTAGCCCGTATTTCTCTAGGCCTTCGAAGCCGACTCGAGAATACGTAAGCTAAGTTCTTACAAACATTACATGCAGCTAACAGAATATATTTTTAACACTAAATACACAACTATACAATAATATAATATAATAAAATACATAATCAGAAATTATCATCATAATCTGAAAATTTAAATACATAAACTGTCATACTCAGACGTTGTCACTTTATTTTCAACAATTTTCTTTAATTGACTGAAAAGGTTTTATACCTTTTGTTCAATTTAAAAGCCCTATATACAATATGGATATTTCACAACTTAACAAACCTGAAATCATACCTCAACCTCCTCATTTTAAAGAAAATTGTATAAATTTTAATTTTTGTCATATTTATGATTAACTAGTTACTATACATAGGTAGTTGCTAAGTAACAAGCCACAGTATTATAGTCTTTGAACTCGTTTCATGGAGTATTAGTCTTTTTGCCAGTACTAAGGTTAGTTCCGTATTTGACCACCAAAACGGTTTCCAAGGTGAACGATTTTTTTAATCCTAAACATATTATCATTTAAACCCTCTTTAGAACCTCTTTCACTCACTTGAACCTCTTACCTCTCATACCCTCTTACCTCTCATACCCTCTTACCTCTCATACCCTCTTACCTCTCATACCCTCTTACCTCTCATACCCTCTTCGAGTCCTCTCTCAAACTCAATATTTAACCCTGCACGGACTATTGTACTTTAATTTATCACTCTTTTAAATATTGTATTCTTTTGCTATCATTTAATTTTACTTATTTTTTTTTTTAAATGGTTTTATTAAAAAAAAGGCATAGACTCATTCCGTTATATAATTTTATTTACTATTCTTGTAAAAACTATTAAGTTGTAAATACTCCACAAGGAATACCTCATGAAACATTTGGCTTGTTAATACCATATTTTATTTCTTGATTTTGTTTTTTTTTTTTTTTATTATGGAGCGGTACACGACTCCTAAAATAAGCCATGGTGTCGAGCGGTTTTCATAACTCGTAAAATAAGCCTTTGTGAACCTTACTTTTAAGTTATATAGTATTTTATCCTTGAACCTGAATTTTAAGTGGGTTATTTAAAAGGTGCGGGTTACGACACCTAATTAAAAAAATAAGCCATCGTAAACCTAAAATATTATGTACTCTTCACAAGTACCTACTTATTATAATCTCTAAGCAGATTAATATTTTTCCTGACCATTATTAGGGTTAGTAAACTTGTAAATTTTTAGAACATTTAAAACACACACTTACACATGACATTCATCACACACAAAAACACTGAACACGATCACCAAACGCCAGCGGGTGGTGACTGGCAATAATTCAATAAGCCTGCACTAATCTGGGTTAGTTCCTTGAGAAACATCTTCTATTATATAAGATTTCTCTTTTTAACTGTTGCCTTAATTCAGACTTATTGATTAAGACTTTGTTAGATACGATGAATGTTAGTATTATGAATGTTAGTATTTGAATGGAACCGGAACCAACCTAGTGTAAATTTGTCACTGTAATTAACATTCTTACATTCAAATTCTATCATGCACTTCCATTAATTAACAAATATGTTATTACCTATATTATTATTTTTATATAAAAGTGACTTGTTTTGTAACTACTTACCTACCAAATTTAATGTAATTGTGATAATGACATCGTTATCATTCCCGTATTTTTTTTAAACTTTAATTTAACTCGGACTTAATAACAACTTAACTTCAACTTACTAATTTTTTTTTCTCTTTTCTAACTTTCAACTAACTTTTTCTTTAACTTTCACCTCTTCATACCAATTCTCCTTCTTTTGCAAAAAAAAAAAAAAAAAATCCTTCAAAGATTTTTTTTTTTTTGCGCCGGCCACCCCGGTATTGTAACGATGTCGTTTCATTTAGTCTCGTGGACGTAAAACCTCCACGACGACTAAAAAACCTCCATAGTGCTTACGTACTCAAAGAAAGAAATGTAACAGTCCTTTCAAAATTCGAATTTAAAATTGGCTTGTCGCATTGACTGCACAGCCATTTTTATCATCAGTCCTACCAAAATTATGTAACGATATACATCTTCCTAAGTTTCTTCCTACTACCAGAGTATTGAGTGTTTGCTCTAACTAGCACAGCTGGTTTCTATTTAATGAAGTTCTAAAAAAAAACCCGACGCACGGGGTAAGTTTTTGATAATAAAATACTATCTTGTAACTGCGGCTCCTCGCCGCCTATTAAAAATTTCGTCATACTAGGACTGTTTTTTTAACCATGTATTTTTTATTTATTGTTTCAGTTTTTTATTTTTAATCATACGATTTCTACAATAATAAACCATCAAGTCGCATAAGAAACGTTTATTATTTCATCATCTGCACCCATCACGTCACAGGTTTAGCCCTGCTGACCTAGATTAGTCCGTGGATGGATGAGTCTCAAGGGTAGTCAGTGACCCGAACGTCGGACAACCAGTCTTACAAAGGGGTATCGTATTACCCAGTATAACTAAATAGGTTGTGGAGGTCAGATAAGCAGTCGCTAAATATAAAAGACTGGTACTCAGTTACATCTGGCAAGTCTGGAAGCCGACCCCAACATAGCTGGGTAAAGGCTAAGCAGATAATCTTTAGAACTTATCAGATATCGCTTTAGCACACTGGTCGCGTCGCATCTTAACTTGCACTATACACACTTTAACAATTTCCGAAGTCGCATCTTGAGCAAACCTCTTTTCCTCTTTGACCGTTTGTTTTGTGTTCAGAAAACACGTTTAAGGAACTTATGGTGATGGTGAAGTGGTAATTGCTGCTAAAAGGTGCAGTTTATAAGACAAATAAGCAGCGCAAATATTTTGAGGCATTTTTACCAGTTTCAGTTAATGTGAATGATAACGGGCAAGATTAATTCACATTTTTAACTTATTTTTTTAATGAAAACTCTTTTATTCAATATCGGGAACAGGGTCCAAACTACAGGTGGTCAGAGCTCCAAAGAGTAGAAGGATAATTTCCACCTGACATGACACATCGCATCGGATCGGAAAGGATACAAACGGATGCAGTGACAGCCGATCGCGCGTACTTATCATACTTAATTACATACTTTTGGCTACGATGCTGCAGACGCCCGTGGTCAAGCTGTTGTGGGCGTTTTGGCATTATACACTTTAAATCCTGAGTACACGAGTCAATATCGATTAAAGTTTGTGAAATCTGTTACGATCCGAGAGCCGTTTGGTGACAATGATCCTTAACAATACGAGCCGTGTCCAGGACCATCGCTTTTTGAATCAAAACCTCCAATTTATAATTACTTTTATTATGATTCAACATTATCAATATTTATCGTTTCCCCCAGTTTAAAAAAAAAACATACTTTTCAAGTTATATTTTTACAACGTGGGGATGAAGATACTATACTACTACTACTACTACTACTAATATATATATTTTTTTTTTCAACGTCGCAACGATAACAGTATTACAAGCGAAACGAAACTTTTTTAATATTCTTGACTATGCGTTGCAATCAGTGGACTATAGAAACAATAATACATTCAGTTTTCACCATCCCTGGTCTCTCGTTTTACCCGAAATTCGCAACAAACAACAACATTACGCCATTTTACTTAAAATTACCATCATCTGCCAGTACCAGTATTTTACATAAAGCGACTGCCTATCTCTTCCACAACCCAGTTAGTACTCGGTAATACGATATTCCTTGGTAAGACAGGTTGTTAGACTTTTTGGGCCACTGACTACCTGTAACGACTGTCTAAGATTTACAAATGGCAGCTGGGACTAACAGCTTAACGTGCCTTCCAAGGCACGGAGGAAAGTCTGTATGTAAAGGTGGTCACCCATCCACAGACCAACCTAGGCAAGCACGGCTTTACCTTAAGATCGACTTGAGTGGCTGTTATTATTTAGTCACGAGCTCCTTACTTAAAGCTACCAAGTCTTGACCAAACATGGCCGCTTTTTCAACATATATATATTAATTGATACATTTATCCCTTTATTAATGACTAAACCATTAAGGCGTGACCTTGGACATAATGTTTAGAATAAAAGCCAATTGTCAGGCGTTTTACGAGCGTTTTATGCGCGTATTGATTGATGATACTGGCGTAATTGGTTGCGTTATCGATACGTTCGACTTTTATAGTTTTCAATTTTACACTTAATATTGTAAATGGGTTTGGAATGTTTGATATTCAATGTTGGGTTCGTGTTGAGTTTTTTATTTGTCCTCAATATTTCGCGATTTTTTTAAAGTTTGTTTATTTTCTCAAATATTGAGTTTTTAGTGAAAATTTTGAGCCCTATTGGCACAAAATTAATAGGCTTTAATAATAGGCTTGTTTTCACCATCAATAAATTGCAAATCTATTTAGTCCGTCAGTTAGAGTATTAGAAAATAATGGACACGTATTTTTTGTTTTTGTAAATCAACGAATATTGACAAAGATAAAACGCATCAAAACTCGGGCGTGGGGGCTCGTGACGTCAGTACTCACTATGAATCATACCGAACAGTGACGTATTGGGAAATTTAAAAGCGTCGTATCTTCGTCAATTTTGTTTTATGTGACAAAAGAAAAAATACGGGTCAAATATTTTTTGATAATCTAAGTGACGGACTAATTAGATTTTTTCAGTTAACAAGCCTAAGTAGGTTTCACATATTCACAAGAGTTATTATATTACAATGACATGTTATCTGAATTAGCATTTAGCATGCCATGTCTAATGCAGGTGCTATTAGCCGATGGAAAAAAGACTGCGTATCTGTAAATCCAATGTGGGACGCTCTTAGTTAGCCTGGGTGGATTAACATCTATGAAAAGGTGGCTGGGGCCAACCAGATACGGAGGTGGAGGACCAGGCTCTATGTTACTTGATTGATGATTGAAGTATAGAACCCTGGAACAGTTTTTTTTTTTTACTGAACCTTATTGAGTGGTTATTTTAGCTCTCCATAGAAGACGTGAAGATCGAAGTCATTAAATACTAGAATCGCCTGGCCACTTAACAATTAACCTTACCAAAACATGACTTAAAATGCCTCAATAGCCTGAACACAAGACCAAAGGAACTCCATTTGATCGTATCAGCGACTGAGCAAAACTTTACGATCGCGTTTCCTTTCGTGTTTGCAGTACGCGTTAAACTGGTGTAAACAGAAAACAACGGCACACATCATTCACACGCGCCTTTATTGACGTTCAGAACAAAAGGCGCAATGATTGTACTGAATTTTGGGAACTGATGATAATTGTTGCGGATTGTAATGGTTACAGCTGTGGGTAGCAGATTTTTAGGTGTTCATCTGCATCCTTGAGTTATTAAGTCGAGTTCTCTTCTATCTTAATTAAGTACATGTCATTAGCTCTTCAAAATAAAGACAGAGGATTTCGGTTGGTACCAACCGAAATCCTCCGTCTTGCCTTAAATATAACAAAGAAGTAGGTATTGGTAAAAAATCCGAAGCTTTTAGATTTCTAAAGCTTCGGATTTATTACCATACCATACCATTACCATACCATTACATACCATACCATACCATTTTAGTTTTGTATAACTCACGAAATAGAAAAGTATTACAAGTACCAGGCTACATGAGAATGGTACTGTGGAAAAAGATTTTATAAAAAAAGTCTTGCGGTCTTTGAAATTGGTCTGATGTCATAATTCAAACTTATAGCTACTTAGCCAGACTTTAAAACAGAAAGTGACATTGTATTTTAAGTGCCGTAGCTGTACTGAATTATAAGATCAAGAACATTGACTACATAGTTTTTGAAATATAACGGTACTAGCTATCGTCGACCAATCATCGACGATTTATGACCTCAGCCTTTTCACCTCACCCTTTCAGAATAACAGGAGCCAAGGGCATATTTTCTTCAAGGTCAAGTTCAAAACGAGCAACGTTACGGGTCTCTAAAAAGTCACTTTATTTTTTTTATCCCTGTCTCGCTAGAATTTGGGTAAATTTCCACTTACCCTTCACTTAAGACCTAAAGAGCTTTTGTTGAAGATTTCAAGTGTTCAGGGTCAAATGTGAGGTGGGCACAATGCTTTTTGTCTGGTGTCTACTTGATTTGTATGCATAGGTTTTTGTCTAGCAAATGTTTGGGGCACCTTTAGTGTTCAACTGATAATAAGCATTTGCTTGCAATAATGTCTATTCTGCTATTGAATTTCTTTGGATTCGGCGAAAAACCAAACGGAATGAAAATTGTGCTAAATGATTTGGTCATGTCGAGAGAATTAATGAAAGGTGGCTAAAAACAGGTTTACAAGTCAGATGTGAGTATAACGGTAGAAGAGGTCAACCTAGAAGACTAAGATTTTTGGTGATGTTCTATAGTGAGACGAATCTGAGTTCTATATTCTATATGAAGTAGAACTAGATCAGGTGTGTATGCTTGCAACGTGGATGCTAAACTAATACAATAAAGAGGAAAGATTTGATTTTTTGTTAGTTTGTTTGTTACGACTTAACTCAAGAACTACTCAACCGATTTTGAAAATTACTTCACCATTAGAAAGCTACATTTTTCCGAGTGTAATAGGCATAAATTATATTGATACTAGCCGATGCCCGCGGCTTCGCCCGCGTAATACAAAAACCTTCCTCTTAAATCACTCTATCTATTAAAAAAACTCGCATCAAAATACGTTGCGTAGTTTTAAAGATCTAAGCATACATAGGGACAGACAGACGCGGCGGGAGTCTTTGTTTTATAATACGTAGTGATCATGCAAATTAACCGAGCTGTCATTATTTTACACCACGAGAATGGTACGTAGTATCCATCAGTTCTTAAATAGGACACGCAAGAGTTTTAAGTCTTGAGTCAAACTTACAATTACGTACAACGAACTCGTCCACCTAGATTTCCTTTACGATCCAAAAACTAGTTAAAACAGATTCACGACCTGCTTTATCAGATCTATTTGCATTTAATTGTACCAAACGATTATACCGAAATACCTTCACCACCTGCAGTTGAATCGTTCATCCGAAACGCCAGACAGATTAATTAGAATTTTTAATTACAGAATCGCTTTTACTGAATTGTAAGGGAACTTTTGTACTTCTGTCGGTGACTTCGAAAATTTCGTTCGTAGAAATTGGCCGTAGCTGCAAAGTTCGGCATTCGTTCTATGCAGTAGCTAATTGTACTTCACTTTTGTTTGACTGTTACGTTCCATTGCAGGTATTGATCCTTGTAACTGGGACGAGTTAAATGTACACTTTATTAGCTTGCTGTATTCATTTCCTTGAGTTTAGTAAGGTGTTGTGAGACAGTGAAGTGCTTCGGTTTTTCTGAATTTGAAAAAAAAGAGAGAGTAGTAGTAATGTACGAGTAGCTTAATCGTTTTTTTGCGGCAATAAAACTGTTGGTTAAAGTCTTTAAGTGGTATTGGGTTTCGGCCGTTGTAAAATAAAACGAATTCTTCCTAAGACAAGGTTCTTAGGACATCCTTTGATTTTTGATGTAAAGCATAAGGGTTTTAAAGACTCTTAACCAAGTCGACAGGCACTTCGTTCTAAACCTTGCCAGGGAACCGGAGATATTGGAGGTCAATTTTCCAACATTTCCACATTTTTTTTAATAAATGTTTTAACAAGATTTTTACGAGTACTATAAACACCTCCACGTACTATTTAATACATGCACCAACACAATGCTATGAGTGCAGTACATTTACTTTTACCGATAATCGTGATTTATCACCCAAAAAAAACGTCGTTTTCCAGCAATAATTATTGCGTAAAGTTACGTAGTTTGATGTAATAAAAAAAGAAAGAAAGACGAAGCATTTGCCCGTACAGGACAAAACACATAAAAATTAACGTTATTTACGACTATTAAAAACTAAACATAGATAAAAAATTAAAAATAAAAAGAAACGAAAGGTCCTGAACGAGGCCAAAAGGCCCCTATCTCAGCATGGTGCTGTAACATTAAAAAACGTCACAGCGCTGGTATTCTGATAGGGCCCAAAGTGAAATTGATGCCACGGTCAGATACGGATAAGATTAAAATAAAAAATAAAGTGTAGACGAATAAAAAATACATATATGTGAAGTATAATAAAATACGGGGAAAATAACAATTACACCTACGCGGCTACGCCCCACGGAATGCTTGGTTGACGACTTCGAGATGAGTCTGTTTGCACCATGTATATGTAAGGTGTTAGCTTTTCCTGCCTAATTATTTTGGGTCCAGCTTCAAGTCTAACTGGATGCAGCTGAATACAAGTATTTTACACGGAGCAATATTTTACATGCTTAACTAACTTACAGAACCCATTTACTGGGTAACACGATACCCTTGGTAAGACTGGTTGTCAGACTTGCGGGCAACTGACTTGAACTGACTACCTGTAACAATGGTCAAACATCTACATACGGAGGGAAGTCGGTATGTAATGAATTCTCCATCCTCGGAACGGCCCTGGCTAGGTTGCTTAAACATGAAGTTCGATCCGATGTAGCCGCGATAGATGTCCTAACTTACGAAGGCACTGTAATTATATCAGGATTATGTTATGGATACGGTTGTCGCAACTCGTGGGGAATTTCGAAAAGCAGAAAGATTTAACTTTATATTTTTGGGCACGTGGATAATCTATACCAATCTATAATATAAATTGTATAAAACCAAAGCTTTGTGTCTTTTAGTGGCCTTCGTAGAAACTGGACCGATTCGCAACTGGACAGTTTCTCAACTGGGCAGTTTCTCAGCTGGACAGATTAGCAACTGGACGGATTTTCAACTGGACAGATTTTCAGCTGGACAGTTTCTCAACTGGACAGAATTTGTACAGT
The DNA here is from genome assembly GCA_950022955.1 of Xestia ashworthii. Taxonomy (NCBI): domain Eukaryota; kingdom Metazoa; phylum Arthropoda; class Insecta; order Lepidoptera; family Noctuidae; genus Xestia; species Xestia ashworthii. The sequence goes on along the minus strand of OX465555.1, from coordinate 3,883,697 downwards.
TTATTGTGACTGCGTTTGTTCTTAAAAACTACGTAACGGACTTAGCTGCGGTTTTTAGCATCTATTAATTTATCTAATTAAGCATCTATTATTCATCTATTAATCATTTTTTTTTTACGGCTTGTTACTGATCATTGCTATACTTACTAATAATATAAACACAGATGTCTCTTCAGGTCGTAAAATCTTCGCTAAGCAAAGGCTTGTCGCTAGTATAAACAAAATAGTACATTGATAACCTAGGGGTGAAAGTAAGTTATTTAGTCCCGAGACGGGGTTTGGCGCCCAAGCGTAGCGCGGGCGCTAATAGCTCGAGGGACTAAACAAGTCTTTAACCCGAGGTAAACACTGTGCTTTTCATTACGAATACAAGGAAAATAAAAACAAAAACACGAAACCACTCAAAAAAAATGTGAAGATCGGATTGCCGCTTTCCCGCCTATTTTGTTTTTTTTTCTGTGGCCGGCTGTTCAGGCTTTATTTTCATTTTTTTATTTTAATTTACAGGCTGTATAGAAGTCGGAACATGGTTCAATAGAAATTTGAAAATAGAACTAGATCTTATTTTAATAATGTGACAGCTTTCAGTTGCAAGCGATTTTCCCTAGGGCTGAAAAGTATTATTTTCAGCCCGCTCCTCAGGCAACTTCAGACCTACTTTCCGAGTATGAGTAATGAAAAAGAACCTTGTCAACTTTTTCTTAATTGTCAAACGTCTACAGTTTACTGAACCTATTCATTTATTTATTATTCCGAAATATCAGGAACCCTATAAAATAATTCTAAGACTTGCGTAGGACGTTAAGCTTATTATATAGACCCAGTTTTCTAAAAGTAGGCCCTGTTTATATTATTTTGGTATTAATATCAAATGTCAAGTACATCGTACTTGTTAGTTTTTGCACGTAGTCAAGAAGGTAGGTTGTTGACTTAATAACTTTTGTACTAGCTTGTCAAAATGTTGTGCTAAACTGACCAGAATATTAATTTGGAATCAAGATAGAGGTAAGTCAACAATACCTTTTGTTTAGGCTTCCTTACCTCATTCGAAAAAAAACGTAACCCTTAGGCCTGAAATCCTTCTAGCTAGCCGTCCGTCCGTCTCTAGCTAGCCGTCCGTCCGTCTAATGACGACAGGCCGTGTCGACGGCGCGTTCGTGTTCCACGCGCGCCTCAAAGAGATGTCAGCAAAAGGGGAGGGGCCCGCAAGGGCCGAAGCCTGCCGGGGTTGCGGGCCTATTCGAAAGAGATACCGCGGCCCCGGAACATAAAGGGCGAGGAAGGAACATGGATGGGTTTTAGTCAGTAAGAGTCTGACACTCCCTCACGCTCCGCCCAGAGTGGGAGAAGTCATTTGATGATTTCCCATCCTAAAAAAAAAAAAGGAATGAAATCCTTTCCCGCGGTCGGTCGCCCACGGTCAGTCACGAACGTCAACGAGAAAAACAATAGCATATACACGCCGCTGACGTCAGCGTCACAGCATGGTGTTATATAGAACACAATGCTTCGTCGTACGCGCGACCGGCGCACGCGACCGACGTCAGCGCAGGAGGAATTCAAGCCTTACGATCACTTTGTTTTCCGTTTTTCCGTCTCCACGGCTAAAACGCTCGGCATATTACAATTTTAATGCGAAGCCGAGGTTTCTATAATAAATTTAAAAAAAAAAGGGTAAATTAAGGTTATAATTTACTCCTACTAATAAATTTTTTCAGGCCAAGACGTGATGCAATCTAAAACAATGAAAATAAACAATGTTGTTACGATCAATATCCATGATTTACGTTAAAAATTATTCAGTATACGTTATTAAAATGCCAACCACATAGCTCCCGTGGTATTTGACACTATAAATCTTCAGCAAATGAGGATTTGTTGCATTCACAGCATGTAAAGTTGACAGGTGCAATATATCAGTGTCATTTATGTTGGGAAAAATGTTCTGGATTTATTGAGTTCATTATGTGGAGGGGGGTATTTTTCGTTGGGTGAATGAAAGCTAACAGGATCGATATTTATTAAGATTACATGAAATACTACTACACTACGATACTAGTATACAGGGTGTTAACCACCTCATCACGAAGCAGTCAACCAAGCATTCTGTACATCAAACTAAGTAAAAAAAAATTGTTGCTGGGAAACATCTTTTTTTTTGGGGTGAAAAATCACGTTTTTTGGTGTAACTCAATGTAACGCACTCAAAACATTGTGCTGATGGATGGATTGAATAGTACGGAGTTTGTGGAGGTACTTAAAGTTAAAATCTTACAACAAAAACTTGTATTCCAAAAAAATGGACAAAAAGTTGTAACTTTGACCCCCAATATCTCAGTAAATTAAAGGTTCCGTAAGGTATAGTGTAGAACAAAAAAAATATCGGAATGACGAGGAAAACAAGTGCCTTTCGGCTTCGTTAAGAGGTGTTTTACACCCTTTATTTAAGGAAAATTAAGGGTAATATAGGCGTATTTTAGGGTAATTAGGAAAATTAATAGTTTATCAAACTTTATCATAACATAACATCACGCGTGTTTCCACCGTAGGGTTGGGCAGAAGTTCCTCAAAGAGATATTAGCAAAGGAAGGGGTCCGCAAGGGCCGATGCCTGCCGAGGCTGCGGGACTGTTCGAAAGAGATACCGCAGCCCTGGAACACAAAGGGCTAGGAAGGAAAATGGATGTGTTTTAGTCAGTAAAAGTCTGACACTCTCTTCCGCTCCGCCCAGAGCGGGAGGAGTCATTTAAAGATTACCCATCCGAAAATAAAAAGAGATAAGCAGACGTTTACCCAATAGCATTCCCAAAATTCCCCAGTTATGTTTAAGTTCTATGTAAAGGGGACGGCCTATTTCCATTAATGGAGCACAACATTTTTTAAACAGTTATTCAAACTACGACAACGAAGGTGCGAAGTGTACAACGTGTAATGTTAAATGCGCAAAACCCCAGACACCCCAAATGATGTTTAATGCAATTGACCTAAAACTGAGAGAAAAAAAAAACTTTTTTTTTTTTTTTATGTGCTGTTTTAGTTTTACTGCCAATTAGATTTGCTGGCGAGATCTATTAGTATCCCGCGTATGAGAGAATTTATATTGAACGACAACCATTTGTGTTTGTTTGCTTACCTATTTTGGCGGGTTTGCGCACGTGATGGCTTGACATAATAATAAATAGACAGGGCAACATTCTTAATGAAGATTTTTTTTGAAATATGTGACTATTTTTAAAAGTGGTTCAACTGATTCTGCCCGTGATTCTGATCAAACTATTTTCAGGCTTTGCGCATTTAACGTTACACGTTGTATATGAAGGTACTAAAAGACTTGTATACTTTCTGATTGAGCGCAAAAAGGTTCCTATTTCCTTCGTTAACGCATAAAACCTTTTAGTTCATAAGAAAAGTTAATAGTCTTCTAAGAGTGTTGGCGTTAACGGCTAGTAATTACTCGTGAGACTTATATACAATACGTATGGTAGCTCTAAGATTAAAACCCTATGCAAACTGTTGCTGTTCCTTCGACTTCAATTTTCGATTGCAAGTAGCAACATTTACTTGCATCGATAACTCCTGAGATAGGGACTTTTGGTGTGTGACAGGACCAAATTAGGACCCGAATAGCGTAGTGGTAGTGAGGCTGCCTTACGTTCTTAGGGTCCTGGGTTCGAATCCCGGTAGTAGTAAAATTTTTGTGTGATGAGGCATGGACATTTGTTTCCGAGTCATGGATGTTTATAATGTGTCTAATAAGTTTGTATTTACAAAACAAAAAAGTATGTATGTAGTATATCAACTATCTGGTGTCCACGACACGAGCCTTGCTTAGTGTGGCAGAAAATTTTGTCTCAGACAAAACTTGTTTGTATTGATGCCAGCTATCGATTGATATACGTTTTATACAGTGTGTCTGATCAAGTCAAAGTTGTGCTGAAGATGCTATCAGTGAATGTATTTTAACTTTGATAGCTCCTAACTCGGTAACGTGACACTTTAGAACGTTTTGTTTCATACAAAACTTCTTTGTATTGATACCAGCTATCGATTAATATAGGTATTATGCGTGGCCGCTACCTTCAAAAAAAAAACAAAATGGCGGAAGAAAATCCAGCCAAAAAGTTCAAACCCCTTTCAAGAAGATCCATTACCTTTTTGAGAAAGGTAAACTTTGTAAAGTACACATACAGTCTTTCACCTGTCAAACTGATCACTCCTTCCCGGATACTCTGGTAAAATCCAAAGTCAATTGATTAGCGAAAGCACCAGTATTCGTATCAGTTTCCAAAACTTGAGACTTCGACGTTGAGAAACTTCGTTTTATGTACTACATAAATGTTTTAATTACACCCTCGGTAGCTAGCTAATATCATTATTAGCCCCAACGGAATGGGAGTGTAATGTGTTTAGTAAGAGTTTGTCTAAATAACTTTTAGCATTTGTCTCGTAAACGACTGAACCGAGCTGTTTTTGGTAATGGTTTTAAGAGCCATGTGTTTTAGCAGATCCGAATAGTTTTACTCTTGGGTACCATTTTAAGGGTCATAAACCGATGGAATGATGGTATTTTGAGCATCAATCTTCATTTAGTAATTTAGATTAAGTACGTGCGTATCCATAAAATTATGTAATGGGCGTAAAAGTACCCTAAACGAGGCTGAAAGGCACTTGTTTACCCCGTCATTGCCTTTCTTTTGTTCTAGATATTTATAACTAGGAACTTTCTAGTTACGGAGATATTAGAGGCCTCAGAACCAAATCCTTCCACATTTTTTTAATGCAGCCACCAGCACAATATTTTGAGTGCATTACATTGAGTCTTAATGTGACTGCAAAAAAGTCATCGATAAATAAACTTAGCGACTCGCAATAAGTAGCGTAGACATTCTAAAGTATTAATTTCTTTACATTTTTTTTTTTTTACAAAATGGGCCTGCTTTTGACCTTAATCACGCCTGATAGAAAGCGATAGATGAGGTCTAATATTTTCTATTACAATCAAGGAGCTCGTGGCTAAATAAAAACAGCCGCTTGGGTCGATCTTTAGGTTAAGCCGTGCTTGCCTAGGTTGGTCTGGATGGGTGACCACCCTTACATACCGAATTCCTTCCGTGCCTCGAAAAGCACGTTCAGTTGTGTGTTGGTCCCGGCTGTCATTTTTAGGTCTTTGACAGCCGTTATAGGTAGTCTGTGGCCTTAAAAGTCTGACAACCAGTCTTACCAACGGGTATCGTATTACCTAGTATTAATTGCGTTGTGGAGGTCAGATAGGCAGTCGCTCCATGAAAAATACTGGAATTCAGCTGCATCCGGTTAGACTGGAAGCCGACCCCAACATAGTTGGGAATAGGCTACGTAGATGATAGATGAGCCGTATAAATAAAATCATTCTTATCTTTTTTAACAACTCCACAATATCAACGAGTAAAATTGTATCTGTACCATCGACGACATTATTGCTACAGCCTTTTAAGAATCAATTTATTACCTCGAACCGTTCTTCTTGTAAAATTGCAAACGAGTTATTTAGTATTTGATGTACCTACCTACGAGCACTTTCTGAGCGGAAATTTCAAACTGGTAATTAGCATTGTATATTTTTAGATCGGGAAACAATAATTGTAATTAACACTCTATGCTTGGATGGAATAGGAAAACAATTGAATGTCCAATTTCGATGACAAAACACACCGCTCGCCATTGTTTATTGTGAATAAACTTTTTAACACACTAATAAGTTCCGAGCTTCCGAGCTCGATTATTGGTTTAGAATTTGAATGGAATTTGCAATATAGGTTTCAATTAAACTTTAGCTGATGGACCAAATGAGTACTAGAGTGAATAACGCGTATCAGTAAGATAGTGTTCGGCGCCCCTCAACTAAGGGTGATGAGTGAACTTTAGATGGAGCCATGACCTTAAAGGCAAAGACTGGATACAGAATCTTTCAGTGAGGAAGCGATCTCGCAGAAGGTAGCGGCGGAATGGGTCCGAGAGGAAGACTCCTTCGCAGACCTAATCCGTCGCCGGAAGACGGGCGCGCACAGGCGGAGACGAGAAGGAGGCGAAAGCCACCGCTCGGGGGTAGGGAACGTCATGCAACGCAGTATTCGGGGCCCTTCAAGAAGCGGGAAGTTGTCAAAGTCGGTGGAAATTTTAAAGGCGTGGATCGTGGTATGCGGTAGGCATATTCTCCGCCAGATACAGAAGGTGGAGGCCAGGCTGTTCCACAGATATCTGTATAGATCCTGTATTTATCTCTATAGAATAGAGCAACTTCCCCAGGAACACAATTGTTGTTTGTCCTCGTTGATTTCAGATGTAATGTTCTGATATTTATCCACTTACCTGTACACAGGATTATCATCTCGGTACCACACAACGAGCAGTAGGCTGTCGTTGTGCATCGGCGGCCTGATGTCACAAGGCATGTCTGCTTCGCCACCGACGATCGCTGGTACCCGCGTCACGGTAGCCGCTACCGGGGATGTAACTCCTGGAAAAGAAAGTGTTTATTAGACTTTGTAGAATTAACTACTGCCAAAATTTTTGGAGATATTCGTGATGTTGCCGGATGTCGTCACTGATATGTGGGCTCGTACATCGCAAGATTGGAGCACTAAGACAGCTCTAGATGAGGTCGCGGTAGACCAAGGAGAAGATCTTGAGAAGCCTTGGATGACTTGGAGGTCAGATAAGTAGTAATCACCAATGTAGGCTCTTTTATCTTTACCTTGATTACGAAAATAGAAAATATGTAGTGCCCTATTTGAAATTAAATAACTCTTTTACTTTGATTCATCTGCCACGATCGAAGGCCATGTACATAATACGCTGTGTACCTATTATACATTCAATATTATAACAGGTATTGCCTGTGACACGTATATTAAGTACGTGCAAACACATAATACACATAGGTAATATCTACTTCATATTCTGTTAACGAAAACCTATTTACCTCACGAACTGAAAGCCTTAATTCTCCAATAAAAAAACAACAAAAAACTCTTATTGTTACACGAGAAAAACCGAACGAACCCGGTTTTATAAACTGCCAGTACCAAGATTTGCGGTTGATGGAAGTATTAACACTGGTCAGGGGACTGCCAAAAAAATAACAAACCAGTCAAAAAAATATCATTTCCAACGGAACCCCTACCAATCCCTGTGTTTATCTGCTTAAAGCCTTGTATGAAACTGTGTTACGTTGTAAGCGGACAAAATCCCTTCACATGAGAACCCGGACGTGAGAGGTTGAGTTATAAACTCTAGCGAGTATTAGGTTGGCAAGGAAAATTACCGCTTTTTATTACATCATAACCTTTATGGTCAGCCGACCTGGTTGTAACCCCTTCTAATCCTGCACAATCTAGATTGCCAGTGACGTACTCAGTAGAATCATTAAAAACAGCAGTATTTACCGACCATACACAGTTTTACTAATCAATTTTCTGATATGATGTTCAAACTAAAGTTATGCGACTCACCCGCATAACCCCCGGTATCTATGTACTGCGGAAGAGACAAAATATGAAATAAGTTAGGTTTGCGGGCATCAACAGAATGCAAAAAGCATTCATGATCGTCCGTCTCTCATCTTTTGTTGCCTCGGCAAAACCGGGTGACTTAACGACAAGTGGCCTATCTCCAGAGAGGATCTATTGGCTGAACGGCGATAGCCAAAACCTAGCCAACTATATTGGGGTGGGCTTCCAGTCTAACCGGATGCAGCGGTTGGAGCGACTCCATATCTGACCTCCACAACCCAGAGTTATCCCTTAATAAGACTGATTGTCAGACTTTTGGCTCACTGACTTCTTGTAACGATTGTGAAAGAAGCACAATTGCAGCCGGGACCATCAGCCTAATGTGTTTTTCGAAGCACGGAAGAAACTCGGTACATAATGCGTGGTCACCCATCACCACTACGATGATAGCCAACGCATCAAGCTATATTTTAAAAACTTTCTAACACAATATAACACACAACTTGCACCACAGTCCACAAGGTTCAAAAATAAGAAAATTACATTCAACGTTAGGTACACCGGGCAGCCGAGCTCAACTGGACCATGTGGACGACACGCACACCTGCCAACTAAAAACCTTTTTGGTATTCTGCACGGCATTAAGACGAGGTGAGCCGAGGTAACAAAAAACTGTGGAGTCGCCTTATGTTTTCATGTGATGTAGATAATAAGATTGTAATGGAGCTCTGTGTTAATATTGGATTTGTTTTGGGGAAAAAGAATTTCGAAATAGATTTTGGTAGATTTTTTTAGATTACCAAAATTTTTGCGTTGGAATTACATCAAATTCTGATCATCTTTCTCCCATCATCGTGAACTACTTGGGGTCGGTAAAACCAAATCAAACCGAATCAAATCTAGTCAAATGTGTTTTCCATTCCTACGGATTATATTATTTTTAGTTAAATCTTAATTAATATTCTATCCTATTCTGATCCACTGCTGGGTAAAAGCCTCCCCCTTTCTTTCCAACTCTCCTGGTGTTTTCTCGTTTTCACTTCTCAGGCCAATCAGTCAAGAACGAGTCAAAATCGAAATTAACAACTCATAATTAAACGACTGAACGGATTGAGATGAAACTTGATGCACAGAGCAGAGAAACCGCTTGCTTGTTGGATTAGTAACGTTCGCTATTTATCCGGTAGAAAAGAAATAATTACTACTTTTTAGATACCAGTAAAACTATGCAAACCACCTACTGTAACTCTGCTAACACTAGGAGTGGATTCAAGTCAATATTACAACGGGTGGGGTTCAAATTTACGATCTCTAGTCCACCTCAACTGTTGGGCTATTACCGCACCGCATATTTCATTTTCCCTGAAGCGACTAATAGCTTAAGCAAGTTGTTAGTTCTTGTGGTCTATTTAGATTGTTTAAGTGGAAGTTTAAACGGTTCTTTTACCTCGTCCCGCCACGTCACGGTTGTTTTTTGTACCTGCTGGTGTTTTCCTAGTTCAGGACCTAAGTTTGCTTGGCTTGTACGCAAAGTTGTTTTACGTTGTAGAAGGAATAACACTTTTTCTGAGCTTTTTCTGTCTTCAGTATTTTAAATTGGGTTTTTTAACTTGTCCGTTTTGGAAGATTTTTAAATCAATTCTCACTGTTTCCATTAGATGTTAACTGACAATTCTTTCGTTTATGCCACACCTAATTTTGTTTTAGCTGACTTCCAGTTAAAGGTCTACAGTTCGACCCAAGTCATTGCACCGCATCACACAATAGTGCAACGTTTTGATCTTCAACTTTTTTTTTCACGCAATTTTCTCTATATCGAATCGCATGTTCTTATCAAATTGTCTAGCAAATAATGCCTTGCTGCATTGGATTATTGTCCACCATTCATTAATAAACAAATAGAAATGAAAGTACCTAGTAAAAATTTACCACTATCTTCCGTGATTAACTCCCAGGTAAACTGTGCAATACAGTGCATTTTGTGAACTTATCCTCTGCGAACAATAATCACCTCTCAGTGAGCTTTTCCAGTCGGAAAAACAACTGATTCACTGTTTTACGACTTTCATCAGTTGGAATATTGCGGTCGAATGAAATGGCCTATTTTCCGATTATGAGTTTTTCATAAAATGGTTTGAATCTGAATCTGCATGGATTATAACGTTGGGGAGACTTTACAGGCTGTTTGAATTTGTTTTCATAAGTTGATTTAGGATAGTCGGTCATAGTTTGATTTAGTCGGTTCGTCATACGTTTACGATTTTTTTACGTCTATGTCACTTTAGTAATTATAATAGCTCTATTTTTTTTAAACTTGTCCCCCACACTTGCAATTTCTCCAGTATCGTGGGTGCATTCACCAACATTTAAACTCACTTTACAAACATCGAAACCCGGAACCAACTATCTAAGGCCATACAAATATTTGTTCCGTGTGGGAATTGAACCCGCGACACGCAGCGCAGTATCCAGTTGTTAAGCCATTGCGCCAACCGTGGCGACAATTAAAGCAAACATCATGAGGAAACCAGAACATTAATTGTTTGTTTGTCCATTCCTTCTCTTAGAAGGGGAACCTGTGTCCCAAATGTCGATCTAACTGATCATGTTGGAAATATTTGCAAAGAAACATAATTATGCTACTACCTACCATGTTCCCGTTCTTGGGCAAATATTTCCAACATGATCAGTTAGATCGACATTCTACTCCACAGACATTTTGACAGAACAACTTCCTCGTTTTATTTGAAACACAAATAACAAACATACGACAAACAAAACAATAAACAGAATCTTCCATACCAAACAAAACAGAATTCGCGGTAAAATCTGAATAATACAAACGAAGCCAAATTCCATTGTTTCCATACCAAAATTATTCACAAAATTATAATGTCACTCTCAAATATTTCTCGTTTAGGTAATATTCCACGATTCTCATAAAATCTACGGTGGAAACCCAATGTACTGGGTTGTCATCCAAAGTATGTTGGATTAACCCAAATATTATGAAATGCGAGAAAGCTTTTGATGTAGTGTGTGTATAGAAGGAATAATTAATTTATGTACATCTTTGCTTAATGTGTGTTTGGCTGTTTTTGGATTATATAGGTACTTGCTTTCATTGATTCTGACAACATTAAAATATAATGTACTTATCTTCGGTTTCATCTCGTTATAGTAAATTGAAGGTACGAGTACTATACATTCGGAGTTCCAAAGGATAGGTACTAATACAATCATCATCTACCTAGCCTTTTCCCCATTATGTACCCCAACGAGGACTTATTACATTATTACAAAATATACCAAAAAGGCCTATTTAACGGTTAATCTACCGATGGAACAGTTTCAGATGCAAATTATTCAGTCTACCTATGGTAATACAATATAAGGCAGTTTAAACTGGCCTTTGAACAATATGCCTAGCCTAGCCTAGTTACAAGGGATCCACCCTTTATAGCAGAACTTTTTATGTCATCATATTACTTTGCATACCAGCTGACAGCATAAACTTCATTTCGCAGAAAATTGTTTGGCAGACACTCCTATAACATACGTTCAAAACTCTTAGTTTTGTAAGTCAGAATCATCTTTAGGCATACATTTCATATGCATAAGAATTAAAAGTAGAACCATCCTATGGCAGAAAATTCACAGTCAGACTCATCTTTTGGCATACATTTCATATCGATAGTCATTTAAAGGCAGAACGATCATAATATCTCAGAAAGTTTACAATTACAATAATCTTTTAACATACATTTCATATGTATAATAATGGAGACTCATCTATCACATCACAGAAAATTCTTAAAATCAGTTGATTGTGAACACTTGGTTTTTATTTTATTATAGCAGGCAAACAGGCAAACAAGCATACATCTTGCGTGTAGCAAGCAGGCAGTATGTAAGCAAACATGCAGTATGCAACATGCAGCAGGCATGGTTTCTGTCAGGGCTCCGGCGGTGGTAAAGTGGTGGCCATGAGAATGGTCCGTGGATACCGCACGATCGCCCGCGAGGCGGCGGGCCTGCTTGCCGGATTGCCGCCATGGGATCTGGAGGCGATAGTCCTCGCGCGCCTACATGAATGGCGCGCGGAGGCACTACGCCGGGGGGAAACTCCGCTGCCGCGGCAAATTGCCGTTCAGCGGACAGACCTCCGGCGCGATCTCATGGCGACATGGAGAGAGCGACTGTCGCAACCCCGTGCAGGGCACGCCACGATAGTGGCGGTAAGTCCCCTCTTTGAGGAGTGGCTTGAGAGGCGCCACGGCGCCCTCACCTTCCGCCTGACGCAGGTCCTCACCGGACACGGATGTTTCGGGAGGTACCTGCACCGAATCGGGCGTGAGGAAACGCCCGGGTGTTTCCACTGTGAGGATCGACCGGAGGACACGGTGGAGCACACGGTGGAAGTCTGCCCTGCGTGGGCGGAGCACCGCCGTGTCCTCGTAGCGGCGATCGGCGGCGGCGACCTCTCGCGTCCGGCCCTGGTTCAATCCATGGTCCGGAGCGAGACGGAATGGGAAGCCGTCACCTCCTTCTGCGAAGCAGTCATGCTGGCGAAGGAGATGGCGGAACAAGAGAGGGAGAGAGCCTCTCTTCCCGGCCGCCGCGGGAGACGCACCGGGCGTCGGGGGCCACGTGGTGGCTACCGGCCACCGTAGATGCGGGCCTGTGGACGGTAAGCTATGGGCTAGCTAGCCGTCCGTCCGTCTAGTGACGACAGGCCGTGTCGACGGCGCGTTCGTGTTCCACGCGCGCCTCAAAGAGATGTCAGCAGAAGAGAGGGGCCCGCAAGGGCCGAAGCCTGCCGGGGTTGCGGGACTGTTCGAAAGAGATACCGCGGCCCCGGAACGTAAAGGGCGAGGAAGGAACATGGATGGGTTTTAGTCAGTACGAGTCTGACACTCCCTCCCGCTCCGCCCAGAGTGGGAGAAGTCATTTGATGATTCCCCATCCTGAAAAAAAAAAAAAAAAAAACACGGCTCCGGCGGTCTCACGCGAGCTTATCGTCGCAGATGGGTTTAACGCTCACCACCGCAGCGGCGAGTGTTACAACCACCTGATCCTCAACTCGCGGCACGCCTCACCCCTCCGCACCTACGCGATTTAAAATTACACTGTAGGGGTAGGGCAGACAAGACTACGTGGAGTCTGTTTTGAAGCGATTCATTTCTGTCACTAACTTTTTTAGGACAACATTTTGACTTTTTAAGACAATAATTTAATTTTAAATTAAGGTAAAAATGCTATTTTGTAGAAATGGAAATAATGCCAAATAAAATTATTCCCAATATAATTCTGCCCTCTTCATAGTATGCCAAGTGAAATTATATCAAATAATCGTCGCTCTAAATAAACATTATTTTAAACGGAAATTATGCGGAATTTGAACATTGCCAAAGGTAATTATGCCAAATAAAATACATCCATCCTAAAAGTATGCCATTGTAAATTCGGACATAAAATCATTCGGCTAAATAATAATTTTATTTATAAAAAAAATATGCCTGTATAATATTCGTTTAAAGAAAATTATACCAAGACTGTTATGCCAAATCAAATTCGGAGCATCAAGATTCTGTCAGATAGAAAGAACCCAGTATCACGAGTATCACGCGTGAAATAGCGTGGGAAAGAATAAGGGACGTGAGTACATTATAATTATGATACCTAAAGACTACTACACACATGCCGGCGGCAATGCCGCCGGGTTCATGCCGAGCGGCTATGCCGCCGGCAATACGAGCCGCACAAAGCCGTCAAGCATCATTCCGGTTGTGACAGTCACATAGAACGCTAGTGAAGTGAATTTTTTTTGCCATGCCGGCGGCTCCTTTGTGCGGCAAAGCCGGCGGCTTTGTATGCCGCCGGGTGCACGGCGGCTTGGCCGGCGGCTTACCCAGCGGCCCTGCCGCCGGCACTGTGTGTAGGAGCCTTTACATCGGGCCCGTCTTCCAAAAAGAGTCGGTAGAGGTGAATATTACAGTCATGGTATGCACGATACTGATCCATCAAGTTGAACTTCAAATCAAAGTTCTATTTATTCAAAAACCAAAATCTGAAACACTTCGAACAGAAGTAATTGTTGTGTCCGCCCGCAGCAATGAGACATCGACGAACGTACACAGTAATCAGATTATCTAATAATAATAATAATAATAATAATAATAATAATAAATCATTTAATAAGGACCAAACATTTTTTACATTTTATGTACCCACCAAACTGCGTAACAGTTTGTCGGCGGGATTAGCGCTCGTCTTAATACATTTTGGTTCAAATAGCAATTGATACAGCACAATAATAATAGCACAGATAATATAAAATAGTAAGATTTAGTAAGCAGTAATAGACGTAACACATTGTGGCGGTGAGTGCCGCCGCTGGCACACGCGCCGGTCGGTGCGGCGGCAGCGGCGGCGGCGGCCCGTTCCGTGTCAATTATTCAGAATTACAAAAAAAAAAAAAAAGTTACAATCGTAAAAAAGAAAACTAAATTCATGACTTATATTTACTACTTCAGTGATTACCAATTAGTATATAATTACAGAACCTCTAGTATATCATTACACTCGTTAACATACAGTTTATTTACACAAAAACAAAACAAAATCATTGGGTATTTTCGCATCGGGCGACCACATCTTTGAGGAAAACAGTCTTTAATTTATGTTTTAGTGTCCGTTTACTAATCTTTTGATGTTCCTTTCTTAACCAATCGAGATTATTAAAAAGTGTAGGTGTCAAGTACTTGTTGGTTCTTTTGCCATAGTAGTTTTTTACCGGTGGTCGCACAAGTTTACGTTCTCTGACGCTTCTAGTGTTGTACCTATTTTGCACATGTATTTTAAATTCGTCACTATAGAACTGCTCTAGAACCAGCAGGTACTTGACCTTCTCATGTACAGGAAGCACCTTACATACACCAAAAAGCCTTTCGTAGTTCTCCTTACAAGCAAGTTTTGTTTGTGGGTTGACAAGGTATTTCATGAAACGAATTTGCAGCGATTTAATACTGTTAAGATACGTTTTAAACGTACGGCCATACGCATTCAACCCATAGGATAGCAATGACTCGGCAAGAGCAAAATAAATGACACGCAGCGTTTTCCTACTCAACGGACCCTTCAGGATATAAAACTTACTTAACACTGCCCTAAGCTTTGTACACACTGTGTCAACCTGTGTTTTCCAATTTAAATTGCGGTCCACCCACAGACCTAGATACCTAAATTTGCTAACAAACTCAAGCTGTTCACAGCCACAATTGTCATTTTGAACGTGCATGCAATCATAAGTGTGACCCACGATACCTATGTCCACGCTCTTGACACTCTTCGCTACCAAGTTGTGCGGTGAGTGCAGATGCATCACTTTCGTCTTATCGAGATTAAGTATGATACCATTATCGTGCGCCCAGCGGGTTATATTATCGAAGTCAGCCTGCAGCACAGCCCTGATCTCCTGTATGTTTTTAGAGGAGTACATAAGGCACATGTCGTCCGCGTACATATACACCCGACATTTACCTACCACATTACTAACACTATTAACATGCATGACATAGCCAACTGGACCATAGACTGATCCAGTCGGAACACCAAGCTGCACCGCTGCCTCCTTTCCAGAAACACCAGAAATGCAGGTCTGTAAGGTTCTGTCACTCAGATAACTCCGGAACCACCTGTTTGTAGGGCCTCTGATTCCACACTCATCCATGGCCTGCAACAGCACCTCGTGATCCAGGGTATCGAACGCTTTTTTATAATCAATGAACAGCGCCATGACCTGATGACCCTGGTCGAGACTACTGTTCATATCTTCGGAAAACTGTGATAGTGCTGTTACGGTGCTACGACCCTGCCTAAAACCGTGCTGTGCATCCGCTAATATATTATTTTGCTCTAAGAATTCGCTAACCTGGCCAACTACTATCTTCTCCACTATTTTATTAATAACTGATAAGACAGCAATCGGCCTATAGTTAGCGTAAACTGAATGCGCTCCCTGTTTGTAGATAGGCCTAATTAAAGCCTTTTTGAGTGGGCCAGGATATTCCCCTTTCAATAAACAAAGGTTGACAAAGTGCGACAAGACCGGTGAGATCTTATTCTTAATTAATTTTAAGTCCATAACTCGAATGCAGTCAATGCCTGGCGCCTTATCACTGCTCAGCTGATCAATAACTTTACACACTGTGTCACAGGTAACCGGTTTAAAGCGAAATGTTACATCACTTTCCCTAACGTATTTACTTCTGTCTAATAACTTGACACTACAATGATGTTTAATAGCAGTAACTTCATTAGTAAATGTGTCTGCAAATTGACTACATATATTATACATTGTGTCTTTATCTCCAAAGTATCTTTTAACAATATCATCTATATTTGCTTTTTTCCTACCTGTCCAGCTATTGATTTTGTCCCAGATTTTTTTTGGGTCTCCGTTACATTTCTTTATTTCTTCTTGCCGAAACCTATTTCTTGCTTTAAATATTAATTTGTTCACCTTATTTCTAAATCGTGTGTATACTAGTCTTTTCGTGTTATTATTTGGTGCCTCTTTCCAATCCCTAAATAACCTATCCCTACGCATCAACATTTCATTCAAATCTCTGCCTATCCACGGTTGTCTAACCCGTTTTTTAATCTTTGGCATTAAAGTCTTACTACTTTTATAAATATCATTGAAAACAGTTTGTAACTTAAAATACAAAGTTAACGGACAATCGATAAACAACAGTTGAGACCAGTCGTAATCAGTTAACTGCTTAGCTACTAGCTTATTATTAATCACATACCGAGCGTCCGAGTTACTGTCAGTGCAGCGTTGCGTCATATCTAACGGTACCGAAACTCCAACCACGTGATGGTCCGACATAAAACACTCAATAACAAACGAGTGGCAGTCTCGCAGCTGTTTTGCGCGCACCCACACATGATCGATACACGACACCTCTCTTACACCCGCGACGATAGCCTCTCGCGTCACCTCCGTACCTGGTATTACGCACTGTAGGCCTAGCCCACACAGGCAGTCCTTATATTTTGACACTAGTTGACTTTCACTCACTTCTAATAGATTTATATTGACGTCACCTAACATGATGATTTCCTCGCTCGCTGGGATCTTTTTGATTATGTGCTCGATTTCGTCAACGAATACCAACCTATTTGTTTTTGGTGGTCTATATACTGCGATTATATTTAGGGTTGAGTGGTTAACAGTGAGTTTACCATGAAGTCCTTCCAGTGAACTCGTCAGGGTTTTACTCGCATTGAAAATAAGACATTCCTTAGCATAAATAAGCACACCTCCTCCTCTTGTAGTCTCCCTCGTGTTTGAAAATAGGTTGTACCCCTCTATGTGGTATAATGATAATTCATTTCCTTTAATGTTAACCTCTGTCAGCACTAGCATTGCTATCTCTTCAGAGCAATTTTTTACGAAGATTTGCAGTTCATTAAAGTTTTTTCTTATCGATCGAATATTCAAGTGTACTATGTGTAAATATTTGTTGTTGCTAGATATACTTTGAGCCCAGGTGTTCGCTGTTTTAAATCGGGCAAATTGACATTCCAATGTGATTATTGCATCGAAACGATCCACTTTTATTAGCAGATGTTAGTTTAGCTCGCAGTGTTTACTTCGCACAATGTGTGCGTGAGGTATGTAGGTACCAACAACAACATCTAATTAGTCGCCTTGTCCACATCGCTTTCTATGAGACGTACAATATCACGTTCACTCCTAATAGACATTATTTTCTTTTGATCGTCACTCTTTCTTATGAGTATTTTTCCATCCTGTACCCAAATGTATTTGTAGGTTTTCCTGAGCTGGTTTTTAGTAACCCATAGTAGGTTTCTTTTGTATCTAGTGAGATTCTCATTTATGTAAATACGGTTTTCATTATTTGTACCATAAATTTCGCCATTTGTCAAGCGTTTTTTGCGACTTTCAATCCATTTATCACGAGCCTCTTTTGTTCTCAGCGTTACAACTACTGGCAGCGGTTTGTCGACCTCTGGTTTTTCGCGCCCTACCCTCTCTGCGTTCTCAATCTGACTAACATCCATCTGGAGCTTGCCAGCAACCTGGGATATTATTTTCACAACATCTTCATTTTCTTTCTTCTCCAATCCAGCTAACTCCACCTTCTTCTCCTTGTCTTTTTCCTCCAGCTCGTTCAAACGTTCCTCCAGTGATTTATTGCACTTTTCCAAGTATGCGTTCATATTTTCTAGGGATCTCATTTTTGTTTCGGTTGATTTCTGGTACTCCAACAGATTATCATACTTTTCTGATACAAAATCAACCAGATCGGCCAGCTCACTCAGCTTTTTCTCCATTTTGTACACCACATCCATTTTCCTGTTCATAGCAGCAAGGGTCACTGCTATGTCCGGTTCTTCACCACTAGGCGAACAAGGATGAGACTCGGGCAGGGAAACACAATCCTCACATTTTTCATTTCTGAAGGTAGCTTTCGTGACGCACTTTTTATGGAAGACTGCTTCACATGAGCCTTTGCATTTACTAATCTCATCTTTCGCGGTCGATACGAACTTATTGCATTTCTTACACTTCACCATTATGAATGTTTATGTGATATATAAGCAAAAACCGTCCGCTGGATATCTATGCACAATTACTTATTTGAACTTAGGTGGATCTACGAAACAACATCCGTACGCCAAGCGCGCGCGCACACGACTGATAGATTCCTGAACCTCGTAACCTTTAGCCTGATTAAATGTCGAAACAACAAGCTAGCTTTCAAATCTCATGTGAGGTGTTGCGATTAGCTGTCGAAAACATTAACAGCCAATCATAGAAATTGACACAAGACTACAGACAGATCGAAATTGGAAGCTTCTAGAACTTGTGGCCAGAGCTTGCAAGAACAAAACGATACAAGGTTCAGTCTATCGATTGAGATAATTTAACCTTTCGTCAAACCGGAATACAAGTAAAACCATCTACTGGATTTCCCAACGGTAAAAATGACGATATACCTCCCTGTAATCTTATATTGAGAAATTAATATTCAAAAGTACCCTGAAAAATGTATGCAAAACTCTATGCTTCTAGATCTCATTTTTAGGCGTTGCGTTGGTTGTTATTGAATTTATGATTTTTATAAAAGACATTTTAACCGTTTTTTGAGGAGCTCGTGGCAAAACAATAACAGCCACTCGGGCCGATCTTTAGGTTAAGCCGTGCTTGCCTAGGTTGGTCTGTGGATGGGTGACCAACTTTAACATACTGAGATTCCTCCGTGCCTCGGAAAGCACACTAAGCAGTTGGTCCCGGCTGTCATTTGTCCATCTTTGGCAGTCGTTACCGGTAGTGGCCCAAAAAGTCTGACAACCAGTCTTACCAAGTGGTGTCGTTTTACCCAGTATTAACTGGGCTGTGGAGGTCAGATAGGCAGTTGCTCCATGTAAAATACTGGTATTCAGCTGCATCCGGTTAGACTGGAAGCCGACCATATATTAACAAAAAAAAAAACTTACTTGTGACCCCAACATAGTTGGGAAAGGGCTCGGCAGATGATGATGACATTTTAACCATTTTTTCTGTAGGAATGGGGAAAATGTCATGAGGAAAGTTTTGAGTATGACTGCATAAGTGTAGAGGAAGACCTAAGAAACAATGGATGGACTGTGTAAAAGATAACATGACACGAAAAGAGGTGTCTGATGAGTTGACGAGTAATAGAGGAGTTTGGAAGAAGAATATAGGTAATGCTGCGCCGATTGCAATGAATTAGGACAAGGGAATGATAACATTTTGACCGTTTTTTTGTAGTGAATATAAAGCAAAACTCTGAACAAGTATTAGGATTGACTTAGTCTAGAACCAGCGCGGCTGATTCAAGAACCTGAAGCAATATCTATTTGCGAATTCTTTGAAGCCGCATTGAAATAGGCCTATGTTTACATATGAAGCTTCAGGCGTATAACGGGTAATGGAAAATGTATCGTCGTGAATGAAGCGACGTCGCGTATGTTTGTAATTCAAATAACAACTGTCTATACAACATGTATTCATGTATGTACCTACCTACCTGCTATCAGAAACGTCTGAGATAAGTCGTAATTGCATGTACGTTTTGGATCAAATATTGACATGGGTAGTACAATATGTGTGTCAATCATTAGACATTTTGCAATGAAAGTTACTATACAAACTGTACAAGCTTTTACCCCGGGTTGTGGAAACTTGGTTAAAAGTATGGTAGTCAAAAAATGACCGACGGGAACTTTCTACTGGGATAATAGGTATCATATATGGCGGATAAAAAACAAAAAATCGTTCTTGTAGTTTTGAAGTTAAAGAGTAACAAATCATTGTGCTGATAAATGCATTAAGTAGTACAGGAGTTATGAAGGTATTTAAATTATTTGCTATAGAAATTGCACACAAAGAAAAAAAAAACTTTTTATTTAAAGGGGCTTGTTCAATTTCAAGATGGCGCCCCTGTAAAAAAAATATTGAAGAAGTTAGAACTTCGACTTCCAATTTTTCCGTAACTAGAAGTTTTATTCTAGAACAAAAAAAATGATCGCAATGGCGGGGAAAATAAGGCTAAGAATACTTGTTGCGTAGTCGTGACGTCACCGAGAACAAAATACGGCTGTCGGACGTCGCTGACGTCAGCGTCGTGGTATGGTGCTATATAAAACACAATCTATACTCGTGCGCGACCGAACCGCAACCGACCGTCAGCGCAACTAGAAGCTTTCAGTTATGTTAGGACTTTTTTACACCCACTATATATACCCTATGTGCGCTATTATGCGCTTTTAGTGGGTTGCGTGTCGCAATGGGCATTAAAACATTCAATCAATGGTGTACCTATGAATTACTGTTTAATGTCCTACATTCAAGTTACCTGTTTTTTTTTTTTTTGTTTATTTGTGACAAAACATATAAACATTCGTAACTAGTAATATTGGAATTTATAGTAATAAAAAAATACCTACATCTACCTTAACCTGAAGATCGACCATCATCATCATCATCATCATGATCAGCCTATTAATGTTCCCACAGCTGGGAAACAGGCCCCTGCTCTATGAGAGGGAATGGGCCACGCGAGCCCAGTGCGGATTGGTAGATTTTAGTCTTCCATTTTTTTTGGTTCTAGGACATGCCGGTTTCCTCACGATGTTTTCCTTCGCCGTTTTGAGAGCAGCGGTGATGAAATAAATTACACAAAGTAATGCGCCTGCCTGGGTTCAAACTCACGATTTACTGTTCGTAAGTCGGGGATGCCATCACTGGGCCGCCGCTGCTGTCACTATTTTTTTATTCCATTGTGATACTCAACCATTTTATAGCTAACCACATATTTTGGTAGCAATTTAACATGTCTCTGAACACACTGTAGCGAAGAATCATAATATTAGCTTGTCATATTCTCATCATTTCTGTTCTCTCAAAGTGTTTACACAATACAAACTCTAATATAATTGAATATCACCTACGCATTCCGCTCGCGATATTACAACGCGGAATACAATTACCCTTGTTATAACAAATAATTAATGAGGACCTAATGTTAGGTTAAGTAATTAATTAGGACAGTTTTCGTAATAGGACCTCTGTGTGAGTTATATGGGTCTAATCGATAGGCGAATTTTGAGGATTGGGTAATTCAATAATCTGAATTAACTTTTTTACGTGTACGCGACCTTGGTTTCTCAACGGATTACATCTAAAATGCACTTATAAAAAACTGGCTCCTAACACTCTCCTACGATGAAACAGAAAGGATCATCTATAAATAAATACTACATACA
The DNA here is from genome assembly GCA_950022955.1 of Xestia ashworthii. Taxonomy (NCBI): domain Eukaryota; kingdom Metazoa; phylum Arthropoda; class Insecta; order Lepidoptera; family Noctuidae; genus Xestia; species Xestia ashworthii. The sequence continues at coordinate 3,862,381 of OX465555.1, read as the reverse complement.
CTAACCGATAGCACTCCTAATCTCACTCTGATCACACACACATATACGCGCACACACACACACACAACACACACAAATCTAAGTTGAATCTTGTTTGAATGTGCATTATTACCAAGTTTTTGTTTTTAATTACTTTTAATTTTATTTCCTTGTTCTTACTTTAATTTACCAATTTTATCTTTAGTTAAATCTTGTTAATATTCGTCGTGTACGTCCGAATAATTTAATGATGTGCAACTCTGATCCCCAAGATATAGACAAACGTCTAGTTTGGGGATCACCGTTAAATCTGATAAATGGAGATTATTAATAAATAATTTGAAAAATAATTTAAATTAAAAAAAAAATAACTTATACTGAAACTTAATTGAGCTACCAACTACTTTCGCAATCGATCCCTCATTACTGACGATCTTGGTCACTGGACCCTTTAAACGAACAATCTGCATCCATCGACTTCGGTACAAAGTGGCCATCACCACATATTGACATTTGCTTGAGAATGTGGCTTCTTTTACTAAGTCGGACCATCGTATTGGTGACCGACCTCGTGCTCTCTTGCCTTTGATATTGCCAACAACCAACATAACTTGAAAAATAAGCAGACTTAAGTGCCAGTGGATACCATGGTTAGCAAATGACTGATAGCTGATGCGGTGGTGCATTATGGGTTCTGTACTGGAGACCGCGCGTCGGTAAGCGTAGCGAGGAAAGCCTCCCAGCTACATAATGATAATACCAAAACTGTGGCTGGGGCAGCCTGGATATGAACGCCAGGGGAAAGAGTGCTGTGACGTGGGAGAGACCTGCGTGTCATTACACGGAAACAAAAAACATACCTTCTGAGGCACTGATGATGGAGTGAATTTTTTTCTTTAATATTTTGAAACTATGTATATCCTTATACTTGAATCAATTTTCACTTTGTCATAAGTTCCTTATTGACACCTAGCCGTACCTTCGATGGATGTATACGGATCATTGTTAATTAATAAATGTGTACCAAGATGTAAAATCTTAATGTTTGTATGGCCAAAATTCCGAATGAAGTGAAACGAATAGATATTGAGAACTTATGGTAACTTCTTTAGACCGATGACCTGAAGAAGGTCTCAGGAATCCGCTGCATACGAGTCGCACGGGGCCGGTCAATGTGGCGACACTAGGAGGAGGCCTATGTCCAAAAGTGGACGTCTTTTGGCTGAAATGATGATGATGATTACAATCACCCACTCACTCACTTTCTATCATCATCATCATCATCATCATCATCATCATCTGCCTAGCCTTTTCCCAACAATGTTGGGGTCGCTGAATATCACTCACTTCCTATATTCTTGCAAATAAATGTATCATCATCATCATAATCATCATATTAAGGCTAAAATTAATATGATCATGGTTAAGATTAGCGACAAGTAGCTTATGTCAGATGTAATAGACACGAGCTTGTCAGCCATATATCATCAGTGCGTCTTGTCGTGCACATGAGAGCTTAGAAGTACACAATATTAACGAACTTGAGTGTCATGATGTCAGTTTACATTACATTGTAAGTAGTTGCCTGTGAGTTGGCTTTTACCCGCAGCTTCACAAGTATGTTTGAAATTATTTTGAGGGAATGTGCTGCCGTGGTAAAAAGTAATATTTGAGCTAACCCAGGTTATACACGCACACCCACATTATAGTCCCGTACTCCGAGGAATTGTTAGCTTACTTAAATCATGGTGGTACTACCTAATACCCTTTTTTTCGGATGGGAAATCATCAAATGACTCCTCCCGGTCTGGGCGGAGCGGTAGGGAGTGTCAGACTTTTACTGACTAAAACCCATCCATGTTCCTTCCTCGCCCTTCATGTTCCAGGGCCACAGTATCTCTTTCGAACAGTCCCACAGAGTACATAATATTCTGATAGAATGATTTTGTAATTTAGTTCTCCACGCGACGAATAACTCCCCATACAAAACCTTACAAATACCCTATTCGCACCATATTCCGACCTTCCCCTATCCTCTAAAATCTTATATCGCATGCCGCATAGAAATTAATGGGTATTACTTTATACGTAGTCAAAACACACCCCGTAGTCCATTTACAAGTATTATTGATGATATTAGGTAGGGCTAAAGCAAATTTCGTCCCTAATAAAGAAGGAATATTGAACTATAAAGGCATGCTTACATTTGGTAGAGTGATGCCCGGTTTTTATGTCATAAACGGATCGGTATACTTGGCTACCGCTGTGTTTGGTAATGGTGAACCCATTTGAAAGGTATTTTGTATATTATTTTTTTTAAATATTGAAAACGATGTAAGATACATTTACATAAAAATAAATGTTACATCAACACAATAACATTTATTAAAAAAATCCTGAAACTGACATTCTGAATTTACCATAAAATACTCTAAAATTAATATGAGCAATCTACCTATAGGTATACCTACTTATGCACCTCGTAAGCGTAAATAAATGTGCATCATACATTCATGTTAACAGTGGTCTTGAAGTATAAAACCCTGAAAAAAATGCACATAAACTCCACAAGGTCTAGAGAACTAATTCAAGGACTGACCTAGCAGTTTAATGTAACCATGATAAATGGAATTTCACTTCAAGTAACCTTTTAACAACTATACTTGTGACGAATTCCATGTCAATATAGTGGAACATGCCCAAATCAGTTGCTTATCCCGTTGGGGTAATACCTGTAAACCATTATCCTGTTACACGGGCAACTCATTACCATCAATGTAAACGTGGCTTTACATTTAGGCACGACCAGTTAGTGTTTTGAATGGATATTGTATGGGCTGGTGATTTGTCTTTTATGATGAGGATAATTTTGTTCTGATGATGGACTAGAATTTGATACGCTATCATCATTTTCTTGCCCTGGTCCGTATTCATTTGGGCTCGGCGCAATATGAATTTATTCTTTCATACTGCTCTATTTTTTGAGCAGCGGTGGCCCAGTGGTGGCGGCCCCGACTTACGAACAGTAAGTCGTGGGTTCGAACCCAGACAGGCGCATTACTTTATGTAATTTATTTCATCACCGCTGCTCTCAAAACGGTGAAGGAAAACATCGTGAGGAAACCGGCATGTCCTAGAACCAAAAATTCGAAGACATGTGACATCTACCAATCTGCACTGGGCCCGCGTGGTAGATTATAGCCCATTCCCTCTCATTGAGAGGAGGCCGTGTCCCAGCAGTGGGAACATTATAGGCTGATGATGATGATGATGATGATGACTGCTCTATTTTTTGTAATCTCCTCAGACACCAGGAGGTGTCTAGTGTTCTAGATACAGGGTGTAAACCACCTCATCACAAAGCCGTTAACCAAGCATTCTGTACATCAAACTAAGTAACTTTACGCAAAAATTATTGCTGGGAAACAACTTTTTTTTTTTGACGTTATAAATCATGTTTTGTGGTAGAACTCAATTTAACGCACTTAAAACATTGTGCTGTTGGATGGATTGAATAGTACGGGGGTCATGGAGGTGTTAACAGTCAAAATCAGCCAAAAAAAACTTGTATTTTAAAAAAAACTTGTCAAAAAAAAGTTGTATCTTTGACCCCTCATATCTCCGTAACTAGAAGGTTCCCAGGTATGGTGTAGAACAGAAAAATGATCGCAATGATGGGGAGAACAAGTGCCTTTCGGCTTCGTGAAGAGGTGTTTTACACCCTAAATCATCCTTCACACAGTTCATCCATCGTTTCTTTAGTATTAGTTATTTCGTAGGCAAGTCAGGTGTAGCCAGAGATTTGGAGTGCACATTTCGTGGAGCTGATAGACAAATTCCGATGTTTATTACTAATGTGCATATGTCGACCTTAGAAAGTGACATAATAAAACGTATTTACAATAAGACACAGGAAACTGTGTCTTTAGAGAAAATAAAAATGAAATTTGAAAGGGGTCATAAAGCGTACAAGTTTTTCATATCGGAGGCAAATCTGTCAAAGTACATGGACGAAACTTTATGGCCTACAGGTGTCTTATTTCGGCGGTTTGTGAGCTTCAAACACAGGACAACAAACGGTGCTCCTCTTACCGGCGCCGACGGCCTAAATAAACATAATAATGAATAGTGGTAATTTTCAACTTGCTACTTTCAACTGTAAGAATGTGAAACGCTCCATCGATGACGTCAGAGATCTGTGCCGCACCTGCGACGTGGTGTGTTTACAAGAAACTTGGCTGATGCCGCACGACATACCCTTTGTCAGCACAATTGACAGCGGTTTTGGATACACTGCGACGTCTGCGGTTGATACGTCCGCGGGGATACTGCGCGGGCGTCCCCATGGTGGCGTCGCGTTGCTATGGAGATATAGTGCGTTTAAACAGGTGTCAGTGTTACAGTGCGAAAATGCTCGTATTTGTGCTATTAAAATTACAACGAGCGATAGACAAGTGATCGTAATGAGTGTTTACTTACCAACTAACTCTGTTGATAACTTACAAGATTTTACTGATTGTTTGAGTGTGATAAGTGCTATTATTGACGAATATGGGATTGAATCTGTTTTTATTTTAGGTGACTTTAATGCGGATCCGGGTGAGTTGTTTTACAGTGAGCTTATGTATATTTGTGGCGACCAGCGGTGGTCAGTTATAGACACAGAGATGCTAGGTTTAGACTCGGGTACTTTTACTTTTATAAGTGATGTGCACGGGACTGGCAGCTGGCTGGACCACTGTTTAGCTACTCACTCGGCTAAGCAGTCTGTTGTTGATGTAGAAGTTAAGTATGACACTCTGTGGTCTGATCATTTCCCACTTATGATTACGTGTAATTTAAAATTGTTGTCCCCTAAGATCACGTCTCAGGTGAGTAATGTAGATAAAGATGTAGTTTGGGGTGTAAAAAGTGAGGAACAAGTTTTAATGTATGCCAAAGAGTGTCATAAGAGACTTAAAGTAATAGACTTCCCCTCTGAGTGTGTAAGCTGTGCGGATTGTTTTTGTAGTGACCGTGGCCACAGGCTTGTTCTGGATACGCTTTATTCTGACATTGTGACTGCCCTTCGCGACGCGGCAGTGGCGAGTCGGGGAAGCACAAGGAAGGGTGGGGGTGGCTCCCGTGTGGTCGGGTGGAATAAACATGTCAGCGAGGCTCACAGGGTGGCCAAATGTAGGTTTCTCGATTGGGTGTCGTCCGGTAGGCCCAAGTCAGGACTTTTATATAAAGAAATGTGCGACAGCAGGAGAGTGTTCAAATCGCGATTAAAATGGTGCCAAAATCATCAGGACCAAATAAGAATGGACGCTCTAGCTGTGAAACATTGCAAGGGGGATTTCCGCGGTTTCTGGAAGGGCACCAAAAAAGAAAACTTACGCCCTGGTCTTCCTGTGAGCATCGATGGTGTGAATAACCCGGAGGAGATTGCTAATCTTTTTAAGAGTCATTTTTCAGTGAAGTCTCCACTGGGTAAAGCCACGGAGGTGCTCAATGCTGACGTAAGCAGTCGGGAGGTAGGGACTACCTTCCGGGCGAAGGATGTTACCGAAGCCATTAGGTCTATCTCGAGAGGTAAGTCCCCGGGTCATGATGGGCTCAGCATTGAGCACCTACAACACGCTGGGTCACATATTGCCAGGGTCTTGGCTATGTTTTACTCGCTATGCGTGAGCCACTCCTACCTGCCAGACGACTTTATGAAAACAGTGGTAGTGCCTGTAGTGAAGAATAAAACTGGTGACCTTACTGAAAAGAGTAACTACAGGCCTATTTCTCTTGCCACTGTGACTGCTAAGGTGTTTGACGGTTTGCTTAACGCACAGTTAAATAGATCGGTTACACTGCACGATAACCAGTTCGGGTTCCGTCCCCGGCTGTCCACTGAAAGTGCTATACTGTGCCTGAAGCATACCGTCAAATACTACACAGATCGTAAAACGCCCGTGTATGTGTGCTTCCTTGATTTGTCCAAGGCTTTCGACCTTGTAGCATATGACCTGCTGTGGAGCAAGCTGAGGAGCATAGATTTGCCACCGGAACTCATCAGCATGTTCCAGTACTGGTATGCGCACCAGTCTAATAGTGTTAGGTGGGCGGGGGCAATGTCGGAAGCGTATCAACTCGAATGCGGAGTCAGGCAGGGGGGTTTAACATCCCCTACCCTCTTTAATCTGTATGTGAACGGGCTGATCGTGGCGCTCAGTAGCCAGCATGTCGGCTGTCACATTGACGGTACATGTGTCAATAATCTAAGTTATGCTGACGACATGGTGCTGATGAGCGCTTCGGTCTGCGGCTTGAGAAAGCTGTTAAAGATATGTGAGGAATATGCTTGTGGTCACGGTTTGTTGTATAATGTAAAAAAGAGCCAGTGTATGATTTTTGAGACCGCCAGTGCAAAATGTCCGGGAAACATACCTCCGATCAGGCTCAATGGGGTTCCTCTGGAAAGGGTTGACCAGTTTACATACTTGGGGCATGTTTTGACTGTCGACCTCAAGGATCACGCAGACATGGAGCGGGAGCGGAGGGCGTTGTCTGTTAGGGCTAACATGATCGCCCGCAGATTCGCGCGATGCTCCAGGGAAGTAAAGGCTACGCTATTTAGAGCGTACTGTACTTCGCTGTACTCGTGCAGTCTGTGGGCTCACTACTCCAATAGCCGTTACAGCGCCATCCGCGTCCAGTATAATAATGCGTTCAGGGCGGTGATGGGGCTACCACGACACTGCAGCGCCTCGGGTATGTTCGCTGAGGCGCGTACCGATTGCTTTCACGCGACCATGCGCAAGCGCGCCGCGTCTTTGGTGCGTAGGGTACGGGGTAGCCCCAACATTGTACTGGCGATGGTTGCAGGAAGACTGGACTGTCCCTTCATTCGGCATTGTTCCAGCAGACATGTTGCTGTACCAGTGTCGGAGAGAAGATATTAGTTATGTATTTATTTTGACTTTGTTTTATTTTGGTTTGATTTAATTTGCTTTGTTTCGTTTATTTTGACTTAGTTTTTGGATTTCATTTGTTTTGATTTAATTTAATGTTTAGTTATTGACTTAGATTCTGGATTTTATATGATTTATTTGATTTAATATGTTTTTGATTTAATTTATTTCTAGTTTGATTGAGTTTTGTTTTTATTTTATTTTATTTTATTGTGATGTTAGTTGGTTTTATTTATTTGATGTTTATAATTATTTGGCAATGGGTGTTATATACCTGAAAATAAATGAATAATTATTATTATTATTTAGTCTTGAAGCTAATCGAGCAAATATTGTATGTAAGTGATAGAAAAGATTGCGTTGGTTTTGTAGTACGACTAGCGATTATGGGTTAGTTTGAATCATCACATTATCTTTATCATTATCAATTTATTTGGGTTTCCTTCTTCCATAATTATTCTCTATTACTCCTCATCACGTAGCTAATTAATAAAAGTCGCTCGGTTCGATCGTTAGGTTAAGCCGTGCTTGCCTAGGTTGGTCTGGATGGGTGACCACCCTTACATGCCGAGTTTCCTCCGTGCCTTGGAATGCACGTTAAGCTGTTGGTCCCGGCTGTCATTTATCTATCTTCGACAGTCGTTACAGGTAGTCAGTGGCCCAAAAAGTTTGGCAACCAGTCTTACCAAGTGGTATCGTATTTACCCGTATTAAATGGGTTGTGGAGGTCAGATAGGCAGTCGCTCCGTGTAAAATTGTGGTATTCAGCTACATCCGGTTAGACTGGAAGCCGACCCCAACATAGTTGGGAAAAGGCTAGGCAGATGATGACTCCTCATATCAGCAATCACCTCCTTTCTAGCTATATCATACTTCACACAGCCCATCCGTCGTTTGGTTTTCCTTGTACTATCAACAGCATCCACATTCAAACACAAAACAATCCGCATTCCTTCCCATATGCCCGTGCCTTTTTGACGACGAAAATGAAAAGGCCCGTGTATCCAACAGTAATTATTCAGAAGGACTCAAAACTGTAAAAAAGTGTCGTGTTACTAACCAACTTGACATTGCATGTAGCACAGTGAAGCCTTGACACATAAAATGTCATAATTATGTCGTGTGACATAATTATAGCATGTTAGTAAATAATTTATGTAAACAAAGCAGCCTAATTTTTCGGAGATTATTACTTCGATACGATGTACTTATGACGGTTTTACGTTGTAGAGTAATCCAACCATAAAACGTCGGTCACATTAAATAGAATAGAATAGAATAGAATAGAATACTCTTTATTATGTACACCATAAAAATAGAAATACAAAAATTTTAAACATTTTACAAGGGGTGACACAATGGGCGGTCTTATCGCTAAAAGCGATCTTTTAAAGACAACCTTTGGATGGATTTAAAGGGGAAGGAGAGACAATACTGCAGGTAGCCTGTGGTGTACCATTTACATAATTATATACAATAAATAAATACATACATATACACACATAAGACATATTACACTTATGTATATATATATAAAACATATGTACTCAAGTGCATATACATCATATGTATATAATAATATATATAAAATACATACTTCTTAAATTATCTCTTAATTATCATGAAACAAGTGCGAACGAACTAAAATTGACATACCTAATAACAGAAAATAATAAAAAATAAAAAAATAAATTGCTTAAGGAGAGAGATACAATTTTTTTATCATGCCTTTAAAAATTGGCAGAGATTGAGCACGCCTTATAGACACTGGCAAGGCATTCCATAACCGTACTGCTTGTACTGTAAAAGACTTATCATGGAAACTAAATAGATTAATCATTATTTGAGACTTAAAGGGAAATAAAGCCAAATAAAGAAATATCTACAAAACGCTACAATGTTTTTGAGGTTGACGCAGACTTAGCCTTTTCCCAACTATGTTGGGGTCGGCTTCCAGTCTAACCGGATGCAGCTGAATACCAGTATTTTACATGGAGCGACTGCCTATCTGACCTCCACTCCACAACCCAGTTAGTACTGGGCAATACGAAACCCCTTGGTTAGACTGGTTGTTAGACTTTTTGGGCCACTGACTACATGTAACGACTGTCAAAGATGGCCAAATGACAGCCGGAACCAACAGCTTAACGTGCTTTCCGAGGCACGGAGGAAACTCGGTATGTAATGGTGTAGTGACTTACTCGTGACTACTATAGCTTCGCCTGCTTAATGTATATTATTGAATGTTCTGTGGCTTACTTCCGTGCTTTCTATTCTTCTTCTGCCACTCCTTCTTCTTAGTGGAACTCTTGTGTGTGTGGAACTGTAACCTGTGTCTGTGCAATAAACTTTCTTCTTTCTACTTCGGACTTTTCTTCATCCTTATCTGCACTCATCCATCCTCATACACACCACTTCAGACCTACAATGGGTGGTCCCATCCACAGACCAACCTAGGCAAGCATGGCTTAACCTAAAGATTGACCCGAGGGACTGTTATTATTTTAGCTGTCAGCACCTCATGATGATGACGCATACTTATAAATACTGAAAATAAGGCTACGGCTCATCGTATAGATGTCGTGGTTTTACAGATTCCAAGCCGAGGTGATGCCGATACGACTAGCTTCTGCCCGCGACTTCGTTCGCGTGAAGTTTTGATATCGCAACGCTTCGTCTGCTTTTTTCCCGCTTGCAACATTTCTTATTGCTGCCCAGCTCCTATTGGTCATAGCGTTATGTTATATAGCCTATAGCCTTCCTTGATAAATGGACTATCCAACGCAAATATACTTTTTCAATTCGAGCCCGTAGTTCCTGAGATTAGCGCGTTCAACCAAACAAACAAACAAACTCTTCTGCTTTATAATATTAGTTTAGATAACTGGCTTGTTGGTCTAGTGGTCGCAAGCCCGACTGCTGTGCATGAGGTCCTAAGTTTGATTTCCAGGTCAGACAATTGGTCACTGAGTTTTCCAATCAGACATTTTTCAGTAACCGCCGCGGTGTCTCGATTTGGCAAAAGACTTACCCTCTGTTATATCAGACACAAACATGACTGGGGCAAAATGTGGGTGTTTTCAGGTACCTACATTTTTGTTGAACCTGTTGGAGTTCCATTGAAAGAATGAACGGCTTGAATTGATCCAGTGCAACGTGCTTATGTGTTTACTCTGTATTAATTTAGTTTTTTTGTCTAAATCGTTTTCAGTTAAAGTGCGGAATTGCCAGGAATAGCCCTATTTATGTGAGAAGTAGCGGAATTTTACCCATAACAAAATAAAGTATAATTCCAATCGTCAAACCTATTGATATCGCTATCTACTTCCAAAATGCTCATGAAAATACTATCAAATGCCACCACATAATTGGTTTTACTGATGAACATTATATTTGAATTGTTGATTACTATTAGTGGAACATTCCGGGAACATTCTGTGGTTTTATGTGCTTTGATGGTAAAGTAATAATACTGTTACGAGCTGGGTATGAGATAAATTAATTACTACCGATTAAACAACACAATCACTTTATTAATCACAAAACAATTTAAACTTAATCACAAGTACACTACAGTACACTACTATTCACTATTCACTTAGATATCGCACTTCAAGTTCACTTCGATTCGCTTCGATGGTAGCCAAAACAAGACTGACTGTCGCGGCCCTGAGCGGTCTATTTATACTCGCCCACAGACACACCACAATAACCTCGAATATTCTAGAGGGTCATAGAAAACACTAACAAAAGAGTAGGTAGGTAGGTAGGTAATTATTATTACTAGCTACTTGTACAACACAAACAAATATGAACCGTATGTCTTGGGCGTACGGTCGAAATTCTAATGTCTTTTTATAAAGAGGTCGCGAGTTTGTAGGTACCTACCCAACTTTGAAAGTAATAATAATAGAAATCTCTCGAAATTCCAACGTACACATACTGTAATCACGTGCTTTCTTGAATGTTCTAGTAGGTCCGATGTAACACTGCCCCCTCCTTAGACATGCTCGTCCCGAGCATCATTAATCCCGTAGTATCGCGCCAACCGGTCCACATGCACAATTTTAGGCGCACCTCGTGGACCCTTCTGTATTCGGTAGGTGACATCGTTGATCCTAGTCACGACTCGGTATGGTCCATCCCATTTTGCTTGTAACTTCGGAGACTTCCCCTTGCTCCGCACTGGGTTATGCAACCACACCAGTGAACCCTCGTCGAAACCCCTACCATTTGCCTTCCGATCATAACGGGTCTTCATCTTCTCTGACATCTGTTGGCTGGATTGTCGGATATGCTCATAAACATCGTTCAACTTATTACGCAAGTCATTCGCGTAATCCATTACACTACATGGAGCATCAGGGGGAGTTCCAGTGATTAAATCAGCAGGTAACCGTAATTCCCTTCCAAAGTTCGCGAAGGCTGGTGTCACAGTCGTACTTTCGTGGACTGCACTTCGGTAAGACAGAAGAAACGGCTGTATGTGCTTGTCCCAATCCCTTTGCCGGCTTTCCACAACTTTCGCCAGATATCTCTCCAACGTTTGGTTGAATCGTTCCACCATTCCGTCAGATTGTGGGTGGTAAGAGGTGGTTCTGGTTTTGTGGGTACCCATCAATCGACAAGTCTCTTGAAATACTTGCGATTCAAAATTCCTTCCTTGATCGCTGTGTATTTCTAAGGGTACCCCAAAACGACAGAAGACTTCCTGAACCAATTTATCTGCGACAGTTGTAGCTTCTTGATTAGGAATGGCGAAGACTTCTGGCCACTTTGTGAAGTAATCCATGACCACCAGGAAGTACTTGTTTCCGCTCTCACTTACTGGAAATGGTCCCGCAACGTCAAGTGCTATCCGTTCCCAAGGGGCTCCAACGTTGTACACTTTTAATGCACCTCTGCTGCGTGTACGGGGTCCTTTCACGGCCGCACAACTGGTACATTTACGGCACCAGTCCTCCACATCATCTCGACAGTGGGTCCAGTAGAAGCGTTCTCGAATTTTTAGTAGAGTCCTTTTTACCCCCATATGTCCTCCTGAACATCCATCATGGTAGAGCCGTAGAACATCCGGTATCTTGGCTTTAGGGACAACCAATTGTAGGTGACAGCTGTCCCCTCTAGCGTTTTCCCATTTACGGCACAAGACTCCATCCTGGATTACCAAGCTGTTCCATTGCGCCCAATAGCTCTTCGTGATGGAACTCATCGCAGCCACATCACTCCACTTGGGTTTAGGAACACCAGCTTTAATCCACTCGAAGATCGGTTTGATGTCCGAGTCATTTTGCTGAGCCTGCTGTAGGGTCTCCTTCCATTCATCGCTGAGATCCGTTCTAAGCATCCTCACGGGCATTACTTCCTTAGTCTCTTGCCTGGCACAGTGCTTACAGTCTTCAGGACAAGGTCTTCTCGACAAGGCGTCTGCGTTACCGTGAGTTCTCCCACTGCGATGTTCTGTTACGAAGTCAAACTCTTGTAGTAGTTCAATCCATCTCGCCACTTGCCCTTCTGGATTCTTGAACTGTAATAGCCACTTCAGTGCAGCATGGTCAGTTCGTAGTAGGAATTTACGTCCCAGCAAATATTTACTGAAGTGCTGCAATGTCTTTACTACAGCGAGTAGCTCCCGTCTTGTAACGCAATAATTTCTTTCTGGTTTCGATAAAGACTTGCTGAAGTAGGCTATTACAACCTCCCGGTCTCCTTTCCGTTGAGACAGCACGCCCCCAATTCCAGTATTACTTGCATCTGTGTCAACTATGAAGTCATTTTCAGTGTCAGGATATCCCAAAATAGGTGTATTGCACAGACGTTTCTTTAATTCCTGAAATGCGACGTCGCAGTCCTCGTCCCAACAGAATTGCCTCTTTTCCTCAGTGAGTTTGTGCAGAGGTTTTGCAATGTCGGCAAAATTCTTGACAAACCTTCGATAGTAGGAGCACAAACCCAGGAATGCCCTGACCTGTGTCTTGTCTTTCGGAACTGGCCAATCTTTGACGGCGACTACCTTTTCCTTTTCCTTTTCCTTTTCCTTTTCTGGATCTGTTTGAACACCTTCCCCCGAAACTATGTGTCCTAAGAAGTTCACTTGCTGTCTGAAAAACGAGCACTTCTTCGGGCTTAACTTGAGATTTGCTGTTTGGATTTTTGACAGCACTCGGTTGAGGTTTTTTAAGGTGATCTTCAAATGTACGGCCCACGATTATTATGTCGTCCAGATAGACAAGACCTGCGTCCCCAATCAATCCGGCAAGTACTTGCTCCATCAGCCTTTCAAACGTCGCAGGAGCGTTGCACAAACCGAAAGGCATAACTTTAAACTGCCATAGCCCTTTTCCTGTTGAGAATGCAGTTTTCTCCTTGTCCTTGGGGTCTATTTCTACTTGCCAGTAGCCACTCTTCAGATCAAGTGTGGTAAACCACTTCATACCAGTCAGCGTATCCAGTGTGTCATCGATCCTAGGCAGTGGGTAGCTGTCCTTTTTCGTGACGTCGTTCAGTCGCCGATAGTCCACACAGAAGCGCATACTGCCGTCCTTTTTCTTTACCAGGACCACAGGAGAACACCATGGACTCGATGAAGGCTCTATAACACCGTCCTTCACCATTCCCTCAATCATGGTTTCCACCTCTTTTTCTCGTGCAACTGGCAGTCTTCTTGGTCGCTGACGGATAGGTAACTCGTTACCCGTATTAATCTGGTGCTGTACAAGTCCAGTTCTCCCTATGTCAGTGTGACTGTTCCTAAATTACCCTAGGCTGATAAAATTTTCGTTTTTCCTAAATCATGCTATTTATTGGTATTTATGGTCAGCTTCCCCCTTAGGGGAAGGAGCAGCGCCCCGCCTCCGCGCAAGCTCTGTAGGTTTCAACCTTTGACTGGATGGCCTTCCACTGACGGAGGACTGAATTCCAATTAGGGATTTGTCCTGGCCCTGTCCCGTCCTTAGAGGCTAAGGGACAGGGATGGGACTCAAGGTGAAGTTAATATTGGAATTCACTGTTATATATATACATGAATAATATCAAATCTTATGAGGCAAAACGCCAATAAAGTATGGAGCTAATAAAATAAGGGGACGCAAAGATATGATATGATATATGCTAGAAGTTTGGTAAGGAATCGTTACGCTTGTGCTTAAGAATTTATTAATTAGTTCGTTACGTTATCAGATTCCAAAAGTAGATGCCGCTTGCAAACGCAAACGGGCCCATGTACAAGTACATGTGCTCGTTTTACAACGTTTGCCCGGCGTACGCGTACTGTTAGACCTAAGTGCATTGTCCTACTAAGGGCACTGCTACGAACTCCAACAGCACACGTTCCCTAAGCACTTTCTACATGTCTTTTTCAATCCTAAGACTTGGGTTGTGAGGCCAATGCCATTGAAGAAGACAGGTTTTCATTATCTCTACTTACACGCGTACTCTCGTTGATAAACTCCCTTACGGCCGTCTACCCCATTTATTAGGTCAATTTGCACAAACGTATCGTAGACTCAGTCCGTAGCAGAACATATTGCAATGTCACTGTTGAGCGCCGAAATGGTCATATGTTTCGTCATTTCTCGTTCCTCTAATCTTCCCCATGTAGAGTTTGCGTGTCTCGCTAAATTGTGACGATTTAGTGATAGGCCTGTGGCAGCCGGGGTTTGTTTTAACGAGACACAGTCCCTAGCGTTCCGTAGAACGTAGCTATCAATTTAGGTTGTGATACTTCGGGGATCCTACCCCCACTCCCAGGAACGTACGATCATCAGTTTCAAAGCAATTTTCTGAGCTAGACTTTTACAGGAAGCAGTACTCATCAGCAGCGTTTGATTGACTTGTAACACAAGTACAAGTTAGTATTATAATACTAAACATTATAGCTTGGTTTAGACCATCTGTGAATATTATGGTGCTGTTTTCACCACTGAACAATATACTTTGTTCTAATCAAATGCGAACATTACGATTCGGCCTTCCATTCGTGATGAGTCAGATAAAAGTCAATATTCGTCAATAGTCGATTGTATATGGGTACAATGTACATGTTGTATGTACGTTGTAGAGTGTAAGCGAAAGGCTTTCTTCGTCTCCCTAGATCAAACACAGCTTATGAATATTTGCTCAGGTACGGATAAGGAAGTGGATACATAACACATGAAACAATATTATACATTATGATGACGTGAAGCAATCGCTCCGTCATGCTGCAATAAATGATACTGCCTGCCCTTCCACGCTACTGTCCAACTGCATTTTAAACGGGAATTTAATTATAGTTAACACTTACCACGTGTTCTTAAAAGATGGTCAGTCTTCAACTAACTAACTTACTGAATACTGTAGTTTCGCCTTTGCCACAGCCTGGATCATTTCACGTAACAACACTCACTTTTATTAGACTTAATACTACTACTTATTCTTAGCTTATAAATATTATTTGTCCACGGGGAGTTGATGCGCATCTTAGTACCGAGACTATGCTAACCTTCCAAGCCTAACCTAGGACGTCCTAGTGCTTTTACGATTATAGACCGATCTATCTCGCGGACTCAGCCAGACCTCTCCAAGCGTCTAAGGTCATCTCTCGCTCATCTCGATTAATCTAAACAGACCTTTCAATTCAACTCTATTATACTCCTACAAACATTATCACCCTTTCGCGGCCACACACTCAGACATAGACTCCTAGTATCCTCTCACCTCCTAGCTTCACGTCTCGTCTATACCCGGGTGTCAACACCACTGCCCTCAGCCTACCTGCTGCTAGCCCTCTCCCCCGCGTTTCTCGGCATTCCCACGCTTCAGTCGCTGGTGCCCCTTTTTTGTTAATCTTTCAATTGTTTTAAGTGATCGCCCGGGTTTTACCCATGAGCAGATTTTATATTACAAACACGTGTGCTTTTCTATTATCAGTCGCTCGTAGAAATAGGATATTTTAAATTTCTAAAGAATTCTTTGAGAAGCTTGTCAGCCATACCCATTAAAATAAGGGATTTATGACTTTGAAAGTTTTTACGTTTTGTTTTTCAATGAAAGGACGCCTCGTCGCTAATTATGGTAACTTGTCAGGCAATAAAATATGAAACGAATTGGTTTGTAAGTGTTTGGCTCCGTGTGTTGATTTTAAAATAAATATTAAGAAAGTATTTGCTTATTAATTGTATCGACCAGTCACATTCCCCCCTCTGAAAATCAGACGCGTGACGCAGTACAGCGTATGATCTTTCAAAATAGGATAATCTGTGCCTTCACATGAAATTGCTACAGAATTCATAAACACATCCATCTGAAAAGCTAGCCTATTCAGATTACTATCAGATTACTATTTTTCCTACTGGATCACTAGTCTTATAAGATATTTCGTCTGCTTGTATAATCTTGTTTATTTTCGCAGAAGCATCTTTTATCGACACATAATTCCTGAACTTGAACTTATTCAACCTCAAAATACTCTTGTCATTTACCAAGTATCTGGTAATTTCCAGAAGACCTGTGCATGCTAATAATTTAGTTTTACATACCAGAGTCTCTTAAAAGAGTATTTGTGCTATAGAGCGACGCTACCTGCTGTGCGCTCTCGTTCTAAACTCAGCCTTTTGCAGCTGCCGCTGGACAGGGGCCTCTCCCAATGCACCTTAATACTTAGCAAGCTGTCATATGCTCGTAGTCGTATCCAGGAGTAGCTGAAATAGTCCGCACATAGACATATTAGACTTTATTCCAATTTAAGTCGCCCCCCTCCGATTTTAAGAGGAAAGAGCAGTCCTGAAATCCAACTATAGTTGGAAGGCTGTATCAGAAAATCAATGCTATCTTATTTGACATAACTATCATTTGCACATTGATATATTGAACAAATTAAAGCTTATCTATTATTTAAATCAAAATACATTTCGTGCAGCTTCAATAAGCAATCTTGATCTTAACTTTGAAATGTAGATATTCCAGGGTTTCAAAACAGTTATTGGCTCATTAGCTTTTAACCGCGTTACACAACTCAGTTTTGTAGTATTCTCACTTGGTTATTACAATATTATGTGCAAGAGTTTATCTTGAATTTATATTTATCTATCAGGCACCATTGGAACTGAAAAGGGAGGTTTATGTAGCCCTATAACTCAAAACAATAATACAGTTATTGTAGCGGTAACAAAGTAATATCACGTGGCTACGGTTAACTATAGTGTCCATTAAAAGTGAAACTTAGCTTCGTTACTTGAACCGTGCTACAGCTGCCGTTGAAGTCAGCCGATGTCAGCTGAATTTGATGAAACTTTGGTCCGAACGCAACGCACCAGTGAAGTCTAGTGACAGCCAAGCGAAGATTGAAATTTCCTGGAATTTGAAATAAATCCACACGAGTATTCGTCCAATTATATGACATACGTTACGACGTTGGAAAGTTTTAAGGTAACTCCCCATGACGTTATTGTAACTGTCGCAAATAAACTCTCCTTTCATAAACCTCATGCTTCTAAGTATCTTATCACTATTAATAAACTCATACCACTCTACTCACCACCATTCATCCTTATACCAATGCAAAACTTTCAATAAAATTGTAAATAATCGTATTGAAATCTGTCCGTGTAATATCGAGACACGATACCTGCATTAACAGGGAGTCGAACCCATAATTACTGTTGCACTGGAACACAATCAAGTCTTATAAATCGTTACCTACTTAAAACTAGGTACTTCCATGTATAGCACATGGGAACTGAACCCACTAACCGTGACACAGAAATTTAATTACTTATCAACTATTGCGCCAGGCGGGAATCGAACCCAAAATCCATGACAATGGAACCAGTGGTTGAAACATATGTTATTGTAGCCGTTGTAACGCTACCTGCGCCGCGCGTCGTCTCTCACAATTTCTAGAACCATAAAATTACGTTGTGTTTTTTTTTTTTTTTTTTTTTTTTTTATTGTAGTAACCCATTCATTGTTCTTTCTCGTTGCACTGAAGTGAATCAGTACATTTAATGACGAGAATCCTGGTCACGGCACCACATGTGACTGTTCCTAAATTACCCTAGGCTGATAAAATTTTCGTTTTTCCTAAATCATGCTATTTATTGGTATTTATGGTCAGCTTCCCCCTTAGGGGAAGGAGCAGCGCCCCGCCTCCGCGCAAGCTCTGTAGGTTTCAACCTTTGACTGGATGGCCTTCCACTGACGGAGGACTGAATTCCAATTAGGGATTTGTCCTGGCCCTGTCCCGTCCTTAGAGGCTAAGGGACAGGGATGGGACTCAAGGTGAAGTTAATATTGGAATTCACTGTTATATATATACATGAATAATATCAAATCTTATGAGGCAAAACGCCAATAAAGTATGGAGCTAATAAAATAAGGGGACGCAAAGATATGATATGATATATGCTAGAAGTTTGGTAAGGAATCGTTACGCTTGTGCTTAAGAATTTATTAATTAGTTCGTTACGTTATCAGATTCCAAAAGTAGATGCCGCTTGCAAACGCAAACGGGCCCATGTACAAGTACATGTGCTCGTTTTACAACGTTTGCCCGGCGTACGCGTACTGTTAGACCTAAGTGCATTGTCCTACTAAGGGCACTGCTACGAACTCCAACAGCACACGTTCCCTAAGCACTTTCTACATGTCTTTTTCAATCCTAAGACTTGGGTTGTGAGGCCAATGCCATTGAAGAAGACAGGTTTTCATTATCTCTACTTACACGCGTACTCTCGTTGATAAACTCCCTTACGGCCGTCTACCCCATTTATTAGGTCAATTTGCACAAACGTATCGTAGACTCAGTCCGTAGCAGAACATATTGCAATGTCACTGTTGAGCGCCGAAATGGTCATATGTTTCGTCATTTCTCGTTCCTCTAATCTTCCCCATGTAGAGTTTGCGTGTCTCGCTAAATTGTGACGATTTAGTGATAGGCCTGTGGCAGCCGGGGTTTGTTTTAACGAGACACAGTCCCTAGCGTTCCGTAGAACGTAGCTATCAATTTAGGTTGTGATACTTCGGGGATCCTACCCCCACTCCCAGGAACGTACGATCATCAGTTTCAAAGCAATTTTCTGAGCTAGACTTTTACAGGAAGCAGTACTCATCAGCAGCGTTTGATTGACTTGTAACACAAGTACAAGTTAGTATTATAATACTAAACATTATAGCTTGGTTTAGACCATCTGTGAATATTATGGTGCTGTTTTCACCACTGAACAATATACTTTGTTCTAATCAAATGCGAACATTACGATTCGGCCTTCCATTCGTGATGAGTCAGATAAAAGTCAATATTCGTCAATAGTCGATTGTATATGGGTACAATGTACATGTTGTATGTACGTTGTAGAGTGTAAGCGAAAGGCTTTCTTCGTCTCCCTAGATCAAACACAGCTTATGAATATTTGCTCAGGTACGGATAAGGAAGTGGATACATAACACATGAAACAATATTATACATTATGATGACGTGAAGCAATCGCTCCGTCATGCTGCAATAAATGATACTGCCTGCCCTTCCACGCTACTGTCCAACTGCATTTTAAACGGGAATTTAATTATAGTTAACACTTACCACGTGTTCTTAAAAGATGGTCAGTCTTCAACTAACTAACTTACTGAATACTGTAGTTTCGCCTTTGCCACAGCCTGGATCATTTCACGTAACAACACTCACTTTTATTAGACTTAATACTACTACTTATTCTTAGCTTATAAATATTATTTGTCCACGGGGAGTTGATGCGCATCTTAGTACCGAGACTATGCTAACCTTCCAAGCCTAACCTAGGACGTCCTAGTGCTTTTACGATTATAGACCGATCTATCTCGCGGACTCAGCCAGACCTCTCCAAGCGTCTAAGGTCATCTCTCGCTCATCTCGATTAATCTAAACAGACCTTTCAATTCAACTCTATTATACTCCTACAAACATTATCACCCTTTCGCGGCCACACACTCAGACATAGACTCCTAGTATCCTCTCACCTCCTAGCTTCACGTCTCGTCTATACCCGGGTGTCAACACCACTGCCCTCAGCCTACCTGCTGCTAGCCCTCTCCCCCGCGTTTCTCGGCATTCCCACGCTTCAGTCGCTGGTGCCCCTTTTTTGTTAATCTTTCAATTGTTTTAAGTGATCGCCCGGGTTTTACCCATGAGCAGATTTTATATTACAAACACGTGTGCTTTTCTATTATCAGTCGCTCGTAGAAATAGGATATTTTAAATTTCTAAAGAATTCTTTGAGAAGCTTGTCAGCCATACCCATTAAAATAAGGGATTTATGACTTTGAAAGTTTTTACGTTTTGTTTTTCAATGAAAGGACGCCTCGTCGCTAATTATGGTAACTTGTCAGGCAATAAAATATGAAACGAATTGGTTTGTAAGTGTTTGGCTCCGTGTGTTGATTTTAAAATAAATATTAAGAAAGTATTTGCTTATTAATTGTATCGACCAGTCACATTCCCCCCTCTGAAAATCAGACGCGTGACGCAGTACAGCGTATGATCTTTCAAAATAGGATAATCTGTGCCTTCACATGAAATTGCTACAGAATTCATAAACACATCCATCTGAAAAGCTAGCCTATTCAGATTACTATCAGATTACTATTTTTCCTACTGGATCACTAGTCTTATAAGATATTTCGTCTGCTTGTATAATCTTGTTTATTTTCGCAGAAGCATCTTTTATCGACACATAATTCCTGAACTTGAACTTATTCAACCTCAAAATACTCTTGTCATTTACCAAGTATCTGGTAATTTCCAGAAGACCTGTGCATGCTAATAATTTAGTTTTACATACCAGAGTCTCTTAAAAGAGTATTTGTGCTATAGAGCGACGCTACCTGCTGTGCGCTCTCGTTCTAAACTCAGCCTTTTGCAGCTGCCGCTGGACAGGGGCCTCTCCCAATGCACCTTAATACTTAGCAAGCTGTCATATGCTCGTAGTCGTATCCAGGAGTAGCTGAAATAGTCCGCACATAGACATATTAGACTTTATTCCAATTTAAGTCGCCCCCCTCCGATTTTAAGAGGAAAGAGCAGTCCTGAAATCCAACTATAGTTGGAAGGCTGTATCAGAAAATCAATGCTATCTTATTTGACATAACTATCATTTGCACATTGATATATTGAACAAATTAAAGCTTATCTATTATTTAAATCAAAATACATTTCGTGCAGCTTCAATAAGCAATCTTGATCTTAACTTTGAAATGTAGATATTCCAGGGTTTCAAAACAGTTATTGGCTCATTAGCTTTTAACCGCGTTACACAACTCAGTTTTGTAGTATTCTCACTTGGTTATTACAATATTATGTGCAAGAGTTTATCTTGAATTTATATTTATCTATCAGGCACCATTGGAACTGAAAAGGGAGGTTTATGTAGCCCTATAACTCAAAACAATAATACAGTTATTGTAGCGGTAACAAAGTAATATCACGTGGCTACGGTTAACTATAGTGTCCATTAAAAGTGAAACTTAGCTTCGTTACTTGAACCGTGCTACAGCTGCCGTTGAAGTCAGCCGATGTCAGCTGAATTTGATGAAACTTTGGTCCGAACGCAACGCACCAGTGAAGTCTAGTGACAGCCAAGCGAAGATTGAAATTTCCTGGAATTTGAAATAAATCCACACGAGTATTCGTCCAATTATATGACATACGTTACGACGTTGGAAAGTTTTAAGGTAACTCCCCATGACGTTATTGTAACTGTCGCAAATAAACTCTCCTTTCATAAACCTCATGCTTCTAAGTATCTTATCACTATTAATAAACTCATACCACTCTACTCACCACCATTCATCCTTATACCAATGCAAAACTTTCAATAAAATTGTAAATAATCGTATTGAAATCTGTCCGTGTAATATCGAGACACGATACCTGCATTAACAGGGAGTCGAACCCATAATTACTGTTGCACTGGAACACAATCAAGTCTTATAAATCGTTACCTACTTAAAACTAGGTACTTCCATGTATAGCACATGGGAACTGAACCCACTAACCGTGACACAGAAATTTAATTACTTATCAACTATTGCGCCAGGCGGGAATCGAACCCAAAATCCATGACAATGGAACCAGTGGTTGAAACATATGTTATTGTAGCCGTTGTAACGCTACCTGCGCCGCGCGTCGTCTCTCACAATTTCTAGAACCATAAAATTACGTTGTGTTTTTTTTTTTTTTTTTTTTTTTTTTTATTGTAGTAACCCATTCATTGTTCTTTCTCGTTGCACTGAAGTGAATCAGTACATTTAATGACGAGAATCCTGGTCACGGCACCACATGTGACTGTTCCTAAATTACCCTAGGCTGATAAAATTTTCGTTTTTCCTAAATCATGCTATTTATTGGTATTTATGGTCAGCTTCCCCCTTAGGGGAAGGAGCAG
Organism: Xestia ashworthii; assembly: GCA_950022955.1. NCBI lineage: Eukaryota > Metazoa > Arthropoda > Insecta > Lepidoptera > Noctuidae > Xestia > Xestia ashworthii. Next base: position 3,840,063 of record OX465555.1, on the reverse strand, counting down.
CGCCCCGCCTCCGCGCAAGCTCTGTAGGTTTCAACCTTTGACTGGATGGCCTTCCACTGACGGAGGACTGAATTCCAATTAGGGATTTGTCCTGGCCCTGTCCCGTCCTTAGAGGCTAAGGGACAGGGATGGGACTCAAGGTGAAGTTAATATTGGAATTCACTGTTATATATATACATGAATAATATCAAATCTTATGAGGCAAAACGCCAATAAAGTATGGAGCTAATAAAATAAGGGGACGCAAAGATATGATATGATATATGCTAGAAGTTTGGTAAGGAATCGTTACGCTTGTGCTTAAGAATTTATTAATTAGTTCGTTACGTTATCAGATTCCAAAAGTAGATGCCGCTTGCAAACGCAAACGGGCCCATGTACAAGTACATGTGCTCGTTTTACAACGTTTGCCCGGCGTACGCGTACTGTTAGACCTAAGTGCATTGTCCTACTAAGGGCACTGCTACGAACTCCAACAGCACACGTTCCCTAAGCACTTTCTACATGTCTTTTTCAATCCTAAGACTTGGGTTGTGAGGCCAATGCCATTGAAGAAGACAGGTTTTCATTATCTCTACTTACACGCGTACTCTCGTTGATAAACTCCCTTACGGCCGTCTACCCCATTTATTAGGTCAATTTGCACAAACGTATCGTAGACTCAGTCCGTAGCAGAACATATTGCAATGTCACTGTTGAGCGCCGAAATGGTCATATGTTTCGTCATTTCTCGTTCCTCTAATCTTCCCCATGTAGAGTTTGCGTGTCTCGCTAAATTGTGACGATTTAGTGATAGGCCTGTGGCAGCCGGGGTTTGTTTTAACGAGACACAGTCCCTAGCGTTCCGTAGAACGTAGCTATCAATTTAGGTTGTGATACTTCGGGGATCCTACCCCCACTCCCAGGAACGTACGATCATCAGTTTCAAAGCAATTTTCTGAGCTAGACTTTTACAGGAAGCAGTACTCATCAGCAGCGTTTGATTGACTTGTAACACAAGTACAAGTTAGTATTATAATACTAAACATTATAGCTTGGTTTAGACCATCTGTGAATATTATGGTGCTGTTTTCACCACTGAACAATATACTTTGTTCTAATCAAATGCGAACATTACGATTCGGCCTTCCATTCGTGATGAGTCAGATAAAAGTCAATATTCGTCAATAGTCGATTGTATATGGGTACAATGTACATGTTGTATGTACGTTGTAGAGTGTAAGCGAAAGGCTTTCTTCGTCTCCCTAGATCAAACACAGCTTATGAATATTTGCTCAGGTACGGATAAGGAAGTGGATACATAACACATGAAACAATATTATACATTATGATGACGTGAAGCAATCGCTCCGTCATGCTGCAATAAATGATACTGCCTGCCCTTCCACGCTACTGTCCAACTGCATTTTAAACGGGAATTTAATTATAGTTAACACTTACCACGTGTTCTTAAAAGATGGTCAGTCTTCAACTAACTAACTTACTGAATACTGTAGTTTCGCCTTTGCCACAGCCTGGATCATTTCACGTAACAACACTCACTTTTATTAGACTTAATACTACTACTTATTCTTAGCTTATAAATATTATTTGTCCACGGGGAGTTGATGCGCATCTTAGTACCGAGACTATGCTAACCTTCCAAGCCTAACCTAGGACGTCCTAGTGCTTTTACGATTATAGACCGATCTATCTCGCGGACTCAGCCAGACCTCTCCAAGCGTCTAAGGTCATCTCTCGCTCATCTCGATTAATCTAAACAGACCTTTCAATTCAACTCTATTATACTCCTACAAACATTATCACCCTTTCGCGGCCACACACTCAGACATAGACTCCTAGTATCCTCTCACCTCCTAGCTTCACGTCTCGTCTATACCCGGGTGTCAACACCACTGCCCTCAGCCTACCTGCTGCTAGCCCTCTCCCCCGCGTTTCTCGGCATTCCCACGCTTCAGTCGCTGGTGCCCCTTTTTTGTTAATCTTTCAATTGTTTTAAGTGATCGCCCGGGTTTTACCCATGAGCAGATTTTATATTACAAACACGTGTGCTTTTCTATTATCAGTCGCTCGTAGAAATAGGATATTTTAAATTTCTAAAGAATTCTTTGAGAAGCTTGTCAGCCATACCCATTAAAATAAGGGATTTATGACTTTGAAAGTTTTTACGTTTTGTTTTTCAATGAAAGGACGCCTCGTCGCTAATTATGGTAACTTGTCAGGCAATAAAATATGAAACGAATTGGTTTGTAAGTGTTTGGCTCCGTGTGTTGATTTTAAAATAAATATTAAGAAAGTATTTGCTTATTAATTGTATCGACCAGTCACATCAGCATCATTTGAAGAGAACATGTTGGCGTACTGAAGTAACATCTTCATAGCCTTGTCCATTTCTTCTTCAGTTAAATCGCAGTTTTCCAAAAGTGTCGATACGTCAAATTTTGTACTACGAACTTTATTTCCGGTAGACACATCTTGCAATTGACGCATCCAAGCTACTTCCTCGCAAGTGCCTATCAAGGTGCCCTTCTTAATCACATGCTCCTGGTCACTTGGATTCAGTATGCGTACTGCTGAGATGTTGGTGGCCTTGACCAGAGTTCGTGCCATCTTCCATGGGAAGTCATTGTTCACCCTTTCTATCAGAACACTTCGACCTTTGTTTCCAGAATTCTGTGGTAAACTAATTGGCACCATCGTTTCTGATCTGCGAGGAAGAACAATCTTCTTCAGGCAGTACACTTTTCCTGACGGTGCACCTTCCATGAACACTTCCTCTGAACCACATTTCAGTACTCCTTGATCAACATCGATCTCACAACGATATTTCCGCATGAAGTCCAAGCCCAAGATGCAATCGTCCACTATGTCGGCCACGATGACATTCTGCTTGTAAAATCTGTCACCCAATTTTAACTCCACCTCCTTCTTGCCTCGGACGTTTATGTGCTGACCGGTAGCTGTTAGTAACTGTATATGGTCGCTCTTATTGAAGTAGTCCCCAAGAAACCGACTTGCTAGTTTAGAATTGACGACCGTGTGAGAAGCTCCAGTATCCAACGTCAGTTTGCATGGTGTTCCATTGACTTTGCCTTTGATGGTCAGGCTGTTCCCGTCATGTGCTTGCGAGATCAAGATTCTCGGGGCTGTTTCAATACCAGCCAGCACCCGCCCCCCAGTCCTGGCTTTTACTCGTTTCCCTGCTGTGGCTGGGCAGTCACTTCAGCCACTCTTCCCTGCTGATCTTCTCTCGGGGTGCTGCGCTTAGGACAGCTCGACCGAAGATGACCTCTTTCTCCACAAGTGAAGCACCTAGGACTATACCCCTGTGCGCGGTCGCGTACAGGTGATGCTACAACCTCCCTGACGCGGTGCGTTCGGTGGTCTTGCCTCACTGCCTCTACTTCTAAGGCATGGGCCAAGGCGTCCTTCAAGGTATCATGATGCCCAAGTCTCACGGCAGCTCTAACTTCTAAGTCACGTATTCCATCAACGAAGGCCTGTACCAGATTTCCATCAATCAGAGCAGGGGCAGACTGGTAGGCTTTCCGAACGAGTTTTTCAACTTCCAGAGCCCACTGCTGTAGGTTCTCGGCACTCCGTTGAAAACGGTCCTTCAACTTAGCACGGAATACGTGCTCCAGGTGCGCGTCGCCGTATCTGGACTCCAACGCCTCCAGCAGCTGCTCGTAGGTAACGTCCTTGCCGAGTGCCTCGAGAATAGTTAGGGCCTGGTCTCGGAGGCCCAAGGTGAGCGCGGTCATGGCTTGCGGTTTTGTCCATCCATTCGCCTTCATCACGGCCTCAAACTGAATTTTATAAGCCGACCATGACGATGTTCCATCGAATGGAGGCACTTTAAAACCACGCGAAGATGGTGCAGCAACCACCGAAGCTACAGTCCCGCCTTCAATCTTCAGTTCGCCCAAAGCCTTCTTTACCCCAGCAATCTGAACTTCGGCCTCCGAGATGCGATTCTCGTGCTGGTGGACCTGATCCTTCATCACTTTCAGGTCCTTGCCGAAAGTTGCATGAAGATCCTTTATGAGGATCATCTGCTCGTCTTGGCGGCGGACCTGCTCCTCCTGGCGGCGGGCTTGCTCCTCTTTATTTCGTTGCAATTGCTCTTCCAACCGGCGAGCCTGCTCCTCTTGACGGCGAGCCTGCTCCTCTTGACGGCGAGCCTGCTCCTCTTGACGGCGAGCCTGCTCCTCTTGGCGGCGAGCTTGATCCTGCAGCAGCGCCATTAAAGCTGACAAGTCTGGCGCCACTGATGCTGGAGAAACTCCGGATGGGCCAGCGACTGGCTGTGACGTAGGCTGGACACCACCCGGTGTCTGTGTCGGAGAATCTCCAAACCGCCTTTGGTCCATGTCATGCTGTCGCTGACTCCTGGTACGGATACCGTCCATGTCGTCCTTTGGTAGAATTGGCATAATTTATCTCTCACTTCTGACACCAATTTGTTACGAGCTGGGTATGAGATAAATTAATTACTACCGATTAAACAACACAATCACTTTATTAATCACAAAACAATTTAAACTTAATCACAAGTACACTACAGTACACTACTATTCACTATTCACTTAGATATCGCACTTCAAGTTCACTTCGATTCGCTTCGATGGTAGCCAAAACAAGACTGACTGTCGCGGCCCTGAGCGGTCTATTTATACTCGCCCACAGACACACCACAATAACCTCGAATATTCTAGAGGGTCATAGAAAACACTAACAAAAGAGTAGGTAGGTAGGTAGGTAATTATTATTACTAGCTACTTGTACAACACAAACAAATATGAACCGTATGTCTTGGGCGTACGGTCGAAATTCTAATGTCTTTTTATAAAGAGGTCGCGAGTTTGTAGGTACCTACCCAACTTTGAAAGTAATAATAATAGAAATCTCTTGAAATTCCAACGTACACATACTGTAATCACGTGCTTTCTTGAATGTTCTAGTAGGTCCGATGTAACAATACGATGATTGGTTTTGAAATAGACTGACAATTGTTAATGAATTATTTGCAAGTTTGGAGATAATATATGTTTTCAAATAACAATAAAGGAAATCACCCAAACTGGGCTATTTTCAAAAGTGTAGCCCAAAAACGTATGGAGGCTGGGTGATCTCCTTTGAAATGTAATGAGCGATTATTCACGAAAATTAATCAAATAAGTAGCCTATTTGAAACCTACATTATTTTTGTCAGATACAGGTAGAACATAATTTATCTATACATCTAAAAAACTGTGTCTGTACATTGAATATATTAAAAAATTAAAAAAATAATAATTGAGGGGGGTTTAGTCACAGTAATAGAGCACGAATCCAAAAAAAATAATCTGTATTTTTGTCTGTTTGTTTGTACACGCTAATCTTCGGAACTGCTGGACGGATTTTGAATCATTTTTCTTTTGTTATATAGATATTAAGCCTGGGCAACATATAGGCTATAGTTTATCTTGGAAACTTGAACACCTGATGCAGAATCGCAACAGACCAGCTAAACTATAAGAGATATAAAAATAACACCATAGCAAAAATTGTTCCACGTGATGAGCATTTTCTGCTGAGAGAATAAATTTGAAGATCTGGAACACCTGATGTGGAACTCCAGCCCAGCTACACTATAACACATATTAGGAGTGACGTCTTAGCAAAAGTTGTTCAATTTGATGAGCACTCTCTGTTGACTTATAAAAATCGAAGATCTGGAACACCTGTTGTGGAACTCCAAGAGCCCAGCTACACCATAACACATGTAGGAATGACGTATTAGCAAAAGTTGTTTGGTCTGATGGGCATTTCCTGTTGACTTATAAAAAAACGAAGATCAGAAACATCTGATGTGAAAATTATTGCAAAGCTATCACTAATTTCACAGTATAAAATAACATAAGCTGGGAGTACCTCCACGCGGTGAAGGCAGTAAAAGTTTTGGACTGATTTTCGATGACGATGGTATATCATTAAAAATATGACTCTACTAGCCAAAAATCCCATTTATTATTTTTTTATTTTACCAAATAAATATGCCTTCGGGCTTATGTTATTTGAGTGTTTAATTTCCTTTTCCATTTATCTTCGTGACTCGGTAGCCTACCGGCCGGTAACGCAGGTGAACAGTCACTTAGATTTTAATTTATCAGGTATATTCACAACACAACTATAACCATGCCTAGAAAGAGGTCAAATCTTTCCCAATGTTCCAAAGGAGCTAAAAGATTGAGGATCATAAGATCCCAACAATCTACCGAAGAGCGTCAGGAGAAACTCGATGCTTTTCGAGAACATCAGGCTGCAACATGCTCCGTGGAAACCTCTTCGGTTCGCGAGACACGCCTGCGTTGTCAGCGTATTTACGCATCTACATCCAGGTCTCTAGAGACCAGTGAAGAATAGATGCGCGACTGACCGCTGATCGTGAACGTCATGCATTGTCTCGCGAGTCGGAGACGTTAACGGATAGAGAATTGCGCTTGTGTTCCAAGCGTATCTACGCATCGACTTCTAGATCTCTAGAGACAAGTGGGGAATGTGATGCGCGACTAACTGCTGTTCGAGATTATCATACATTGTCCCGAACACGCACACAACAAAATAATCAGTTAGAAAGTGAGGGAGAAAGAATTGCTGGAGTACGGCATGAAGAGACAGAAGAAGAGCGCCACAAACGTTTGAATTCTGATCGACTTCGACATTCTCTGAACAGAATGTCGATATCATCTGAAGAATCGGACGTGTCTCAAGATATAGCCGTAGGGCATGGCGACCTTCCTTGGGCTGATAAGGAACGTAGTGCATTAACGTATACTCCTATGATTGAATATGCCACATATTCCGCCATCGGAGGTATGGTTCAAAATTGTACTTTTTGTGAAGCTGTTAAATGGCAGTAAGAAACAAACAGTATGTGTTGCTCAGGTGGGAAAGATACATTATTTTCTCGTCCCCGGGCTCTTAGAATTCGACATCAGACGTTTCAGATCTTTAATTTTGGCGACCCTGTTGTCGCTGGCATAAGCAACAGGACCCGCGTACGAAGTCACGGGCAGAAGCTAGTTAAATAATATTTGCTAAAAAATAACAGTTCTGTTCAGTTTTCAGGTTAAGCTGCGCTTGCCCAGGTTGGCCTGTGGAGGGGTGACCACCCATTGCATATAGAGCTTCCTCTGCGTATCGAAAATCTTGTTAATGTTGTTGGTCCTGGCTGTCATTTATAGATCTTTGACAGTTGTTACACCTGTAACAACAACTACCAACCACCACTACCAACTTTCGGGCCACTGACTACCTAGTCAGGGGCACGCAATCTGACAACCAGTCTTACCAAGGTGGATCATATTACCCAGTACTAACTGGGTGGTGGAGGAGATAGGCGTTCGCTCCATGTAAAATACTGGTACCTACTCAGCTGCATACGGTTAGACTGGAAGCCAACAAATAGTTTGTAAAAAGTTACGCAGATTATTAATCAGTCTAAGTATATACTATAACACTTACTGATAAGCGTACAAGAAGTATGTTTTCAGCTTATCCCTAAGTCAGCTTATTCTCTACAAGAAAACTGAAGCACTCAAACAACACAGCGAAAAAAAAATAGTTTTAATAATACCATTTTATTATTCTTCGCCATCCTATAAAAGCTGCGATGAGAAATAAATAAAAACGGAGGGAAAATCCTGCGCCACTTTAGCTAGATTAACGCGACAAAGTCGGAGCAAGAAATAGAAAACTAACCGGAAAAGTCCTTGACCCCTGTTCTACATTGTTCTCGACAGCCATTCAGCTGACTATAGGCAGAAGTTTTGCATAATTCCTATAACAAGTTGTTAGAATTCTGTTTTCGGATCAAGTGGGGTTGACTAAGGGAGTTCTTATAATTTTCTGGTAATTAGGTTTAAGAGTTTGAGGTTTATCGTCCACTTGTTTATGCCCGCAGCTTCGACCGCGTGCAGTTCGATAATTATTGTTCTACGGGATCATACTATCAGAGTAAAAAGTATCCGGCGCTGCTGCGGGACTGTTCGAAAGAGATACCGTGGCCCCGGAACATAGGGCGAGGATGGAACATGGATGGGTTTTAGTCAGTAAAAGTCTGACACTACCTCCGGCTCTGCCCAGAGTGGGAGAAGCTATTTCATGATTTCCCATCCGGAAAAAAAAGGTAAAAAGTAACCTACGAGTTAATCCCGGTTCTATACAAATTCAATTTTGATACAATTCGTTCAAAAGCATTTGCGTAAAAGAGTAACAAACACCTGCCCATCCTTTCTCACAACCTTTAACTACTCTATTTAATTGTAATTGGGGTGATATCTGCAACTCCATATTTATAGCGCATATTTTGAGGACGCGATTCTTCTCAGAAATAAGGTGTTACAAAGTAATGATTGATGAGGAACACGTCGTGACTAACACTTGTTGTAAACATAATGCTTGAAAGAATTGTCAGCTTGAAAGATTAAACATTAAGATTTTGAGTGTGTTTCCTGTAACCAGCAAATTTTGATGCTAGAGTTTTCATACCTACTCGCTTCAAAGTTGCTGGATTTTCTAAATAACTGTCCATCCACTTTTACTATACCCGGTTTTAGATTTTTACTCGATAATACTTTCACAAAAGAACAAAGGACGGACCAAAAATCGGTGACATACTTTATCCTTCACAAAATTAATGAAAACAGTAAAAACTACCTCTTGGTCGTTGAGACCCGAAACTGCTGGAGCGAAAACTTGTCTTTGAACACCTGAGCGCACTAGAATTGCACGAGTAAGCTAAAAAATATATAAAAAACCTAAGAGACTTTACACGAGGGAAAAGGAAATCGTATTTTTAACAATAAAGGATCAGATTTTTTGCGAAAAATATAAAGTGTTTAAGCTTGACCCGTTTTAAGTCGATTTAGGCTTGCTTACACTGCTTACACCGCATAATGCGTTTAAATTTGTGTTAAGGACATTATTCTGTCTTGTGTTGTGTGTCTTGTCTGTCATTTTGTCTTGTGTGTGTTATCTTCTGTTCTTTCTTGTATTGTCTCGTTTGTGCTATTTTTTTCTGTGTTTGACCCCCCACAGACTCTACCAAAGTGGAGACAAAAGGAAAAGAGTGCGTAAAGGAGTGTTATTATCAAAGCTGTGCGGAGATATGCAAAGCGGATAAGACAGGAGAAAAGGCTAGGATGTATCTATCAAGACTTCGAGACATCTCTTCTCCTCCGTTTTCAACCCCTATCGGATAGGGGTCACTACAAGAGTGGGGGGACAATACAAGAGGATAGGGCCTATCCTCTTGTATTGTCTTCGCTTCGGTGGAGTCCAGTCCGACTGGATTTTGTCGATTAAAGTTACTTTTGATGTAAAGGAGATGTTTTTTTTTCCCTATAATTATGGCCCAACAGTGTACCTTAAGAACAAAAGTACGAAATTACAGGAAAAAAATCGCAGATTCTAAAAAAAAATATATCGAATTTATTTGCGCATTTGTACCACCTGAAATTGTCGATCGAAGATGTTAAAAGTTGTAACCCAAGAATTTCAATCTGGCAATCTCATGACTTATTTCTCCGACGATGCGTTTCGTTAATTAATTTTATAAACGTCTGAAAACCTAAAACTGTACTGTTTAGAATTTGTTTATGTATTACAAATAAGTATTTTTTTCTAGCACACATTTTTCGCGAATTATTATAGGAACAAGAATTTACAAAATATGTTTATTTCACATGTCGTATTATTTTTCGCGTTTGGTTATCTACGGCCAAAAGACAGGGCTCCAGGCCAGGGACGGTTTTTTTTTCTATTGTTGTTGATATTATTGTTGTGTTGTCATTGTCATTCCGTTTCGGTTACCCGTCTCTGGAGTACTATTTCCTATGTGTGATTTCCTTTTTGGTGACTTGGCTTTACTTCCCTGGACTTCCGATAGATTTCTTTCCACTTGATGACCTGAACCTGAGGTTTATTTGAACACCAACCAATGTAATATTTTGACAGATGGAACAAATTGACAGCAATCAAAGCTGTTATGGACGTTTCTTTAAACGCAGTTGCGTTGCGAGGTAATGTTTTTTCATATGCTTTTATTTCCTAATCTATCTAATATTGAAGGATTTTATATAGTGCTAAAAATACAAATTATTGGAAGGAATTTGAATAGTAATTTGTACCTCGGTACATGTTTGGGCCGAAAAAAAAACACCTCCTTTAACACAAACTTCTATTGAAAAAAAACATCTCGTCTAGTTTGATGTTTAATAAATTTAAAAGTAAAAATCCAGCTGAGTTTCCAAAGAAAGGTTGATAGAAGTTCTGTCCCTTTGAAATAGACCTTTTATATATTTTTTGCTTTTGAATCCGTCGTTATTAGATTAAAAACGGTCAAAGATAGATTTTCCTGTTAAATGACCAGAACGGATTTCTAGAAACTTGATATTTAATAAGATTTATTATTCACAAGCAGTCAATGTGATACCTATTATAAACTTGAAAGTTTGTGAAAATGGTTGAATGGATGTTTTAGGCATGCCGTCAGCTTATTTGGGACCCACCATTATCATACGCCTAGCTATTTCCAGAATTTGGTGTCAGTTTCTAGTCTATCCGGTTGTTGCTGGTTATCACTATTTTATATGAAACTACTGCATTTTATAACCTCTATAAACGAATTACTGGATGATACGAAATTCCTTGGAAAGAGTGGTTGTTAGACTTTTATGTACCCGTAACAACTGTCAAAGATTTACAAATGACGGCCGGCACCAACTCCTTTACATGCTGTCCTAAGCAGGAAGACTTCTCGATAGGTATTACATCTTCACCCGTCCGAGTATCGACTTCAGCTACCGTTGCTTATACTTAAAGGTCGGCTCATGCAGCTGTTTTTATTGAACCAAGAACCCCTCTATAACACGTTTCATTGAGGTCCATGTTCACCAAAAATATGACGGTCTGATTATCTAAAAACAGCTGTTTAAAACACATTTTTTGGATGAGACCAAGTCACAGTGACAGCTGTTTGTAGATAAAGCGACCGTTATCTTTGCAGTGAACATGGACTTAAGTAGTAAACAGTAATCAGGGATAATTATACTCCAGGATAAACCTAACCAGTGTAAATGACAGCTGATTACGTATTAGCCACAACAATGGACAATCGGAAGTCGACTCATGACGCGGCGCTGATGATCGAATTCATGAATGTACACACTACATCATTAATACCTTATTAACTTGGTTTTATGTGTGTGTGTAATCGTTTATCGTGAATGTAACAACATAAGGTTGTGCCAGTAATAGGGTTGATAACACACCAATCAATTGACATACTTTTTAAGAGCTTTCAAGACGCGGTTCTCTCTTTTGTTTGGCAATAGCACGCTGCGATGTCACTGTTTAGTCAACTCAATAACTCAACTTTTTATTGATCTCAAAGCAACTATCGTATTTGGGGTTTCTGGCCGAAAATAACCCACTTCTCCTTCTTATCTGACTCCTTCTTATCTAACAAACCCAGTTCTCTTTCTTATCTGACTTCTCACCTCCAGTATTTATGCTATGCGCACAGCAAGGATCTTCGTTCCTTCAATAATCGTCTTCTATAATGTTCTCCGCTCTGGTGTTCTTAAATCTTCCTTTCCTGTCCAGGCAGTTTTTCTTTGGAATGCGCTTCCTCTGAATATCAGGATGGCAACCAGTCGGCTCACATTTAAAATAAAAGCTCGCAAACACTTACATAAGGAGTTGGCAGAAATATCTCACATTTAATTTGTTTGTTTTCTTTATCTACGTTTATTTTTGTATCTTTCCTCACTTAGTACAATTTGTTGTATGTATGTATACATGTATTTATTGTTATATTTTATTCTTCAAAATTTTCTGTACTATTGCACCTACTGTTTTATCTCTGCATCACCCTAAGGTAGACTGATAGAAAATGGCCAAGGCAGTAAGCCCGCCTTTGTACATTATGTGCATAAAGTTTTAATAAATAAAAATAAAGTCTTTTTTAAGAGATTCGTCTTGGAATTGTTGTTTTATGATGACACCTATCCTATTATTGAAAGGTTCGCTGCTTTTTACCTTGGCTGGACTTCCACATGCAAGTCTCTGCACCCAAGTGGGAAGATGTAACTCCGACCTCGTGAAATGGGGCTACCACGACCATTCGGTTTTTTTTTGTGTTCCTTTGTAGCATAGATGACTCTGTACTACTTTTTGTACAATCTTTTTGTAGTATTTTTTCTGCTATCCGCTGCAATGACATGGATAGGTATTTAGCTTTTTCATACCAGCGCAAGCCAATTTTGCGTCAATAAATCTATTAATTCCAAGTTATTTTAGTACATTATTCACAATACACTAAACCCAGTATTTCACTCGCATGAATAGGCGATAACAGCATTAATTAGGCCCTCCCATTGACCACGGGCTACACAAACTGCACTAGATTCCGTAACAAGGCCGATGAAACTTTGTAGTCGGGGCATAGCTCGTTAGCGACCGCACGACGGGACAAGTTTACCTACGAATGGCGTTGCGAATTCTGTGGTAGACGTGACGCGTTCGTCTATTGTTTGTCTGAAGCTAATATGAAGATACTCGCTTATATTCCGTATGTAGGCAGCAGCCGGTATTTTTTTTTTCATGAGTACTAGAAGCCCCTTAAGTTATTAAAACGATTAAAAAATAGTGTTGTAAAGTCTTATGTCACGGATAACTCTTAAAATCATCAAAATCATCAATACAACCCTCCAAGTATCTATCTAGTCTGATTATCTAAAACAGCTGTTTAAAACACATTTTTGTATGGGAACATGTCACAGTGACAGCTGTTTTTCGATAATCAGACTGTTATCTTCTCGGTGAACATGGACCTTAGAGTATAAGCTTCATACAACCGCGCGAATCGGTTGCACCACGTGCTTGACCACTGGCCGCTTGTCGCGTACGCGGCGAGAGTGGAAAAAAACCGGTTTACGCTGTCGCAGCCAGTTGACAACTAGGGGTTGTCAGGGCAACACACGTTGTTTGTTTTGTGACGAGTTAGAATATTTTAATGTAAAAACTTGGTATTTATTAATAATGGTTGTTTATTGTACTGTGTGTATGAGTAATACTAGAAAAAAATAAAAATATATTATCATTCTTTAACTATTCTCAGGAGTACAATTATAGGTAAGTAAATATTTGATTATTTTTTCTTCACCTATTGTGACAAGCTTCTAAAATAGGTAACAATTTTGCAGGTTGTTAAGAAGCTTATACTCTGTTCCGTTTAGTTACTCGTATGCTTATTCTGTGAAAATCGTATTCTATTTAGGGAGTTCCGCGAATTTTAGTTATTGTGTAGCCTAACAAACAAACATATCACATTATAAAATAGAAACTCATATCTTCATTTAATTTTTGGAGTGAAAACTTCTTTAGGCGCGTTGAGCACTTTTTTAGTGAACATAAATCATGGAACTCGCGTGATCGTCACGTACGCTTTTCGTAGCACTATCACTGATGCGCTATGGGGTAGCCGTAAAACTAGTTGGCTAGTTTTGGCTAGAAGTGAAAACTTGTAAGTTTTCACTTCTTCTGAAAACTTGTAAGTTTTCACTTCTTCTGAAAACTTGTAAGTTTTCACTTCTTCTGAAAACTTGTAAGTTTTCACTTCTTCTGAAAACTTGTAAGTTTTCACTTCTTCTGAAAACTTGTAAGTTTTCACTTCTTCTGAAAACTTGTAAGTTTTCACTTCTATCGGCAGTCCCTAAAAGACTGCCCCACATGTTTTTTTTTTTGCTTTACTGTTCTCGGGTGTCATCGGCTACATTTATGACGTCCCCGTGGGATAATTTACGACCGTAACTGGAGCTAAACCACGGGTTAAAGATAGTGCTAAATGAAAAAAAAAGATGACCTGAATGAATTGGGATTAGGGAAATGGAATGTCGATGAGACACATAAAATAAAATAAATAAATAAATATCACTGGACGTTTTACACACAGCGCCATCTAGCGCCACACTAAGCAACGAGGCTTGTGTCGTGTACACCAGATAGTTGACATACTACATAGATACTTTTTTGTTTGTAAATACTTACTTATTATACATAGAAACATCCATGACTCGGAAACAAATGTCCATGCTCGTCACACAAACATTTACTCCTACCGGGATTCGAACCCGGGACCCTATGAACGTAAGGCAGCCTCACTACCACTCCGCCATTCGGGTCGTCATGGGTTAAAAGTCTCTATTATGTAATGTCAAGTAAATGAAATCGAAAGTAAACGTAAAAAATAATAATGAGGGACATAAGAGCATGCAAAAATGGTTTTAGCAGAAATAATAACTAGTTACATAATTTAGAAGTTTTCACAACAAGATTTACATCCACCTCATTTTCGTACTTCTCAGAAACTCCTAACAAAAATAAGTAATACACAAAATGAAAGCTTCCAAAACTAAGCAGCTTTAATACAGCGCCGTAGTTAGATCATAAAACGTAACATCATCATCGTTCGGGCTTACTCGGCGGTCTCTCGTGTATTTTCGTGACATAAACGGACAACTCGTAAAGAAGTTGTTTCAGAATACGCTAAGCGTAATAAAGATGCTGGTCAAAATGAGCTCTGCTTTTAGAAAAAAATTAAAAAAAGAAAAAGGTTTTGAAACATTCTTAGAAATGGTTTTTTTTTTTGTAGAAACTTGTCGTTTGTAAACGTTTTATGGACACAACTTGTGTTTTAAATGTTCCTTTGGATAGGGCACTTTAAAAAAAAATAAACTATGAGAAATGTTAAAATCACGAGGTCTTTATATAAGAAGAAGCGTCAATGACTGTGTGTGTGTGTGTGTGAAGCCTGTCTCTATAAAACGAATTAATCATCATTATCAGCCAAGCAATGTTCCCACTGCATGGTGCAACACAGGCCAGACACCACACAGGCCCAGTACAGATCGGTAGATGTCACATAAATTTCGCTGGACATAAATAAATATCGCTGGACATTAACACACAGCGCCACCTAGTGCCACACTAAGCAAAGCTTGTGTCGTGAACACTAGATAGTTGATATACTACATATGTACTTTTTTGTTTGTAAATACATACTTATTATACATATAAATCCATGACTCGGAAACAAATGTCTATGCTCATCACAGAAACATTTGCTCCTACCGGGATTCGAACCCAGGACCCTAAAAACGTAAGGCAGCGTCACTACTACTACGCCATTCGGGTCGTCATATCTTCGAATTTGGTTCTAGGACGAAACGAATTACGTTATAAACGAATTACTGTCAGAATTGAATTCAATGATAAATCGTAGCAGATACAATATCACAAAAACTCTTAGAAACGTGATCACGCTTCACTGATAAAGGCTGTGTCTGCAGATTTATAATATATCTAACAAATGTTGAGGTAATACGAAAGAAAATCTGTCTAGCACAGCTCAAGCATTCATTCTTCTATCTTTCGTATCATGCTCGTAGCACTTTTGCTACGAAATCGTAGACCCTTGGCTACGGTGTACCACTCATAGATTGGCGTAGCCCAATGTCGTAGCTCAAGTTACATATTGTTTTAACACACAATTAGATGAAAATTCGATATTAAAAGCGTTATTAGTTAGTTCTCGTGTTGATCTTTAAATTATAATGACTGCTTAACGTCCCACGCCAAGTCAAGCCGATTGAAGGGTATTAGGTAATAAGTGCCTCTTTGATCGTAAACAACGGGTTTGTTTCAACAATATTACTCGTATTTTGAAGTAGTAAAGGTAAGTAGATTAATAAATTGGTGTGATTAAATCTTCGTTTGTAATCAATTGCGGTACACAGAAATAGAGGAAGCTTTGTCTACACAGGGACTTGTTTTGTACTTTAGACCAAAAGTTACTGTACTATAAATTACTATTGACTTATAGTAAAAGAGCAACTCTTGATCAAAAAGTACATATTTAGACTGACAGCGGTTTAGTTGTAAATATAATAATAAATACCAACGAAATTCTTAAAAATCTTTTAACATCAAATCACCCAAAATGACCACACAAAACAGTGCAAATGGACGTTTTATGTTTTCGTTGGTCGCTAATACGCATCGCAATCAACTGTGTTCTTACTTGCCTAGTAAAATAAATTGCAGTTGTTACGATAATCGCGAGTAATAAACGTAATGTATAAGAATGTCGTAAACTAAATGTATGAACCTAGTACTAAAAGTATTGCGAGTAACTGCGAACGGGGTATAAGCACCAAAGGGGGAGCAATTTGGACCCCCACTTTGGGGTATAATTTTGGACTAAGCTTACATTTCAAACTATGACTAAGGTTTTGGTCTATTTAGCCAATAAGTTTGTAGAGGTCTGAATACATAATCACTTTTGAGACGTTATTCAAATCTTTTATAGATAAACTGGAGTGATCGATATAGCTTTCAGAGTAAGCAAGCTGAAGTCCCAGCCGATCCATATATAGTCACACTAAATTGACACACCAGTGTGACTTTATAATATTATTTCTCTGTAGTAACACTGGTGTGACTACGAATAATTTAACCTGATCCGTAGTCACAGCATCACACCTTTGACCCGATTTGCTGACAGTTGGTTGGCACAGTCGAAAAACTAGTGATCCATGGTGCAGTGCGCTGGATAGAATTGATTATATATTCTAATTCTGCCTTACGCTAAACTGAATTTATTAATTGGACGAAACTAATCAAATAACATAACATCACGCCTGCAATCCCCGAAGAGTTAGGCAGAGGTGTACCCATATATATAATAAAGAAGGAGATATTCCAGTTAGACGAAAATGTATCGGAACCCTGTGTCTCCACTTTATCCCTACCACACGGCAACTACTACACATGCAGTTCAGTAAAAGCAATAGATATGCTGTCGCGCACACACCCGCATTTCTTAAAACAGAACGTACTACACAATCAATTTTAAACCTTATGCCATCAAACACATCGTGCATTTATCATGCACCATACAACTTACTCACACAAAAACATCGGTACACAAGCACATCACTTACTCTTCGTAAGAAACAGCGGCGGCACTACGAGGCGTCCGCTTATTGAACTATCGTTTGGTGATTTTTACATTGCTTGTCCAGTCAGTTAGCGACAAACTTAGGTAGTGGTTGAGGAGCAATGTATTTATTGCAAAATACGAGTAGTATAGCCATTTGGTTATGACTGGCACAAGAGGCCCTTGCCCGAGGCGTCTTGTCACAGAGTACAGTACAGAGTATAAGCTTCATACAACCACGTGAATCAGTTGCACCACGTGCGTGACCACTGGCCGCTTGTCGCGTACACGGCAAAAGTGAAAAAAACCGGTTATATTCTGTCACAGCCAGTTGAAAATCTCGGGGTTGTCAGGGCAACATACGTTGTTTGTTTTGTGACAAGTTAGAATATTTTAATGTAAAACTTGGTATTTATTAATAATGGTTGTTTATTGTAATGTGTGTATGAATAATACAAGAAAAAAATATATATATAATACTTTAACTATCCCAAGGAGTGCAATAGGTAAGTAAATATTTGATTAATTTGTCTTCACATATTGTAACAACCCTACCAAAATAGGTAACAATTTTGCACGCTGTTCCGTTTACTTACTCATGTGGTCTTGTGCCAGTCGCGCGGACACCGACACGCCCCCTTGCCACTTCTCCTGTTTTTTTATATTTCTATGGGTGCACCAAATAGTACACCCACATTTTGTCATTTATGTTTACATCCCACGTTATAACAGGCAAGCTTGTTGTCATTCCCCGGGAAAAAATCTGAACTCCGTGGTTGCCACTGAGAAATTACTGACGGAAAAACCAAATAAAAAATTTGGCCGACCCGGGACCCCATGCACGATGGTCGCGCTTGCAACCACTAGACCAGCGAGAGATTTCCAATATCTGCAACCCACAAGTTCCGATAATAAAATTGTATAGATAGCGATACTAGAGACACCCACGTGTATTGAACAACAAAAACCCAGTATTATCGGAAAAGCGTCAAAAACTTGGCTCGTCAGGCCATTAGTACTCGCCATATTGTGTTCCAATACTATTCATAACAATTGTGATTACATAAGACCTATTAATAAGCTATCGTTACACTGTTATTGATACGAACAGAACAACTTTTTTCCTTGTATTTCCCTAAGAATACCAACGTAACATTGTTTGCAATCGAAGGGCGATGCCCTATCGGTTCGTTTTTCAAAGGTAATTGTTATTCAACACAAAAAACAGGCACAGAATAACAAAACGTTATACGTACAAACGTATACGATATACTCCATGTCTTTCTTTATTCGTTGAGTAGCATAAGCCAGAGAAATGAGCTAATATATTGGCAAAATTCTATTTGTCATAGTCTCAACCTACAAACAAGCTAGTTTGTACTCTAACATGTCTTTTCAAAGTTGATTTCAGGTTGGTTTGGCTATGTGAAGTGTTTGGCCGTGCAAACACCTCTTGGTTTTCACGGCAGCGTCAAAATTCATTACCTCCTAAGTGTGGTGAATAGCTTTATTACGTTTGGTCTTATAGCGCCTTGCCAAGTGGAAATTTAGTTACGTTGTCGAGGGAGATAATGTGAAGCATTCGTTGAGGGGCCCTGAGTTGGTAAATATGTTGTACAAGTGCCCTTGTTAATAAGGGTAGGTACTTGTGCTCTTTTGGTAACGAGAAAGAATGTTTAACATGTTCTAAATTGCTCTATTAAGTTTTGGCTTGGGCTTTTGAGATTTAAGTTTTAAAACTTAAATCATTCAAACAAGACATTTTTTTGGTTTTTTTCACCGGAGTTATCGCTAAGGGGTTTTAGAATACTTTAAATAAATTCTATTACTATAAGCCTGTATCATTTTAATGCTGTGCAAAGGCATCGTTACATGACTTTGAAATCCTTCGATCCGGTTCTGTCCAGTTAGCCCCGCCATCTCCTGCGAAGTCTACCGCGTCAACTCTCGACTGTGGGTTAACAGGGGTCCACAGCGTGGTTATTTTGGTCCACAGCTCCTCGAACATACGCCAGACAGGGCTAGCCCAGTCCCACTTCAGCTTGGTAGCTTTTTGAGCAACGTCAGTAATTTGTGTTTTCGAGGGCAGAGTGGTGTTGCGTACATGGTTGGTAGTAGTAGCAGTTTGACGCCTAGGATGCTGCGCTGCTGTCCAACTTCAGTTTGGACTTTTAAATGATCGTCAAAGACCAAGTCTGGGATCCATAGGTAAAATGAAAGAATGCACATGTACATGATCTTTTTTGAATACAGTTACGGTAGCATAAAAAACAACATCTTGCTGTATCAAATTTGCAGATGCAGCAGTAGTACCGGTGACGAAACTAGTGAGGAAAATGTCAGGAGTGAAATAATGAGTCTTTAATTCAAATGGCTATAAAAAACAGGAAAAGGCCAAAGACGTTTTCGCAGGGTGGTCAAGTGGCGCGCGATTGAGGATGCCTATTTCCAGCAGAGGACTGCAGTAGGACGATTCTGGTGATGACGATGGGACAAGAAGATGTCATGCTGGGGTTAACCGAAATCAATTGGAAGAAGGGCCGAGAAATCAAAATTACATGCTTTTTTGATTTCTTCTTCGTGAATCAATGACTCAGATTTTGTCCAAGCAGGAAGTAGTAACCTGGATAGCTCTTTCGTCTTCCTCATTAAAGTCCTGGACAGGCAGGAAAGAATGTGTGACATATCTTGTGTTGGGGCTCTACACTGGCTGATTTTGCTCAAAATCGGTCGATTGTACCCCATTCAGCCAAAGTGGATATTCAAATGTATTGTTACCAGGTTGAGTCCTAAGATATTTCTATCTGCACTTGACACAACGTCTAAACAACTTTCTGCCTGCCATTCTACCGAAGATAAAGCAAAATATGAAACTATTCATACCTCGTCTATTCAGGCATTTTATTTCTTTCATATTCCCTTGTATATGCTCCATTTATGTTTACATACATGTACGTTCGTACATTATTCGGACCCTCAATGTTTTATGGCAAAGGAAAGTTATACTCTGCCTGTATAGAGGCACTTATCCAAGGGAACAGAAAAACCGGTCAAGTGTGTGTTGGATTACGCACAGTAAAGGGTTCCGTAACCGCGATGTTTTTTTTTCCGCCTGAACTATTGATTGAAATAGAAAAAATCTTTTTGTGTTGGATATTCTATTTATCGAAAAAGGTTATAAGCTCTATAAAATCACGCTACACCTAATAGGAGCATAAATGAAAATTGTTGCAAAAACGGAAAATATTTATTCTTTTTGTGTTTGTTACCTCAGAACTTTCGACTGCGTGAACCGATTTTGATGATTCTTTTTTTATTTAAGCTGGTACGTCCCGATGCTGATCTTCGGAGATATTGATGGAACTCTTAAAAATTAGACGGCAATCGCTTGGATGTTTATTGTTTATACTAGTCATCATGACAGAACATCACGCCTGTATGCTCTGAAGGGGTACTCAGAAGTGTACAATACTCCGAGATTTCGACAGATAGGTGTGCTAAGTTCCATTTATTCGGGATAAGCCTATTACCGTGAAATGTACTGTTTTATTTTATTTTATTGGAAAGGGTACTATAAGGGTAGTTTGATGAGTGTTTGGTTAGGTTCTGAGTATGGGATCCATGACAAAGTACGGAACTCTTAAATTCTTAGGAGCAAATTTACGATATTCGGCCAAATCTTTTATAGGCTACCCGGATATTTGAGTCTCTACCATAACGTCGTTATTAACCGACTTCAAAAAGGAGGAGGTTCTCAATTCAAGGTTCTCCGATTACTCGAAGATGGCTGGACCGATTTTGTTTTTTTTATTGTTTGAAAGGGTATACTTCCCAGGTGGTCCCATAATCATCAATTCAGGATACTGATGATGGGATCCTGAAAAAATAAAAGGAACTCTTCAAATTTTATAGGCATACAAGAAGCGATTTGGGTAGTTTTAGTAAGAGTACTTTCTCGGAGTGATTACGTTTCAATTTGGTACAGATCTGAAGAAGAACTTCAGAGATAAGCAACGGAACTCCTGAATAAATGATAGCAAATATACAGGGATTGCTGAAATCTCATGTCTGTCTATTGTTTACACCAGTTCATTACAAAAAATCACGCGCACCGGCGTGATTTTTTTCACGTATGAACCACTAAAGAGTGAAAAATAAAAAAAACTCTATTGCAAAAAATAAAACCGACTCCACACAAAAAATTGAAAACTAACTTTAGCTTCAGCAGTCGGTGATAAAAAAAACTAAATCAATTAAACAAAGGAATATGGGAATATGGGTATCGCTTTTATGTGACGCAGACGAAGTTGCGTGGGTCAGCTAGTTTCATATATACATCTGTTAAATCGTTTTAGCGTGAAAGAGGAACAAACATAAATACATACTCACACACATATACAAACTTTCATCTTTATGATATTAGTGTGATGGCTGTGTTCCATTCACCCTAGCGGCCAGGCGTCTTTCCATTCGGCTACGGTACCCTAAAGAATGAATAAAAATAGGCGCCTATTTCTAGTCGTAAAACAGGCCATGTGGTATGCTATCTTTTTATTGCTTTATACTTTGGATACAAAGGTTTACTATGGTAATGAGATGTTGTAAATGTTTAAAGGATTTATGTTGAAAATTTCAGCTGAGTTTTTTATGATTTTTAAACACTTCCTAACTATGTTGGGGTCGGCTTCCTGTCTAACCAGATGCAGTCAAATACCAGTATTTTACATGGAACGACTGCCAAACCAACCTATCTGCCTATCTGTTCTAATTTAAGTGGCAGTGGGCAGATTGTTTGATGGCCGATGGGGCTGAAAAGTTCTGGAAAGGCGACTGCGAACCGGAAGACATTGCGTTGGATGGCCACCCACTAGATGGACCGATGACCTGGTGAAGGTTGCGGAAATCCGCTGGATGCGATTCGCACGGGAATGGACAATGTGGCGACATTTGCCCGCGTGGCATGACCTCCGTAGAGACGGAATTCTTCGAAGAAAGAATCGACAAATCTTTTGTTCCTCTGTCATTGAATCCACAAAATGACAGATTAACAAAAAGATTTGTGATAGGCCTATGTCAAGCAGTGGACGTCTTCCGGCTTAAATAATGACGATCATGATGATGACGATGATGATGCCTATCTGACCTCCACATCCCAGTTCGTACAAAATTACCAAGCGGTGTATCGTATTATAGGTAATACGATACGAACACTAATACGATATGGGTAAGACGTGTAACAACATCTTGTTAAACATCAACTTAATTAAGCTAAAAGAGCTTATCTCTTTAGTGCGAGGAGCTGAAAGAGAGCGGTTCAAGTTATAGTGCAACGTTAATATATAATATGTTTTGACCTTTGCAACTTGACCTTATAATCTCTCGCTGAAATAAACCTATCTAATTTACTCACACATTTCTTTGACTCACCCGTATCTACAGTCACGTTAAAGTATTACTTGAGTTAAGCCATATTTACATGGTGCTATTTTCTTGAACATACAAGTGTAATAATTTTATGCAATAATTGAAGCGCAACAATTGACTTGCAAGCAATTGTTTACACGCGCATCTACTTTAAAACTTGAAAGCAAATATTGTATATTAGCAGCAATTAACACTTCCTCACTGACTACACTCATATTTGCAAATGAAGAGAGAATCCAATGGAATATAAAAATTGCATAAGAAATTGTTGCACGTGCTGTTTATTACCAAGAACAGTTTTGAATGGAAAATTTGCCTTAACTGTAGAGCAAGAATGTTGTTTAGACGATGCCAATCATTTTTTTCTTCAATATTATTGTATGCAGCAGGCGATAAACTTGCCTCGTGTAAATGGGCCTTTAAAGTACACTTATACATTTTTTTTATGCAATAGAAAAAAAATGCCAAAGTCAGAAGCCCATGGTCGGTCTTCAGAGTAGCCATTTATCACACGATAAAAAGAATAATTGTATTGGATTGATATTTTACTGATTTTTTAATAGATACGAATTTATGCCTCCCAATCAGATGTGGGTTTCGTTCGTGGTGAATCATCGTCTATCACTATCACTCCCGCCGCGTCTGTCTGACCTACGAAACGGATTTTGATGCGGGTTTTTTTAATAAAGTGTATCAGTGTGTGTGTGTTTAGAGAAAGGTTTCAGTATATAATTTTATATCGCATCGGCTAGTAAAGTAATAAAAATTGTTACAGTTAAAGTTTTTGCTATCGACTTTCAAATAACCAATATACTTTAACTTATAACATAACCGATATTCCACCAATTCACCATTTATAATTGGGACCAGCTACTAATAAATACTCACACAACCAATTTCTTTTCTTCAAAGCAAAACATTACCTACACTCCATATATCTAGAGGCCTAAAGAAATACGCTTAAAATTCTTCGATTAAACAAGGAGTAGCTACTTTCTAACTTTGTCGTAATTGAGTAAACTGTGTAAATCAAAGCCTTCTTAGAGGGAAGGAAACTCTGAAGTTTGGGTTTCCGTTTTGCGGTACATTAGGCAATACCTTGATATTACTCTTATGTAATAAATCATTATGGGGTACACCTGTACCCTCAAGACGGTATTTATGTACGTACTTACGAATATAAATACAATCTTGTAATCCTCTTAAGGCGACTACAAGAGCTATAAAACCGACTTCAACAAACACAAAAATGTGAAAAATAACTTCAGTTTCAGAATTCGGTGACCTTTGTTTGATTGATTTTAGTTTTTTTGTCACCGACTTCTGAAACTAAAGTTATGGTATCACTTTTTTGTGGTTTTTGAAGTCGTTTTTTTTTTGCAAAAATGTTTTCATTTTTCACTTTTCAGTGGTTCACATGTGCTTTACCCCTTCACCGCTGTGAAGGGGTAAAGCACATGTGAACTACCGGCGTGATGTAATAGACAGACTTGAGATTTCAGCAATCCCAGTCCATTTGCTACCATTTATTGAGGAGTTCCGTTGCTTATCTGTGAAGTTCTTCATCAGATCTGTACCAAATTGAAATGGTACTAGTCCGTTAAAGTACTCTTCCAAAAACTACCCAAATCGCTTCGAGTGTGCCTATAAAAGAAGAGTTTTCTCTGTTTCTCCAGGATCCCATCATCAGATCCTGACTTGATGAGTATGGGACCACCTGCGTAGTAAAAAAAAAACAAATATTTAAATTTGGAACCATAAGCTAAATATCCATTCCCGATACTTTTTTGACTGAATGTATGTCTATGGTTGCGCTCCGAGGAATGAGCTCGAACGCTCGACGAGTCAACAACTCCTGAGGATGCCCCGTGGAGGGGCGAAACACGTGTCGAGTATAGGTTTGGTTGCATGGCATGCTAATTATTTCTCACTTGTTTTATATGTGTGCATATGCATGAGGGCGGGAGGGTGGGCCCATATGTGCATGTGCATATGCATGACGGTGGGATTTGTGTCCTGCTTTCAGACCTGGATATTTGTCTTGCGGTATTAAAACTAAATATTTTTCATAGCATTTAATGATTTTGTTGCGCTTAGATGGTTGCGCTTAGAAATAGGTGCACTCTGAGGAATATCTCACTCTTCCGCGCCTTTTTTACACTAAATGTATAGAAGCGTTACAGTTACAGAAAGGCAGGGCGCGAACGGGCGCAGAAGCGACGTTTGCCCGTCTGTGCCGTTGCACATAGAAAAGACGACTTAAGACGAGGCATGTGCTGGCCTGCGCGCGGGTCGCTTGTTTTCTCTCGTGGTGCCCGGCGTCACGTCCGCGCCCCGCCCGTGCCTCATCTTTTCCGAATGATTTGTGCATTTCTTTTCTTAATAAAGCTTTGTAAGGATAGTTTCTGTCAAAAATATTTTACTAAATTCTAGTGAAACTATCTTGACTCTGATATCTAGTGAAAGACGTCAATTCTCACTAAAACTATTTTGCGCCGTCTGGTGACAAAAATGGGCCACACTATGACCGTATTCAAATTGAAGTTTCCGTCTATGCGATCAAACCGGTGTTGTCAGTGATAAAATCCTCATACCAGGCCCAATGTATCCTTTCGAGTAAATCGCAAATAATAACATGTTCCTGGGTGTCAGTAAAAGTTGACAACATTTCACGTTTAGTTCCAATATGCCACGCGCTGCCTGAAAACATGTGGTTTCAATTTTCTCGCGTCTATCAAACTACTCGAAATTCACAGAACTGGTTTCTGTTTAAATAATAACATTGTGTTTGGTATACTTGCTGTTTTTTTGTTTAAACACAGCAAAATGTTGCTTATTTAAACGAACTCTTAACCATTCAAACATATATCAAATTAGTCACATTGAAAGACTGTTTAAAATGATGACGTAGTGACAAAAATTTGAAAGAGTGATGCTGAGATGGTTTTGTGATGTGGAGAAAATGAGTGAAAGGCGACTAATAAACGGTTTAATGTCCGACCAGAACGCCCTCGAATGATATTAAGAGAACGAGATAATAAGAAACTATGGTCAGTGACCATAGTGAGGTTCTGCAGAGAGATCAGGGGATATAAAATGTCCGCTATATCAGAATCATAATATTAATCACGTTAAAAATTTAAAATTACGCATTAGTTATGACTATAAAGTCCATTTTTAGAATTTAAATTTTTTAACGTGATTCATATTATGATTCTGCTAAAGCGGCCATTTTAGGCCCGCAGGTGCGAAGTTCTCACAACCTGGCGTGCGTGTAAGGTAAGGATCATAGCAGGTAGCATTCTGTAGTGTCAGACTTTCACCACGGGAAAAAGGTATGAGTTTATGCATGTAAATAAACTGAAAAAAGTGTCAGATTTTAATTAGATTTAACCCTAAATACACACAATTGCTAAAATAGCTGCTAAACCCTACAAAAAAAACCAGTCGTGTATCTTAAATTACACCATAAACCATAACAAACTCTGCTCCACCAAGAAATGGCGGAGCAAAAATATTTTACGTGGCCAAAATCTTAAGAAGAAACATTTCACATAATGAAAGAGCGATACCAAACTTTCTTATAGCCGCTTAAGAGTGTTCTGGTCCAATATACATCGTTACATCAGCTAATGTAGATTACAAGGCGACTTATCGTGAATGTATATGTTCAACTTGTACATTTTTACACACATTTTATAGCTCCAGTAATCCTACCGGATTCTGGCCACGCATTGTCGAATTTAACCACCGCACCGGGCTTTTATAATTCTCTTTTTGAATGTAAAATATTGAAGTTCGATCCTATCATATTGAAACCGGGTTTTAGAGGGCTTAGTCTGTGCTATCAATTGTTTGTATACCCAATTTTTTGCGGCCTGGCATACAGAACAATAAAATTAAGTATTTAATTTTGTTGGTATTGTTACGTCGTACGAGAACATTCGTTATGAGTCTCGAATGATCTGTTATGGATCTGTTTAGGCGACGCAAATCTAGAATGTTATACTACAGAAATGTCCAGAAGATTCGAGAAGGTTGCGGAAGTGTCTCGATGGTTAATTTGACGGCTCGAATGGCGTAGTGGTAGTGAGGCTGCCTCACGTTCATAGAGTCCTGGGTTCGAATCCCGGTGGGATGAAATGTTTGTGTGATGAGCATGGACATTTGTTTCCGAGTCATGGATGTCTATGTGTATAATAAGTACGTATTTACAAACAAAAAGTATATATGTAGTATATCAACTATCTGGTGTCCACGACACAAGCTTTGCCTAGTGTGACACTAGATGGCGCTGTGTGTTAATGTCCAGCGATATTTATTTATTTATTGTTAATGACCCACTATGGAATTGTCTAGAACGTTCGAGTAAGTTCTGAAACCTTCTTCAAGGATGGTGATTACTGTGGGACTGTGAAGAAGGTTCGAGAAATTCGTGGATCTTTCTCGAAGGATCGGTTGCCATATAAACAGTCGACATATTTGCGGGAGCACTCAGTATAGTACTTATAGTTAAGCAGACGACAACTTCGAACCTCTAGGTTGAACTGCGAGATGCCATTCCGAAAAAAAAGTGGAGCAGTCAGTCAGAACGAAGCGAATCGAAGTGAACTAGAAGTGCGATATCTAAGCGAATAGTGATCAGTAGTGTATTTGTGATTAAGTTTGAAGTGCTTTGTAATTCACTATTTTAGACTTACACGGTTTTTCACTACACTTAAACACACACACGCGGTTTTTCGCGTTTTTTTTTCGTTTTGTCTGCTCATAATTAATGATTTTCGTCCCACCCGCATACCTCTTCAGTATTCCCGCGATCATGATGCTTGCAACAGAGCCGAAATATCGGGTGCTCGTAGAAACAAAAGAAAATCACGGATAAAATCCCGTATAGTGTTTTGTAATAAATAAAATAATTAAGTTGTTGATCGGCAGTATTTAATTTATCCCATACCCAGCTCGTAACACTATTATATAGTTTTACTGTTTTATCAAAATACGTACTTTAGACGTCAAGCTACAACAACCAGCCCGATATGAATTACAATAATTTTGCACTCTTGATTTTGAATTCTATGCCAAATGACGGTTTCTTATGTTACGTTAATTTCCCTTCACCGTTTTGAGGGCACTGATGATGAAATAAATTACACGAAGTTACTCTTTTTTAACAGACAGTAATTAAATGTGAAGCATTTATTTATTTTTATATTTTTTTTTAATAAAATAAATTTGTTACTGAGAAGATTTTTATTCAAAATAATAGGCACTGCATTAGCTTTGGAACATTCAGTTTCACGTGTGATTACTCTACAAAGCTGATTGTATCTAACATTCGATGTGATGATTTTCTGACCATTGATATACAGGTAACATAACATAACATCATCACGAAGCCGTCAACCAAGCATTCTGTACATCAAACTAAGTAACTTTAAGCAAAAATTATTGCTGGGAAACGACTTTTTTTTGGGAGCGAAAAATCATTGTGCTGATATATGGATAGAATAGTACAAGAGTCGTAGAGGTGTTTTAAGTAAAACCCTTACAATAAAAAATTGTATTTAAAAGAAAAAAAATTGTCTAAAAATTGTAACTTTGACCCCCAATATCTCCGTCACTAGAAGGTTCTCAGATATGGTGTCGAACAAAAAATGATCGAAATGATGGGGAGAACAAGTACTTTTCGGCTTCGATAAGAGGTGCTTTACACCATTTATTTACGGTCATATGATATACTTGTAATCTTTCTTATTCCTCACGCTTACCCCAATTAAGTAAACGCAAAAACAATTACAGCTATCAAAAGAAGGGAAAACATTCCCTTTTTATGTTTGATAAGCGTGTAGACGACAATATCATTTATGTAACATTGTCTTACGGGCAAGTTAAGACAAGTTTTTGCTATGTCAATTACTCCTAAACGAAACAATATAGGACAAGAGCCGCCCGGGGGACTTTATCTTTAAATGTTGAATTATTTATCTATGTGAAACTAAGGGAAGAAGCCTGGAGTAAAATTCTAAGACAATATAATTGAATTTCTAGAAAGTTCGAGTTCACTGTGCGGTAGTTGAAAGACTAAATGGCTGTATTTAGTGTCGTCGTAGTTAGTTGTTTTGGCATTTGTACTAGAATGTAGCGGTGATAAATTCTTTCCAGACATTTATATCAATGTACACTGTCTCTCACTAATGTGTAAATGGTGTGCTGTACTGTCACGTTTTAGAGTTTTCGAGTGAAAATAATAGTTTTATATTTGACTGCTACTATTATTTAAGCTATATGCATGTGTATAGTGCTCTACTATAACTAAGGTCTCACAGACCAAATACTTAGGTGTTATTCTTGACCAGAGGTTATCTTGGTACCCCCATCTTGAACTAGTCGTAAAAAGGGTTAGAAACTTGAGCTGGATATTCAGGACACTGAGACACGTTGTTCCATCTAAGGCTACTAGCGGTAATGACTCTTCTAGAAACTTATTAAAGGAAATTTATGTCGCGTTAGTTCAATCTGTCTTGGTGTATTGTATCCCTGTATGGGGAGGTGCAGCTAAGTCCAAATTTATAGAAGTGGAACGAGCTCAAAGAGCTCTGATCAAAATTATGCATTTTAAGAGAACAAGGTATCCCACTTATAGCCTCTATCAAATTAGTGATCTGCTCTCCGTGAGAAAATTATATGTTGCACAAATTGTTTTAAAAAAACACATGGCATTGCCTTATGATGTTGGCAATCTAACAAAAAGGAGGAAAGATCTTGTGGCGCATATTCCACAAACGAAAACCAGTTTTTGCAGTATGCAATTTGACAGACGTTCATCCCACCTGTATAACAGATTAAACAAAGAGCTGCAATTATACAACAAAAAGTATTATGAATGCAAAAACCTTATAACTAAATGGATTAAAATTCTTACATATGAGGAAACCGAGGCCCTCTTACAACATGCATCGTAACTTTGTCATCCACACGAACACTCACAAAAACACAAACACTCCACTCTCACTTACACACATACATCACTCTCATGCATCACACATAATTATAACTGACTTGTCTCATTTACCACAAAACACGCACACCACTACTACTGTTCTATAAAATTGTTTAAATATGAGTATTATTAGATTCTAAATTACTTACTTTTGCCTTTGTAAATTTTTATTCTTTTTATTATTATTAAATTCATATCTTTTTCTTTATATAAAATTACTTTAAAATGTTTTCTTAAAACATTATGATTTTAGATTTAAATTGTTGGTACACCACGAACTTTGAGCTTTGGAAGAGCGAAGTGACCTAACACAGGCAATTTTTGTCTAAAAGGTCACTTCAACCACTAGATGTAGTACATAACTTGTGAAAGAAAATAAATTATTTGTATTTGTATTATTTGTATAGCTGAAATATTTAATGACAATGTCCAGTGCATAGTGGTGAAAAAATAAAGACTGATAACATTTTTTCGAAAATACAAAACAGCCTTGATTCACATGAATACTGAATCAAGTTTTTAAACCACACTGAAAAAGATATTTCTCTATTACTTTAAATGTGAAAGAATCCACTGAATCAAAGGGTCGAAAATTATTCTGTCCCAAAAATATCCATAGTTAAAGATCATGTGCGTGTGTGTGATAAACGATAAGACGCTTTTGAAGTATAGTTATATCTATATCTGTGAATAAAACCATACATAAAATAATCTGACTAATCAAAAGAATTTCAAAACCGTCAAACAAGTGGCAAAAAAGTCAACGAAAGTATTATTTACCCTCAAAATGCCGTCTATTGACAAACCTATTACATTCCTACAAAGATACAGAGTCAGTAACAGCAGCTTATCAGCACCCTCAACTTATAAGGAGGGCAGGAATTGGGTCATTATCCGGGTCGAGTAGATTCAGGCCATACTTGCCCACTAATGTTATGTGGAAACTCAATACGTTATTGTTGAGGCTTCGACGACTTTCCTGAAGACCTCTCTACGGAAACCAGACTAAGTGATACTTGTGATGGGAGTACTTTAGTAAGTACAGTCTCAAGCGTAAATATACTTGACTTATGTAATATTTAAAAGCGATTTTCTGCCAAAGATGAATGATAGAATGATAGTACACATTCTGCGTTAGGTTATAGAATCAAACGCTACTTTGCGGAAATCAACGACATTAGAATATTAGTAGGTAATGCAAATTAGTTAATTTAATTTCGCAAAAATGGGCTCTTTTTTGTCGCGGAATTCAAACGAAATATTTCGTATGTGTTGTTAAGAATTTTCTCGTAGTATTTTCGAAAATATACTTATGAAATAGAGATTTTCTCAATGTAATCGTTGGTCTAGTGGTATCAAGCACGACTGTTGAGTATGAGGTCCTTTTTATTTTATCTTTTCGGATGGGAATTCATCAAATGACTCCTCCCACTCTGGGCGGAATGGGAGAGAGTGTCAGACTTTTACTGACTAAAACCCATCCATGTTCCTTCCTCGCCTTTTAAGTTCCGGGGCTACGATATCTCTTTCCAATAGTTCCGCAGCCCCAGCGATCAGTCCCGCAGCCCCGAGAGTATGAGGTCCTTGGTTTAACTTTCTGGTCGGGCAAAGCGTAATTGATTTTTCGATCAGAAGTTTTTTGATGAAGAAGTCCGGAGCCAAGACCTCTGCCCGATGCAGGATAACTGGCTAAATGTAGGTAAGTACACATGTGCCTAAGTATTTTGGGGTTTACTGGCGTGACGTTATCTTATCTTGCAATAATTATTTAACTTTTTGCTTATTATTTTGAAATATTTGTAAATTACGTACTCTAGATCTACAGATGACAGCCAGAACCAACGGCTTAACGTGCTTACCAAGACACAGAGGAAACTCGGTATGTAATGGGTCATCACCCATCCACGTACCATCCTAACCAAGCGCAGCCGAATCTGAAGATCGACCCAAGCGGCAGTAGTTTTGTAACCACGAGATCCTCATAAATATTTATTTCAACGTTTAAACTAAATACGGGGAGCCATTTTAAAGCTCGCGTTCAGGGAGTTGGATAGTTAATTCTTACCCAGAAACTAATCGAGTGTGTAAACGTAGGTAGTTTACAATTAGAGTCTCTTTTACATAGTTGGGCGTGTGCCAAATCGTACAAGTGCATCCGTGACACGATAAGTTATTCGTAGCAATCAGGTTGTGGTTCACCACAACACAGTAAAGGCAATGCATTCCAATGCATTTTGTAGAATACCAATAGTTCGGACTGCCGGCAAAATATACAGGTAAAATGTAGACAGAATATTGAAATAGACAAGTCACTCCACAATAATGTAATAATGATATAAAACACACACATCTTTCTTTATCGTAAGTTACCTAACCTGCAGTGCAAGTACGTAGGATTCTATAGGACTCGATTAGATAAATATGACGGTTAGTCTCGATAAAATGAGTTTTTGACTCCATATTTAAACTCATTTTATCAAGAATAATGGTCAAATTTATCTAATCGAGTCCTATCGAATTCTACGTACTTGCTCTGCTGTTGTCAGAGTTTTATGCCGCCCATGTGCCTCATGTGACTTGGTTTAACATGCCGTTGAGAAGTATCTCTCAGGCATGCTTCTCCATCTGCAGAGACTGTTCGAAAGAGATACCGCGGCCCCAGAACGTAAAGGGCGAGGAAGGAACAGGATGGCTTTTAGTCAGTAAAAGTCTGACACTCCCTCCCGCCCCGCCCAGACTGGGGGTCATTTGATGATTTCCCATCGGAAAAAAAGGCATGCTTCTCCACAAGACACACTTATTATATCTATTAATAAGAAGTCGTATTGGAGATACATACGTAGATATTTCTCGTAAATGCAAAATTTTTGGCTAAGCCCAGAGGTTAGTATAGACTGAGGCAGAAGACACAAATCTCAAAATGACGATTTTACAACTTGAATACATTAGTTAGTTTACTCATACAAGGGACTATCACTATCTCATTTAAAAGTAGGCTATTAGCGTACCTATAGCATTAAAATATATATGAAGTATGCGTTCGATGAATTGCCATTGCCATTTTGTTGAACTGCACGCGCACGTTTTCGCTTAGTCCAATAATCCAATGCGACAGTTTGATATCAAAATTAAAACGTCAAATTGTAGATAGTAAAAGCACACAATTTACGTCGTCAATCAAGCAATCTGACTGTTTGAATTCCTAATTAGATTTTAAAATATAGCTATACAGGCTGGTATAAATTTAATACGGGCTATATTAAAGAAATAAATCAGCCGAGGTTTCGAGTTGCCGCCCGTCCATTGTTTTCACTCTAGAACAGATTTATTTGGCCAGTTGAACCAGAAATTATTGGTTAGAACTCCGTGTAAAGGACACCTAATGTGTTTCTTTTCAGTGCTTTTTTTACTCTGCCTATTGATTTTCGTGGACGAGTAAGCACCCTGTATAACTTTTTAATTTGTTTTAATTTCATGTTAATATATTCTACCTAAACTCGTTCTCAGGTGCACAAATATTACCCAAGAAGATAAATTAAAGTTTCACTCTCTAAAATTATCTCACTAGCGTAAAATGTGAAAATTCCGCAACATTTTTTCGCAAACATTTTTGCTTTTATTTTTTCACGTGTATCGCTTTACTGAAATATAAATGAAAAAGTTAAGGGTCTCGGTTGGAGTATAACGATGAAACTACTAACAAGCTTATTTATCACAAATGGACGACTATGCTTCCCCAAAAATATTCCAAATATAATCACACACACAATGGGGCTAGTGTTAAAAAATCTGGTCAAAAATTCCCGTCACTAAATTGTGTACGAATGTTGGCTGAGTCGGGTTTTCTGCAAGATAGCAGTTCCGTTGATAGAGATATAAAGTCCCAACCAAGATTAAGATAAACGTGGTAACGCCTCTGTTATAAATCTCTCACTGGATAGATAAAGGGCCGGTCACGTGGACTGCGTGCCACTGATTATTTAACGGATATCGGGTTTCGACATTTTACCCTTATTTACTTTAGATACAATATGAATTTTGCTTGCAGTGAAAATAAACTAAGGTCTTATTCTCTGAAGTATTTGTTACAGTTTAAACATTAAACTTATTATTAATTTGATTGTAAATTAGCAAGACTATATGGCTCGTGGCTCTTAATGACAAATAGTTAAAAAAATAATACGTTTGATTTTAGAATTAGGTATTTACAATAGACTGATGCAATCATTACGTCGACGAACTACGTAACGTGTTACGTAACGTAGTACGCCATTAATTCTAGTAGAAATCAAAATTCTAAACCAATAAAAAATATTAAAAAATAAATAAAAATATTGCACAACTTTATCATAATCATAAAGGAAATCAATCAAACCTACAGAAAAGCTCAATAAAAATATGAGCACACTTCACTCTCTGAATCACAAAGAAAACCCTAACGTACACAATCTTCTTATTCGTATTATTCAAAATCTAAATCAGGTTGTTGCCAAAAGATTTTATCCGAACCCGAGCATTTTCAAATAAGTAGTTTTTTCCAGCGGAAAACCGGTACAGCCCACTGTCCGCCGTATCTGACGTGGGCTAAAGATTTATATTCCCATAATGTCCGCTAGACAATACGTTCGGTATATTTTTCTTAGCGCTCTCGACGCTTTTATAAAAACACAAATTTACTGGGTACGGAAAATAACGTGGTTTTTCTTTTCTTTGGCTCTTAGTGAAAAAATAGTTTGAGGACAGTGGAACTGGAGTGTATTCAACGTTTTCTTTGCTTTGATGAAATAATAACATTTTTCTTTATGCAATCACAGTGTGACGTGTTTATGTAATGTCATAGGTATTTTGTTTAGAATGCTTTTGTTTTGATATTGGAAGCTTTTTATTGTGATGTAATATGATGAAGCCAGGGAGGGGGCTGCAGGACTGTTCGAAAGAGATACCGTGGCCCCGATACATAAAGGGCGAGAAAAGAACTTGTATGGGTTTTAGTCAGTAAAAGTCTGACACTCCCTCCCGCTCCGCCCAGAGTGGGAGAAGTTATTTGCTGATTTCCCATCCGTAAAAAAGGGAGGATGATAGCCAAGTAAATGGACACTAACAACTACTAACAATGTTTGTGAATTAGCAAAAACACCGAACAAATTATAGAAATTTAGTGTGTTGTGGAAGTTTTGCTGACTTTACATTAGTAAATAATGATATGGTGAGCCTGGCACAGGTACGTGGAGATTGGCACAAGAAATGAGAAGAGGTCTTTTCCCAGCAGTGGCCAAAGTCGGGCTGTGGACGATGATTAAGATGAAATTACAACAAAAACAAGGCCAAACTGGCCACTGACGGTAGGCCTTATCCATAACAACATAAGACGTAAAATTGCGTCATCCACATAAAACAAAATCCAAAATTAACGAGAAAAAACAACCTTGTTAACTTCATCCTAAGTTATACTGCCGTTAAAGAGCATACCTTCTATTATCCTGTATACATTACTGTCATACCGTAACCGAAACATAAACCTCTTGCCCGAAATACTTAAACAAAAATAAAAAAATTCTAGGGTCACGAATTCACGATCCGATTTATACAATTACCCCAAATTCACATTTTATTTTCCTTGAGCTTTAACATTTCATTCATTGTCCTCAATTATTTGAATCACAAAAGGAAAAAAAATCACGAATAGGTAATTTACATCGGTTTATAGGAAATAAAGGTTGGGTTCGCACTAGGCGGTTCGTCAACGCTTCCGCGCACGCTTCGATTTGCATGAAATACATCAACGGGTGAAGAGAATGAATAAAACAGGGATGCATATGAGGCGTCAATCGATTCACGCACGGTGTTCATTCAAACACTTCCTTTTGGCACTTTAATTTGAGATAGTTCAATGATATACTGAATAGAATCAGATAGTTTACATTATAAAAAAAATATGACATTCTCTTATTTAAAATAATATTTGCAAAACAGAACATTAATACAGGAATTTCTGTTGAGGTAAGAGGCAAACAAACATTCAGGGCACTTTCAATTTAGAAACCGCACCGCGCGCTTTGAATGAAAGCAAGCGAACGTCCGTACGCAGTACGACAAACGCACGGCTTCGGCGCTGCAGTGGTGCGGCACGAAACGTCTAAATTGAAAGCGCCCTCAAAGTAGATAGCTTGTCGATTTCAATAAGAACGTATTAAATAGCTAGGTACTTACAATTTTCACCCGAGACCTGCAAAAGGCTTTAGTGAGAAACGCTGCAATTATCTGAGCAACTAATTAAATGCTTGCCGGGACACTTTGGCGATACAATATCGCACCAAAGGGATGAGATTTTAACTTGAAAATATATAGTGCCATTCAGAATATGACAGCTACCTAACTTAACTAAGACGGCAAATATTCGCAACAAAATAGTCTTAAGTTAATTAAAGGCAACGAAGCAAAATATGTATATTTCTTAGTACGACAAGAAGCGTTTCATTTAGGTACATCGCGCTAGCATGCAAGCTAAAACGTGGCGGCGTCTCCCCGTAATTGAATATTAATAACGCTACTAAAACGTAATGGCTGAACGAGGACTTGTATAAAAGTTAAAGCATGAATCAGGGAAGTAGATTAGAAGTGTAGTGGAAATTTTACTGCTGTTAAAGTTAACTACATCTTCATCGCTAAAGTTTCGCAGTTTATTTATGATTAGAGTCGACGGTGACACTTCTTTACCAGAAAATGAGACGAAAAAAGCGATGGAGAAAATCTATACAAAAAAAAAACACTCAGAAATATTGGAGCTACCGACGACGTACCTTGAGAGTATTCAAGCTGATGTAGAAAATGGCCATGTTTGTTTAATCACCGAAGGCCTTGAAGCAAACGAGACAGGTTTAAAATATGGCTAGGCCAGACTGGATGCCAGAAGTAGATGATTAAAAAACCCAATAACCCTTTACCTGACTCGGAAATCGACCAACGTGGCAGTCATATTTAGTCATACTTCGTTAAACCATACTTCAAGTCACTGATTCAAAATAAAAAAAACTAGTCTACACGTAAAACATTTCCACATTTGACCTCATTTACTCGCAGAATATAAACTAGATACATGAAAACGCAAAACATCACAGACTATGAAGTCGACAAACTAAGGCCGGGGTAGGTTTAAACGTAGGCATTCATTAAGAAAGGTTTTCCGTAACAACACCTGGGTCAAAGGGCATTACAATTTGTATTGTGAACAAAGACGAGGAACGGTTGCTAGTTACTGTATTAAGTATAATCTTTTTTAACCCCCGACGCAAAAACTGTGTGTGTGTCTGTGTGTGTGTGTGAGTGTGGCTGTCTGTGACATCGTAGCGCCCGAACGGATGAACCGATTTGGATTTTGTTTCTTTTTGTTTGAAAGTTGAATTAGTTGTTCTGGAACCGAAAGCCATTTTTTTAAATTAAAATAACAATAAAAAAAAAACACGAAAAATTAAATTTATAATATTTTTTTGTAACTTGAAAAAACAACAGTCCTAATCGTCCCGAGTTCGATGATCGACTTTATGACTTTCGGTTCCAGAATGACCTAAAAATAATGGTGTAAAAGACGAAAGATGAAAAAGTGTAACCAGATATTAAGTAGGTATTTTACTCTTGATGGTAATCGCCAAAAAATGAAGGATATTTTTAGATCGTAAATTCTCGACCAGCGAAATCAGAAAGGTACGCAAATATTGTTTAATAGAGCTCGACGTTTATAAGTATGATGGTGATGGCTTTATAATAAAAATATATAAGGCTGGCTATACGTTGTTTGAGAACGTCTTTTCAATTCCCGTTGGGAGTATGTCCATTCAAAGTCTCGTAAAGATCTGAAGACGTCTTTATGGGACTTTATTCAACGGAATTTTGTATTTGTGGTGAATTTAATGAACTCTGTGAAGTGTATAACATAAACATGTTATAGAAGGATTTAATCATATTTGTGTTGATGATTATGCGAGAGTTCTATGATTCAGGATCCAATGAAAAAATAAATTGTCACTGGATCCATCGTGGATCTGGCCAATGGATCTTCTGAGAGTGACTGATTCTCAGTAGATCCATATCTTGAAATCAGGATCCAATGAGAAAATTCATTCATACTAGATCCAACATGGATCTGGCCAATGGATCTTCTGAGAATAATCGTTTTAAACAACGGACATGCTTTAAGAAAGTGATAAGAACGGAAATGAAGAACTTTTGGCCTTGCAGAGGACCAATTCTATGATTTTTAGGGTTCTCTAACCCAATAAGGTATAAAAAGGAACCCTTATAAGATCACTTTCTTGTCCGTCTGTCAGTCTGTCCGTCTGTCACCACCGATTTTCTCAAGGACGGGTGGACTTAGCAAGTGAACTAGATATTTATACCAAATATTAAGGTAATATTAGGGGCCTAGGTCCCTATTAGGGGTTTTAAAGTCAAGGTCCTGAGTCGACAGGATAAAAAGATAATTATGGATAAATTTAGATTTTCGCGAAAACTTGTAGTGAAGTACTAAAATTTACCTTAATTTTCAAGTTTTTTATTTTTCTTAGTTTTTCCTTTACTTCTGCTGTAATACCTTGCCAATTCTAGGTCAACCAGAAGTAGGGGAACCTGTTGTACCTTGGACAGAGTTGTACCTAGAACAATCATATTTTTTTCAAAAATCCTGCGCTTTTATGAACCGATGTCTATGGTATTAAAAACGTCATTTGTCAACATTAACGTGAAGTTAGTTGCGATTCGCCGGCGCCGTGTGAGCACAGCTGTAGAAGGTAATTTATTGTTTTACACTCAAAAAGTAAGTTTTTTGGGATATACTTCATGCCAATTTATTTAAAGTGATGAATGTTTGTGAAAACTGTTTTATTTAGAATCTAATCTTAGTATATCTAGCTACTAGACAGCATGAGTGTCAGATCCTAACCTCAATCGCAAGTGGGTTTTTATAGCTTGTTAAGTGAAGTTGTCGCGACGTTGTACCTCAGCCACCCAACTTACGATGTACCTCGGTCACTGGCCAAGGTACATCATTTTGGTCGGAAATAGGTCAATAATTATTTACATACGTTTTTATGAGTATAATTGTATTGTATTAAGAAAACATATTACATTGTTATAGGTAAAATGCCGCGAAGCAAGGAAAAAATGAAAAGATTAAAATTAAATTAAAATCATTGAAAAACTGGAAATGGCCTGATAAGGATGATTTGAATAAGGAAAAGATTAACCCACCAAAAAGAGTCAACTCAAAAAGAGAAGTTTATCATGTTCCAGAAATTGAGATACCTATACTAGGATTTTGGTTAAACACTATTTCATTAACTAAAAGTAATAATTGACCTCAAAATAGTAATTGAAAGTCTGAGTCTGACATTTTTTTTGTACTTTTTTAAGTTTATTTTTGTTGTAACTTCTTTAGTTTTTTTTTATGATTTATTTTTGTTTAATCCAGCGATTTTAATGGATATTTTGTTAGAATTTATGATAAGAGATAAAAAAATGAAAAAAATATTAGGTTGCACGTTAAAATTACGTGATTCGACGCCAAAATATTGTCAACAATAATTAGTACAAAGGAGATGGGTGAAGCTTTTTTAAAAAACAATAATTTTACTTAAATTTTCTTGTTAATAACTGTAATTATTGTTAATTGCAAATGCTAATATGATAAACTAATTATTACTGATATTATTTCAACAGAAAATAAATAAATTATATTTAATAAAAGTGTTTATTTCGATTTGAACCTACTCTGTTCAAGGTACAACGGACACGGTCCAAGGTACATCTGGTTTGTTGTACCTAGGACAGTTTTCTCTTTTTTTTTCAAGTTGATAGTGGTCCCAGGTTTTTGAAAATATACACAGTTTTAATAAATGAATTATGTAGTTAATTAAATGATCTTTACATACATGCACACTAGACAAGTGTAGCTAGCACCATTATTTAATCAAAAATCAAAATTCAAAAAACTGGCTTATGTACAACAGGTTCCCCTACCCTATAGATTTTGGGTCGAATAAGTACCTATATGGTAGTTCCCGTTGACCTAGAATCACAAAATTTGGCAAAAAGTAATGTCTTACAGAACACGTCTCGAATCTCAAAACCATACATAATTATGTAATTTAATAATGGAATTTTACTATTACAAACTTATTATTTGCGGTTGGCGCAAAAGCCGTTTAATGGAATCGAACAGCAAAGTTAAGTTTGTCCTTTAAAAAGTTTGTACGGAACCCTCGGTACGCGAGTCTGACTCGCTCTTGGCCGGCTTTTTTTTCTTATGTTTACTTTTTTGTTACGTCCTGCGTCAGTTTTTTTTTTCTTAATTACTGTGCACTGTGGAATCAGCACTGGAAATGAAGGGGACAAAATAAAAAATTGCAACCTCTGTTTGTCTTTGCATCACCCAAAGGGTGACTGGTAGAAAATTTCAAGTCCATAAATGCTAAACAAATAAATCCCAAACCGATAAAATTCTAGGACCATTTTAAGCGTGCCACCCTAGGCCGCATCATGTCTTCACATCAAGCTAGTTGCGGCCAAACCCAGGCCGCAACTCGGTATAGCAACTATAAGTATAATTCTAAAAAAAAAAACGTGTGGCACTCGGGGACTGCCGCGGTAAAGCTATTGCATAGCATTTTTTATCAACTTATGCAATTATAATTATTTATTTATTTTATTTTTCCGCTTGTTGCCGGCTCAAGGACCAAACGCAGACTGAATGTTCAGGCTCGGCTTCCCATCACGATGAAATTATGAATTTTATAATGATGGTTCTAGAACACAGAAGAATAAAAAATGGTTACAAAGAAGGTCTAACATCAAATGTATACAACCTACAAATCCTAGTTACGGCAATATATTAAAAAACTTTTTTGCAAAAAATAAAACCGACTTCAAAAAAAAAAACCAAAAAAGTGGAAAATAACTTTAGCTTCTGAAGTCGGTGACGTTTGTATGATTGATTTAATTTTTTTGTCACCGACTTCAGAAGCTAGTTATTTTTCACTTTTTTGGTTTTTTTTTTTGAAGTCGGTTTTATTTTTTGCAAAAAAGTTTTTTTAATATATTGCCGTAACTAGGATTTGTAGGTTGTCGGTGACGTTTGTATGATTGATTTAATTTTTGTCACCGACTTCAGAAGCTAAAGTTATTTTTCACTTTTTTGGTTTTTTTTTTGAAGTCGGTTTTATTTTTTGCAAAAAAGTTTTTATTTTTCACTTTTTAGTGGTTCACATGTGCTTGGATTGGTCTTTTCACGTTTCTATGTTAGTTCTGTAATAACAGAGACCACCTAACTCGCGAGAGGTATATTTGCTACTTAAAGTATTAGTAAATTAATTATAGACGCTAAAATCACAAAAGCAAAAACAAAAACACAAAAAAGGTAAAGAATCTGAAGGATAAAAAGCTCCATAAAACATAATTAATACGCACTTACTCATTAGTAACGATTGCAGAATGCATCTAAATAAGATACGTCATAAACAGAATAAAAAATACTGCAGCATAAAATGAAAAGTTAGTGGAAACTCGCCATTTGCCGAGCACGGCTAGTCATGTGCCCGCTCTCGAGGTATGAATAGCAGCGTATTAGGTTTCTTTACTTTCACGTTTTGAATATTTAATAGATATGTAATGAACAGAATAATGAAATGCAGCAGTTTTTCAGTGCATAACATATCGTGAAACATGTTGTATTTCCAGTCAGGCGTAGGTATTCCTAAGCTTTTTGACCCCATCGGCTATCTGTTCTGCGAGCAATGTGCCCGGGCCAATGTCACTTAAGTTTGGCCGAAGTTAGAAAATCGACCCGGGTGGCGACCGCGAACCGGAAGACGTTGCGTTGAAAGGCTTTCGACTTGGTGGACCGATGACCTGGTGAAGAATGCAGGGGTCCGGATGCGAGACGCACGGGGCCGGTCAATATGCACACTCGGGGGGAGGCCTATGATAGCAGTGGACGTATTTCAGTTGAAATTATGATGATTAATCTCATCTGCCTAGCCTTTTCCCGACTATGTTGGGGTCGGCTTCCAGTCTAACCGGATGCAGCTGAATACCAGTATTTTACATGGAGCGACTGCCTATCTGACCTCCACAACCCAGTTAATATTGGGAAATACGATAACACTTAGTAAGACTGATGTCAGACTTTTTGGGCCACTAACTACCTGTGACGACTGTCAAAGATGGACAAATGACAGCCGGGACCAACAGCTTAACGTGCTTTCCGAGGCACGGAGGAAACTCGGTATGTAAGGTTGGTCACCCATCCACAGACCAACCTAGGCAAGCATGGCTTAACCTAAAGATCGACCCGAGCGGCTGATATTATTTAGCCACGAGCTACTTGAAATTATGATGATTTTGAGTGTGTATTCGATTCCCAGGTGCCAGATCGGGCAAAGTGAAGTTTTTCCATGAAGTTTTTCCATCAGGAACTTCACAGAGGCAGCCGCGGAGTCGGGATTTGTCCCCAGTTTATGGCAAAAGACGCGTGTTCTATTACGTATGACATAATAAATATAACTAGCAAAATGTGGGTGTAGGTACTATTAGGTAGGTACGCCTCTACCTTAGCTTTCAGGGATTACAAGCGTTATGTTACGTTATTAACCAGTTTATAGTAATAGTAAATAACCTAATTTCATGTGATCTAATGTTACATGTCATATAAACTTATTTTACCCTTATAACATTTAGTGTAACATTCATTTCAAATAATTTTCAATTTGTATTATGCTGTTTTAATACAACGTTTAGTTGACCTAACTTTCATTTGACTTATTTTTCTTAATATTTACTAATTTTCAGCCAAAATTCTGTAATGAACAAGTAATGCGCGCTAGTGGTCACTGTTCTAACCTAACCTAACCCAGATGATTTACCAACAGTAGAGAGGATCTGGCACTCGAGGGGTC
This sequence comes from Xestia ashworthii, assembly GCA_950022955.1. Lineage (NCBI taxonomy): Eukaryota > Metazoa > Arthropoda > Insecta > Lepidoptera > Noctuidae > Xestia > Xestia ashworthii. Next base: position 3,797,648 of record OX465555.1, on the reverse strand, counting down.
GGGGGGAACACGAAAGTAGCAGGCCTTTATAGTCCAATCAGTTTTTGCAAAAATTTAGAACACAAAGTATTTGTTCGTTTCAAATGAACGTTACAATACATTTTAAATAATATACTAACTGAATATTAGTACAAACGTGCATTTTATAAAATGTTAATTAGGTAAACGGAAATTATATCAATAATTAATTATATCATTTCATCGTTACACTAAAAGAAGTATATGAAATGAAATTAGGTCATGTGAACGCTAGAAGTTTTGTTATTATATCAAATGGTACGCACCCTAACCAGAGTGAGTTGAGTTTTGCCAACTGATAATTTCCAGATGGATGAAATCAATGGGTGATCCGACTTAGGAATCGAATTATGGACCTCATGCTCAGCGGCGTCGCTTACCTCTACACTAACGAAGCAGTCAAAAATGATATTTTTATTTACAAAGGATACAAGAGTTCCTAAATTTTCTTTCAAGTTCTGTCAAAAATCCGGCTCAAAATCTGCCAAAGGATAGTTCCAAGAATCACGCGAATACTCGTAATTCTCGAGAGAAAGCTGAAAACACTTTAAAAAATTATAAAACTTGTGAGATTTTTCTTAGAAGGTATCTGCCTCAAGGGAAATCTTCAACTACCATTTTAAAAACTTTATCAACTGAAAACGTAATATCAAAACAAGTTCAAAACAATTAGTATTAATTTGTAAAAATTCTTTGCAATTTTTTTTTTCTTTATTGGAAATTCTTAATTCTTTTTCGTTTTAATTAAGCGTAGGTTTAATGTTACATTGAGTTTTTTTTTCAGTCAGTGTGGAGCGCTCATTATTTAATTAATGATACATAGTCGTTAATTTCGATACAGTTGGTTTATCTTCGGTTTTATACTTTGAGTTGTTATTTAAAAAATGCACTGTTTATTTGGAAGCAACGTTGAAAAAAGGAACTTATGTACTTCTGTTTCTACTTTCTTTCTTTACTTTAATTGCAGCGAAGCTTAAGGGGAAGGAAATAGAGGGAAATGTTTTTGAGTTCGGATGATCACTTACCCACGAACAGAAAAATTGAAAGGAAGTCGTTAGTCTTGGTATGGACAGTCATTCATTCATTTATCAAGGTCTTTATTAGTACATAAGGTTTACAATAATGTTTACAAACGAGCTTATTCTATTTGTACACCAATCACGATTAATGTCGTTACACAGGCAGGTATCGCCTTTACAAACATTAAAACATGCTGCTACTTAACACTATTTAACAATGATTTAACTTACTTATTACTAAATATTCAACTACGGGGTATGTGCAAGTCTTAGTATGGACCCACATAAGTTTTAAAATGATTTACTGAACAAAATGTACGCTTTAATTGTAATGATGTTAAACTAAATATAAGGTAAGTAGCGGGTAGTCCGCGTAAAGATCACCCACGTACAGAAAAATAGAAGGGAAGTCGTTAGTCTTGGTATGGACAGTGATCAAACGCATGTGACTAAAATAATGATGAATGTTTATGGATGGAGCGGGTAAGGGAGGCCAAAGAAAAGATGGATGAATTGTGTGAGGTACGGTATGAAAGAGAAAGGAGTAGATGTTGCCGTTACGTCTGACAGGGGAGAATGGAAGAAGAGAACGTGTCTTGACAACCCCAAGTAGACTGGGACAAGGCCAGCCCGCGTAGCATGACCACCGTAGACACGACAGAGAGTCGACAAACCTTTTGTTCATCTGTCATTTTGTCGATTCAATGACAGATGAACAAAAGATTTGTCGAGTCTCTCTTGTTTCTCCGGTGGTCACGCTAAGCGGGCAGGTAAATGATTATGATTTTTCCTACCTACTCGAATATAATAATTGAGATTTCATCAGTTTTAACAGATTAGTTATTTGCCCTACAATCCTATATCTACTTTCTCCCAATCACCGACCTCCCCGGTGAACACGGACCTTAACTAAGTAATGACAGCATCGAATAACTTTACCAACTCTTGGAATGAAATCTCAAGCGAAACACTGATTCTAGACCGTCATTATACTTTTCTGATTCAAAAACGATATTATCAAGAAAAGTTTTATCATTACAATAGCCTTTTTAGGGTTTTGTAGCCGAAGGGTAACCAATGGGACCCGATTACCAAGCCTTCGTTGTTCGTCTGTATGTCCGTCAGTGCGCTGTATCTCATGATTCCTTAAGTATACAGGGTGTACCACCTCATAAAGTAGCCGTCAACCAAGCATTCTGTTCATCCAACTATGTAACTCTAAAAAATGTTGCTGGGAAATGACCTTTCTTTTTTGGGTGAGAAATCATGTTTTGTGGTAGAACTCAATGTAACGCACTTAAAACATTGTGCTGATATGGATGAATTGAATAGTATGGGAGTCGTAGATGTGTTTAAAGTAACAATCTTACAATAAAAAACATGCATTAAAATAAAACTTGTCAAAAAGTTGGAACTTTAACCCCAATATCTCCGTAACTAGAAGGTTCCCAGTTATGGTGTAGAACAAAAAAAAATATAGCAATCACGTGGAGAATAAGTGCCTTTCGGCTTCGTTAAGATGTATTTTACACTCTTTACAGTTGAAATTTTCACAGAGCGTGTATTTCTGTTACCCCTAACACAAAAAAATAAATAATCGCTCCCACAATACAGAACCCTTCATGCGCAAGGCCGACTCGCACTTAGCTGGTTTTTAGATGGAAAACTTGCCTTAAAACGAAGAATACTTGAGTTTGCCTCCAGCGTTATGAATATCAACAACTAAACAACAAAAAAAAAACAATTAACTACGCAGATCCGTTGAAGAGTTGAAAACCTTCTGTTTTAATTAAAACTGTGGTATTTTTTTCGTTACATTAATTTACTTTTTGGAAATTACACCATAATTCTTTCAGTTAGCCTGTTTTTGAAACAGGAGAACTTAATATTATATTGTAATGGATCTACCCGTCATTTATATTTTGTGTTAATTTATTTATAAATACAGGAGCACATTAAATAGCTTATATAATCATGAATACAGGAAAACTTGTGATATTCTAGGAAAAAATTAAGTCTGACTGTGTTAATCTAACTCTTGCGTCATAAAACTGGGTATTATTAATAATAAAACTAGCAGTAAAACTATTTATTTGAATGAAAAAGAAGGTTTGTAGGTTAAATTGTATGTTAAATCTAAATTACATGGTAAGTAGGCGTTAAAAACAACACAAAAAGGGCTTTAGATAAATGATATTTATTGCTGTTATTACAAGAACAATCAACATGATTTAGATATTTAACAAAATCTATAAATGATGCAAACAATATATAAAACTTATAGAATATTTTGCATCTTACAGAAGTCACTTACACCAAAGAAAAAATTAGTTGTCTGTAAGGCGGTTTACGGACGATAGTTTAACGTGACATCGTCATAACAAAACATTGATGAAATGATTGCATACATACGCTCCGATCGTAACGTTACAATGAGTGTAACGGGACCGAGCGCAACGGGACACTTTTTCGTGTCCTGTTGTCACGTCAAAAACCAGAGGAGAGCCAAAGAAAAGAAAAGGATGGATTGTGAGAGGAATATAATGAAAGAATAAAAGAATTAATGAATCGAGTAAATTGATGAAATGAGAAGCAAGGCAATATATACTACATTATATAGATACTACAAGATACTTACTACTTACTAAATACATATGAATAGAAAAAAGAAGATTTATGTATATGTGGAGTGACAAGAATGCATAAAGTAAGGAATGAGTATATTAGAGGAAGTTTGAAAGTGGCACCTGTTACAGAAAAAATGAAAGGAACTCGTGTATCCCCTGATACACGAGTTTCTTTTTGTTTTTTTCTGTAACAGGTCTTCGGCCTTCAAAGGATGAAACGCATGTGACTAAGGGTCGTAGCACACTTATCAACTCGGAAAGGGATCGTCACCGCCTCGCCTTTCCCCTTGGCGTCTAACAGGCGTCCACGTAATGGTAACCACGTAACGTAAGTGGATTAGAAGCTCCGGCACGTCGACTCGGCTACAGCTAGGCGACGCCGCGCTTACGGCTCGCCGACTGCTGTTTGACGGCTAGGCGGTACTAGTTCAATCATTTTGTATCCGAAGGGCACAAAGAGGCGTGAGCTAGGGTACGGAGAGCCGTAAGCTAGGGTACGGCGAACCGTAAACGCGAGAACTGCAAGTCGACTACGCACCTAACCGCGTTTCGTGAGCTTGTCCCGAGGTGTACGTTACGATTCCGATTAGTGTGCGTTGCAGTAGGGAGTTTCATACAAATGATACTGAACGGCCCGAGTTGATACGGTGACGATCCCTTTCCGAGTTGATAAGTGTGCTACAACCTTAAAAGAGTGATGGACATGAATGTTGATGGATGGAGAGGGAGTGGAAGGCCAAAGAAAAGATGGAAGGATTGTGTGAAGACTGATATGAAAGATAAAGGAGTAAATGATGCCGTGACGTGTAACAGGGGAGAATGGAAGAAGAAAACGTATTGCGCCTACTCCAAATGGAATGGGAAAAAGCCAGGAAGATGATGAGTATAAGTCACTATCACACACAGTCATTAAAACATTTTGTTGCTATAATGTGGTTCAACTTTACTCAGAGATAACTACATATTGTTTCACAGAACCTGAATCGATTTATCTAGATGTGGTACCGCGGGAGTCATCAAAGCGTCTATTCGAGCGTATGGGCTTGTTACGGAGAATTAAACTTCAAATTGTTCTGTTATTAGGCTTCGCCCTAAATAAGTAAGTAACTCAATGTAAAGTCTTCATATTATGTTCCTTTTATAGTTATGTTGCCTTTAAAAAGAATGTTCTAGAATAATTATGTTCCTGCTTAAAAACTTTTGTGTAACACCAACTTCTGCGAGCGGCTTCGCCTGCGGTAGTTTGATAATTGTCCCATGGAATCTTACTACCTACCATAATAAAAAATACTGTATGTTTTAATCCAGGTCATAAACTATTTTTGTGCAAAACTTTCATCCAAATACATTAAGTAGTTTTTGCGTGAAAAGGCAACAAACATCCATACATCTATACATCCATACTCACAAACTTTCGCATTTGTAAAATTAGTAGGCTTTATTCAAAGGACTTCAAAAAAGGAGAAATTTGTGCAAAACAAGTAAGTACTTTCGTAAAAAAAAATTTTTTTTCGAGAAATTACGATTATAACTTGGCGATAGGATCTATTTCATAAATAATATGGGTTCCAGAGTACTATGTTCGTGACAATATGTAATTGGTTTTAAGCTATCACTGTTCACAATTTATTAAACTTAAAATGTCACTAACGGGATTTCTTTCGTGATTATTATTATTAAAGACAAAGAAAGAGGGTAGACAGATTTGTTTGCTCCTAACAATTTTTTCTATCCACCCGCATTCTCTAGTCAACCCGCGATCATGGCGCTTGCAACAGCGTCGAAATATCGGGACCTCAATAAAAATAATAATTACGGAATATATCCCGTAAGTGACATTTTAAGTTTGATATGAAATTTTAATCAGAACAGTATTAAAAGCTGTTAAGTGCATATTGATGCTCTTGACAGGAGGTGCGGTGCGAGCAATAGACAGGTTGGAAATAACAATATTCAGTTTTATTGCTCCTATTTTAATAATAATGCTCATGATTCTCCACCCATTTTAAATCTTTTTCTATTAACCAATTTTTTTATACTTAGTGTACTTTTATTGGCTAAGGGCCAAACCTTCCGACGGTCAAGGCCCTAGAGACATCAATATCTTAGTCCCTAAACAATGCATGAGTGCCGTTTCCAGGATTACCGCCGTATTTATGAAGCCCTTCATTCAACTGCGTAGCAACAGCTTCTTTGAGGTGATGTTTGAGCTTTTGTACTATGGGCCGTTAGCCATTATGATCATCAGATCCAATGGTGTCCATTCTGTTGTGCACAAACTATACTTAATTTAGGCTATTGTTATCTTTTATTAGAAGGCAGTGCGAGAAAAGGACGGCTATAGCTATGAACTAAAATAGAGATGTCAAACTAGTTTATGCCTTGCGCTTCACCGTGTTTTTAGTCGACATGTTTTTACGTGCACCATTCATTTGTATGGAAATATTAGTTCCAATTAAATTTGACAGCTCTTAATTACGTCCGTCTCTTTCTAGTTTTATTAGAGAGAAAAATATAGCAATAGCCTAAATTAAGTTTAGTTTGTGCACAAAAGAATCAACACCAATATCTATTAATATCTACTTTGATAAGCTTAGGTGAAACAAATGTGATGCTATAATTTCTTGATCGCTGTGGAGTTTTTTGTCGATTCTTCTCCATACGAAGTGACTTACACGAACCGATCGATCTTTAGGTTAAGCCGTGCTTGCTTAGGTTGGTCAGTGGATGGGTGACCACCTTTACATACCAGGTTTCCTCCATGCTTTGGAAAGCACAATAAGCCGTTGGTCTCGGCTGTCATTTGCAGAACTTTGACAATCGTTACAGGTAGTCAGTGGCCCAAAAAGTCTGACAGCCAGTCTTACCGAGGGCACCGAGGGGTATCGTATTACCCAGTATTATCTGGGTTGTGGAGGTCGATAGGCAGTCGCTCCATGTAAAGTACTGGTATTCAGCTGTGATCCCAACATAGTTGGGACAAGGTTAGATATGGGATAGTATGAAGAATAAACGTTTTCAATAAAAATGATTTTCTACATCACCATTAATAAAAATGAGGCAGACGTTGTTGTACCTATGCACGATGTCTAAAATGAATAACATTGTGAAACAGAGTGATTGGATGATGTAAAAACCGGCCAAGAGCGTGTCGGGCCACGCTCACTGTAGGGTTCCGTAGCTTCCCAGACCATTAAAAATACCAACATTTTTCGTCAGCAAAAATAACTTTGTTTTTCATAGTATTTGTATGAAAAACAAAGTTATCATTTGCGTTTTTTTGAAAAAGTGCTATATAACTCAAAAACTATTCAACTCATCAAGTTGAAAATAATTTTCCTAGAAAGTTCATATAAAGGTCTACTTCTGTGATTTTTTTCATATTTTTTAAACTTATGGTTCAAAAGTTAGAGGGGGGGGGGACACATTGTTTTTGACTTTCGGAGCGATTATTTCCTAAAATATTAATATTATCAAAAAATGATTTTAGAAAACCCCTATTCATTTTTAAATACCTATCCAACAATATATCACACGTCAGGGTCAAAATTAAAAAAAAAATCGCTCCCCACTTTACGTCTGGGGGAGGTACCCTAATAAAAATGTTTTTTTAAATTTTTATTTTTGCACTTTGTCGGCATGATTGATATACATATTGGTACCAAATTTCAGCTTTCTGGTGCTAACGGTCACTGAGATTATCCGCGGACAGACAGACAGACATGGCGAAACTATAAGGGTTCCGTTTTTTGCCATTTGGCTACGGAACCCTAAAAATGAACCCTTCACTAAGAATTCAATAATAGAAGCTAATTGTCATATTTATGGCTAAAGTCACATTCTTCACAGAAGTGTACTTACGAGAATTCGACAATTTGTGCAGTCATATAAACTTTTACCCTTTAACAAATCAATGTTACAACCGAACAATTCATTTTCGGCTTTATCGTTTAAAGCCAAAGTTCAAACTCCTTTGCTTTTCGATGAAATATTTCATTCATACCAAATTCAAGTTCATGCGGGAAGGTCAAATAAATAACATTGAGTTGAACGGTAATAATAAAGCATTTTGTGTACTTGTGTAATAATTCATATATGTAGTAACTAGGAGAAATATGATTACAGTTTATTATTTCTTGGTACTTATAATGCTGGTAGGTGTAATAAAATACTTCGGCGCTTAGTATACGGTACTGTTTCTAATTTGTGGTAATACTGAACAAGTTGGGGACCTAAATGTAATAAGTTTTACCACAGTCTATAAATAAGCAGTAGTATGACTTGGACGTGGCCTTGAATGCAATGCCTACTGTCGATCAATGCTAGGATTGCTACTATCGGGTATACTGTATATCGTTAAGGCTGATGCTCCGGGGTAGCCCGCGAAATTCAAATTTTCTTACGTTTTTTTGCAATTTGCAGGCCAGTGATAGGTTCTATGTTGATGAAAATATGGTTAGCGACTGTAAGACGTATGAAGTTACAGAATTATTATCATCAACATCATCAATGCAACCCTCTAAGTTCACAAAGCTCGACGAACGACTTTGACCTTGAAAAATACGAACGATATTTTCATCAACAACAACACATGGCCTGCAAATTGCAAAAAACGTAAGAAAATTTGAATTTTGCGGGCTACCTTGACGTTTTCACCGCGTACGAAGATGACGCGGCGCGCGCAAATTTCAGTCTGTTCGTACTTTGAAGTATCCTTACGGGTGGGCGGGGGAAGGGGTGCTCGGGGAATTACGTCATCGTTTCGGGCCGACCTAGGCTACTGGTTATCTTTATACTGTGGTTAAACCGTCTAATGTTTGTGTATTATGTACGGTCTAAGTGATGTAATCTAATTAATTTGCTGTAGTGCTAATGCTTTTATCAAAGAATAATTTCATATGGCCACATAATTTTTTGCTAGTAATCTGTTAACATTTAAGTTGTTATTACTAACGATAAAATGTTAGAGACGTATCTTAAGAATATAAAAGTTTTTTCTGATGATAAGAAAATGAAACATTATTGTTCTTGTACTACATATAATTCAAGTTGTTAATGAGTTATAAGTTAGTTAACTCTTTATATTAAAACCCTCTCTAAATAAATATTGCCCTTAGAATATGTTGTATTATTGTGTTTATCATTGATTGATTAATTATGTCTAACGAGAAGAAGATACACCCCTAATTTAAAAATTAGTACAAAAACAAGGGGTCTGTATCCGTACCATTTACTGATCATATTTGTGTATTCAAAAGTCAAAAAGGGAAATCCCAAAATTTTCTACGAAAATTTGTCATAACTGAGTGACATTTTTGGATATAAACAATTGCTAATAACTTTGCTGTTTATCAATATTATTTATTGAGACTTCACATATTAAATTAATAACAAGACCATCTTTGACAGGCCCTCTAAGTATTTGTACTAATAAAAAAATGGTGGTGTATTGTTTGCGACAAGTACACTCCGTAACATTAATAGATCTGAATACATTGTTTAATTATGGAAATAGTATTTTTAACTCCCGACGCAAAAACGACGGGTGTTGTAATTTTGACGTGTCTGTGTGTTTCATCGTAGCGCCCAAACGAATGGACCGATTTTGATTTTGTTTTTTTGTTTGAAAGGTGAATTAGTCGGGAGTGTTTATAGCTATGTTTCATGAAAATCAGTCCAAGATGGCTGTGGCCACAAATTGATGGATTACATGATTATTTGTTCAACAACTCCCTCAATATGGGTATCAAATGAAAGGGCTTGATTAGTAGAATATTATACGCTATAATAAATTTCAAATCCATAATGGCCGCTACCAAAAAATGGTGAATTACATTTTTTTCCACAACTCCCTGAATATGGTTATCAAATGAAAGGGCCAACACCAAAAACCGGGAATACCTTGAAATTTTGACCCTATGTGTGGGGGGTTAATTTTTTTTTTAAATTTTATGTAACTTGTTAATTTGAAAATAGACTTACGTAACGTTCACACCACACGTTCGTGTTTGGCCTCGGAACTCCGCAAAGTAATTTTCACAGCATTTACAACAAACTATTGGACCAACTATTCAATAGAAAACCCGACTCACAATAACAATGACACAACAAGTCTTGAACACGATCCTATTCATAAGATTCGTATCGTTAGTTATTATTTCAGGTACTACCGCGTTCACTGAATGTCGATCAATTTTCAACCTTATCTGTTAAGTCATAAGTGTGAAAATCAGTCAACTGTCAGTGAACGTGGTAGTACGCACGACGACCAATCAAACTATATATACCGCAGTTTATGCGGATCTCTGGTTGTACAGGAAATCTATACAACGCGAGACCATGTTTTACTGGACATGTTTTTTAACTTGATGTGTCGCCGAGTGTACCTATTTGAGGCCATGGTCGAAGGGGTCTTTGACCTTGGATTTACAGATGTGGCTTTTCACGTGAACCCCCAAAATGCTATCGAAATTATCACACCATCAGTACAAGTACGTAGGAATCGATAGGACTCGATAAGATAAATTTGACCGTTATTCCCGATAAAATGAGTTTTTATGGAGTCAAAAACTCATTTTATCGAGAATGGGCTGTCAAATTTATCTTATCGACTCCTATCGATTCCTACGTACTTGTACTTCATATTCAAATTGTTTATGTTTCGGTATTGTCAAAGACTACTTTTTGTATGATTACTTTTCTCTTTATTTTAAGGGAATTGATTGCTATGAGACAGTAGAGGAAGACAAAGAAACGATGAATGAACTGTGAGAAGAATGATATGGCTAGAAAGGTGGTGACTGCAATGCTAAGATGACGAGTAATGGAGAAGATTTCTCCATTACTCGTCATCTTAGCATCTTATGGAAGAAGCAGGTATTCTTCACCGACCCCAAATGAATCGGGCTAAGGGCAGGAGTCATTTTTTTGAGGCATGTCAGACCAATCGTAACCTACGTCATCATCATCTGCCTAGCCTTTTCCCAACTATGTTGGGGTCGGCTTCCAGTCTAACCGAATGCAGCTGAATACCAGTATTTTACATGGAGCGACTGCCTATCTGACCTCCACAACCCAGTTAATACTGGGAAATACGATACTACTTAGTAAGACTGGTGTCAGACTTTTTGGTTCACTGACTACCTGTAACGACTGTCAAAGATGGACAAATGACAGCCGGGGCCAACAGCTAAACGTGCTTTCCGAGGCACGGAGGAAACTCGGTATGTAAGGGTGGTCATCCATCCATAGACCAACCTAGGCAAGCATGGCTTAACCTAAAGATCGACCCAAGCGGCTGATATTATTTAGCCACGAGTTCCTCAATCGTAACCTAACGTATAACTCTTAATAAACGACCGTTGTTAAACAACATAAAAATCACTAAACAAACAAACCAAATAAAATCAAGTTAAAAAAAAAACTCAAGCACAATTTCGATCAAAACATTTGATTCAGAAACTCTCGCCAAGCAACGGCGCTGGATATTTCAAGCCACAACAAAAGGATTTGGAACAAAAAGAAAAATGCGGACTATCCTCCAATGGCCATGGGCAAGACACACTGTAAATCTGTTGAGACACTAAAGATATTTATTTCATAGTATTTTAGAGAAACTGTAGCTGTTGCTGATGTGCTTATATCTAGGGACTTTTATAATTTTTGGAGAAACGTTGCTAAGAGTTAACTTAAACTATAAAAGTAAACTAGAATTTAAAGTAAAATAATTTTTGAGTATTTACTATAAACATGTTTGTCTAAGCATGATACGGGTAGCAGGGCGGCAAAATCGAGTGTAAATTTAATGTATTTTATTTTATTTTATTTATTACTAGCTTCTGCCAGCGGATTCGCCCGCGTGAAGTTTGATTATTGTCCCATGGAATCTTACTGGCGGGATAAAAAGTATCCTATGTTTTAATCCAGGTTATAAACTATCTGTGTGCAAAATTTCATCCAAATCCGTTCAGTAGTTGTCGCGTGAAAGCGCAACAAACAAACTTACATTCACATTTATTCTCCGAACTGCTAAGCTATCGGGAGTTACACGTGTTATTGTGAGTCAACTATAAAAGATAGACATATGCTGTCTTGGGATATTTTTTATATAATTTTATGTGGAATATTTCCGTTATACATGATTTCTATGTAGCTTTAACCATTAAGGCTGCACACGCGACGGAAGCTAAAAAAACCAAGTAACTTCTCCCGTTTTCCCAACATTTCCTTTCACTGCTCTGCTCCTATTAATGGTAGCGTGATGAAAAGTATACTATTACCTGCTCAGGAGTATGTAGAATAATTGTACCAAGTTTAGTTAAAATCCGTCGAGTAGTTTTTTTTCTATAAATAACATACAGACAGACAGACAGACAGACAGACAGAAAGACAGACAGACAGACAAAAATTTTACTGATTGCATTTTTGGCATCAGTATCGATCACTAATCACCCCCCGATAGTTATTTTGTAAATATATTTCATGTACCTACAGAATTGACCTCTCTACAGATTTATTATAAGTATAGATATAGAAGATGGGACAATAAACAAAATATATAACGTCTACAAATAACAACAATATACATAATATGAAGTATTAACAATATTGCAGCCCACTACATTATCCGCATGTAGATAAACATTCGGAAAAAAACTGACCGTCTTAGCTCAAACCATGGCAAACCGACCCAATTATAATTCAACGATGATGCCGAATCTACACTCACACTCGCGAGCAAAATTATGGAATCACTTACATGGAATTGATTCCATGCGATCTGGGGTACTTAATAACTGGTTAAGAATAATAAAAATTGTACCATTTAAAAGGTTTAAAAGTATGCGAATATGTGCAGTAATATAGTAGAATATAAAAGAATAATTTATTTTTTAAAGTAGATATTTCAAAAGTGTACATTTAGGTGCTGGGAGGCTTTGCTGTTTCACAAATACTCCTGAACTCAAAATGTCACTTACGAGATATCTTCCGTGATTAATATTATTTTTGAGCTCCCGATATTTCGACGCTGAGAGTTAAGTTACAAACTCCTGAACCAAATATGGCGATAGGAGTAGGTGTGTAGCGATCCTTGTGACTAGAACGCATACACACGATCGTGCCACTTGCAATGTAGTGTACCGATGTAATGTTGTGTCTTGCGTATATACCTATGTGTTTTGGCCCTGTGTAAAGAATTGTACGAGTTGATGACATAAGATGAATCACTAGCAAACCGTAAGTACTATCAAATGTCTTGTTAATGACTTATAGTTTTATGCTAATTAAAAAATATATCATCTTTTCACAAACTTTACGAGCACTTTTTCTGCTGTTCTGTTCTTGACAGATTCATTAATCGAAATTCATCTCTAGAGCTACATAATTAAGATTTAATGACGCAAATTCTGTTGATCTGATAATCTCAAATTATTTATTATTTTGAATACTTATCTTCTTCTTACTACTTCTTCTATCACTACTATTATATTCTAGGAGATTCTTCAGAAATCCACATAGGGATGTAGGCAGACCCCGTATTCACAACGCTTCGATTCGATTTCGATTCAGTAAGTCGTATGTCTATCTCGCTCGTTTTTGTTATGCCAAAAAAGGATAGACATACGACTTGTCGAATCGAAATTCATTCCAAGCGTTTGTGAATACGGGGGCAGTAGTTGGGTTTGGCAGAAGTGTACCAATTTCACCCGTTTTGTTTTAGTCCCCGATACTAGAGTGCGAGCCTACTGGGTGACTAATCCTGGTTAAAAAACCTGACCCTGAGGAACTGAACCCAGAAAATCGAGCATAACAGTAGTGTTTGCGACCACTAGACCTACGAGGCAGAGGCAGTAAATAATTTCCAACTTTATAATTTTCATCGTTAAATAACAATAGGTAAGATTTATGAAGTTTTAGCCAGTGTAAAACAATATCGAGGCCAGTAAAACATTCGCCTATAAGTTACTGAATCTATGTGTACCAAATTACGATTGAAATCTAGTAGGTACTAGGCATATCATATTATAATTGTACATTCCACGCCACGCAATGGTCACACGCTAACTTCTGTCACGGCATACTTTATGAAACAAAAGAATTAGGTACTAAAAATGAACTTACCCTATTGTCAGTTTGCATTGGACGAAAATGAGACAAACTGGGTTTGCACACTCCGCAGGCTATCCTTGATAAGACATCATAATTATTTTAAACTTTAAATCAATACATCATAAAAATCAAACACAAATCATTAAATGCTATGAAAAATATTTAGTTTTAATACCGCTAGACAAAAATATCCAGGTCTGAAAGCAGGACACAAATCCCACCGTCATGCATATGCACATGCACATATGGGCCCACCCTCCCGCCCTCATGCATATGCACACATACAAAACAAGTGAGAAATAATTAGCATGCCATGCAACCAAACCTTTACTCGACACGTGTTTCGCCCCTCCACGGGGCATCCTCAGGAGTTGAACGCTCGACGAGTCAACAACTAGCAAAGTAACGCCTGATTCCATAACTTATCAAACACAAATCATCGAAATTACTGTAGATACAAGTGGCAGAATTAAGTTTTAAAATCAAAAGATGCTTATTCCTTGCCTGTGGATAGGTATGCACAGGCAAGAAATAAGCAACTCTTAAAACCTTTTTTTGTCATATCTGATATGACACAAAACGCAATACTGTTGATGAGCTCAGTGCTATCGGACTAATACTTTATGAAATAAAAGAATAACTTACTAGAAAATGTACTTGAAACGTTCCGCCCGCTCCCTAGACCCCGCCATCCCAACTTATTCCCGCGGCTTCCTCGTAGAGTTCTGTTATAGTCCCACGGGATCACAATACTGGTATAAAAAGTATCCTACATATTATTATTTCAGGTTATTAACTATGTACTGGCCGTCATTCATACAAACGTAATACCAAAATAATTCTTAAACTAAACATATTCTTAAGAAATTGTGTATTTATTTCGATTGGATTGCATAATATCTAGGTTCCCAAATATACATTTTGAATGGACACTGATTTAAACAAGAGTTATGAGAAAAATAAGTTTTCTATAGAAATTTTAAATTCCTCATATCTCGTGTTTATAGCATTGTCCTGTTCTGTAATCCAATCGAAATATATATATTATGTCACCGCAAAATTGTCAAACACGTTATATTACAATATAACGGGGCAGAGAATACTATTAAAGAGTTTTTATAGGCTCTGGATAAATCAGTCCTCAAGTCTATCTACTGGAATGGCGTTAATGGTTTGTTACATGCATACATACATAAAATTATGTACCCTACTGAACCGAGTGGAATTGCGCCGAGAATTAATGCTAGGACACTACTTGGACACGCTTCTGTTTCGTGTTCTCTTCGGTCAGTTTGTTGTGGTAAGTCAGGTTCACTGTGCCATATCGGTAGGTTTAGAAATAACTGCCTCCATTGGTTGCAATTGCGTCCTGGTTAATTCCTGGCTCAGGAAAATTGTTATTGGATTTTTCCACAAGGAATTTTTCAGCAGTGGCCCGAATAACGAATTTATTCGTGATTCTTTCAGGGCTCAATGCTCGAAACCCATCATATTCATTTAAAACTGTAGGCAAATGCAAGACACCAAACTTACTACATAGTAACATACTGGTTTCAAAGTATGCTTCACAAGTAACAAGTTGGCCACGAGTTCCGTTTAAACCGAATGAAACTTGCGTTCATCTTTCTGAAATATGAGAATAGAGGCAGTCAAGACCAAGAAATGTTTGCTACACGAGTTCAACGACCTGAGATTGTGCCGTACTTGTATACAGGGTGCCAATTCTGTAACTTAACGTTAAGCAACACGCCATTGACACTCTATCGACACACTACAGACATTATGTTGCCACTGTTGTAAATTTGGTATTCTGCAAAAACTTGAATGGCGTTTCAGCGGTGTCTCAGTAGTGTGTCGATAGTGTGGCAGTTCGATAGACACAACTGTCAAATACACTTAAAATATTTACAGACTACCGTAACTTTGGACATCATGATGACATTGACAGATTATAGTGGAGAAGAATATCAATTATTACAATAGTCTTTCTGTGGCATTTCAATGGCACTACAGTCGGTCAATGATCATAAAAAATGTAGAAATGTATTTGTGCATTTAAAGCATACAAGGAGTCCAAACAGATCCTTACCAAACCCGTGTTCTCCCCGTCATTGTGATATTGTTTTGTTCTAGATCATACCTGGGAACCTTTTAGTTATGGAAATATTGGGGGTCCAATTTACGCATAGGGTTACTTAGTTTGTTGTATAGAATGCTTGGTTGACGGCTTCATGAGGGATTTTTGTAATCTTGTATGTTTTTGGTTTCAATTATTGCTGCATGTTTTATATTATTGCATGGATAAAAAGAAATAACACAATTACTTTAATTGTTCGCGCGCATTTAATGCATTTCTTTTCCAGGCTGTGAGAGAGGACAAAACGCATTCGTGCTGCTGAACTGATGACATTTTTGGCCGTGTATTAATAATACACGGTATAAGAGGCGATATCGCGCAAGAAAATGTTGCAACGAATTTAAAACATGATAAATCTATAGCGAGTAGTTAAGAATAAAGTTTCTTATGCTTAGAAAAACTCTTAAATCTCAAATATCTCAAAGTGACTTAACCAATGAACTCTAATCGGATTCAAAAACTAAACGTAAACGTAAATTCAAATTTTCTTACGTTTTTTTTGCAATTTGAAGGCCAGTGACGGGTTGTATGTTGATAAATGATTCACGACTGTAACACGTATATAGTAACAGAGTTATAATCATCAAAATCATCAATACAACCCTCCAAGATAAAAATCCGCGAATCATAATTATTTTAATCAAAATAAAATCTGACACTGTAAAACATAATATGAAAACGGGTATTTATCGTGAATTTACCTTTAATTTAAGCCCGACGTTTCGACCGGATTGCACCAACCGTGGATGCGAGGAGACTGAAGTATTGGAGGTTCCGCGACAGAAAAGTTAAGGCGTTTACCCGTTTTCATATGTTTTATAATGTGTTCTGATCGTGAAAGTTTAAAAGAAATAACCTGACACTGATCTACAAATTGCAAAAAACGTAAGAAAATTTGAATTTCGCGGGCTACCCTGAAGCATTCACCTTAAATACGACACAGCTAGAACCGCCACCTCAGAATATGCTCTTTAATTCACAATAGAATGTTTTATAGGATAGTGGCAAGGTAATGGATTAAAATATAATTTTCTCTTGTGAACAAATTCTCAGTACCAAACCCGGAGTTTGGAATTAAGCTCGGTAGTCGGTAATAGGGTCACCCTTTACGCTGTAAGATCGTATACCTTACTGGTACATAATTCCGAGTTATCTTCTAGGAAATTTTGATAAGGTAAGCTAGAATGTTGGGTTTATTTTTCTATTCTTGGGACGAGATTAACAAGATAGAAAATATTTCTTTTATGAAAATCAAAATCAAAGCATTTATTTCACGTACGCCAGATAGGCACTTTTGAATTGTCGAAACAAAGATGAAAATTAAATGTACGAGTAGCTACAGTACCAGTCACAAGACATAAAAACTGTGAAAGTACTGTAGTTGCCCATTCCCTAGCGTATATCTCTATGGAGAAGAACGGGCAAGAAACTCCATGGACACTCTTTTAAATCAAATTTTTCATACAAAATCTTGGTTACATCATTCATGTTGAGATGGTATATTATGTGAGAACAATGTAGCAAGATGTGCACGTTAAAAGTGTCCATAGACAAAACAAAATAATTCATTCAAATAAGCCATGGCAACTAAGAGATGACCAGTCACAACTGACAGCGCCCGTTCACGAACATGACGCATGGATCAGCACCATTCAGCTCAACCATTTTGAAGGGAACTAAATGGTCCGACACACACGCCACCATCAGCGAGACATTTGAGTGAGCATGACATACTCTCAACCGCCAGGGCACATTCAAGTCAAGAACTGTCGTAGCCGTGCCGTATCCGTGACAGCAATACAGAAAATAACTATACTTATGCTTAAAATAAGTAAAGTTTGTAAGTTAGGGTGTATTTTAGGGGTTGTCTCTGGAAATCCTGATACGTTTCGTAATTTTTTTTTTTTTTTTTTTTTTCTACCAACGGCCAACAGAGTTGCCTAGATGACATAAGAGCGTATGATGTAACTTGTGAAAATTTGTGTGATGAGCATGGACATTAATTTGTTTCCGAGTCATGGATGTTTTTAAAGGGTGTAAAACCCCTCTTCACGAAGCCGAAAGGCACTTGTTCTCCCCATAATTGCGATATTTTTTTTTGTTTTACACCATACCTGGGAACCTTCTAGTTACGGAGATATGGGGGGTCTAAGTTACAACTTTTTGACAAGTTTTTTTTTAAAATACATGTTTTTTTGCAAGATTTTGACTTTTCACCTCCACGACCCCCGTACTGTTCAATCCATCCATCAGCACAATGTTCTAAGTGCGTTACATTGAGTTCTACCACAAAACATGATTTATAACCTCAAAAAAAAAAGTTGTTTCCCAGCAATAATTTTTGCGTAAAGTTACTTAGTTTTATGTACAGAATGCTTGGTTAACGGCTTTGTGATGAGGTGGTGTACACCCTGTATGTATTATAAAAGATTGACAAATGTCAGCTGGGACCAACAGCTTAACGTGCTTTACGAAGCAAGGAGGAAACTCGGTATGTAAGGGCGGTCATCAACAGACCAACCTAGGCAAGTATACTCTGTACATGTTTACAATTTTTTTTTTGCAGTTCAGTTCTCTTCTACATAAAGCAAGTCCTTAACCAGCACCCAGCCGAGCAGCAGCAGCCCAGCAGCGGCCCAGCAGTCCTCATACTAAACAGCTAAAGCTATAATGTGAAAATAAACTGTTAGTCTAACAATCCCCCATAGCTTGGCACATGATAGCCCTCAGTTCCCTCGCGTTTACCATAATACTCATTCAAAATAATAACTTAAGACACGAAGACTCCAAGAACTTTCTAGGCCACTGTTATCATAGTTATTACTTATCTAGCAATTTGTATGAACAAATATTAATTTTGGTAAAAGAGCAAATAGCTTGACTATGTACTTTGAATATTATCTTGATTCTTATAAAACGAGGGCCGAATTAGAACATGAAAAAAACAAATGAGTAAGTTTGGGAAATAATGTCGCCTCTGTATTGAGGGACAGAAGTTACCGTGGAGTAGTTATTGTGTTCAAATAATAGATATGTCGAGCATTGTATGATATTTAGTTGGTTTAAGTAGAAGGGGCATTGTCAAGTTGAGGTTTTTGTGATGTTCCTGTATTTATATTTTGTTTTGTTCTTTATTTGATGAACAATAAAAAAAAATAGTACTTGAAAAAAATGCAGGGCAATCTTTGGGGACTGCCAATGTAAATAAAAACTAAGTAATCTATGTGCCACGGGTTGTGTTGTGGTGCTACGCCGCGCGCCGTAGCGGATCGGTTACGAGTGCTAGGAAGCTTCAGGTGACAGTCACGAGAGTTCCATGAGTTTTGTTCCCTCAAAAAGTGATCAACGCGCCTAAAAAAGTGTTTACTTCAAAATCAAATTTGAACAATTACAAATTAAAAAAATATGTACAAAACAAAATCATTTCTGATCAAATGCAAGTTACGGCAACAAGCTCCATTAAATTAAAAACCCCCGACACATAGGGTCTTAATTTCAAGGTATTTTTTTTTGGAACGAAGTTTCCTAATGCGGCTTAAGGGTAGTGCAATTAAGAAGTTATCGTCACGTAACAAAATGCCGTTAATAAGAATAAAGAGTACGTACAAAATAAAGTATACATTATTTTACTAGTCAAGCCCTTTCATTTGATACCCTTAATGTACCATCTGAACATGAATGATGGTATTTGGTAGTATGGATTAGTAGAAGTCACATGTCTTCGAATTGTTGGTTCTAGGACATGCCAGTTTCCTCACGATGTTTTCCTTCACCGTTTTGAGAGCAGTGGTGATGAAATAAATTCACAAAGTAATGCGCCTGTCTGGGTTCGAACTCACGACTTACTGTACGTTAGTCGCGGCCTCCACTACTGGGCCAGCGCTGCATACAATCAAATTAATATGCTACGAAATATTAACTTAGTTCATAGAGCCCATTGATGTTTTGTTAATCCACTAAAAACGGACATCCATTTCAGTTCAGTTCCCATCGAGTTTTTACTAATGGTTTACCAATAACACCGATGAACTACGTGCCGGTACTTCTAATGGACTGATGTCAAATAATTGATACGTTTAATTATCATGTTTTATAATCACTTCGTTGATAAGATAGTATGCATTAGAATATAATCATCATGACTATTTCTCTAGTAGGGTTAGGCAGAGGTGGTTCACTCATATTTCACCAGTAATGTTAAAGTCTCATGTAAAAATAATGGGTGCAAGCAAGTACTGTATTTTAAATTCTTAAGAATGTCGGGCGGGTGGTTTGTTAAACACTTTCATCACCGCTGCTCTCAAAAATGGTGAAGGAAAACATCGTGAGGAAACCGGCATGTCCTAGAACCAAAAATTCGAAGACATGTGACATCTACCAAACCGCTATGGGCCCGCGTTGTGGATTATAAGCCCATACGCAAAATACGTGCTTTGACGTGGAGTTTCGGACACCAGCCCATTGTACAATACACTAAAATACAATAGACACTTAGTAACTAAAATCATACGGTGTATAATTGTTACTTCAAAATTGTAAAATCTATCTAGCGAGATTGAAACTCTCGAAAGATCGTCAACCAAATATACTGCTTAAAATTCATCTCATTATTTTTCGTTATATTATAATCCGTCGAAGTGAAACCGTAAAATTGTGTTAACAATCCCGCTAGATAGATTACAATCTAACGATTTTTACAATATTACGGTGACATACCGATAAAAAGAATTTAGTGGGTTCATTACCCTACCCTAGACAAGTGTGACCCGTATGATTTCTATACAGAATCTGCGAACATCTGCAGCAAATGTCATATTTTTGTGATCCCTCTGATGAAGCAATCGTAGAACAGTGGTGGCCTAGCGGTGGTGGTCCAGACTTACGTTTTACTAAGTCGTGTGTTCGAACCCAGACGACCGCATTACTTGGTGTCATTTTTCATCACTTAGCTGCTCTCAAAACGGTGAAATATATTTATTTACATCTACTAAAACGCACTAGGCCTGTGTCCCAGCTGTGGGAACATTATAGCCTGATTAGGCTATGCTCAAGGCGAAGAGGGATCACAAATTGTCATTCACCGCAGAGCGTAACAGAGCGTATATTGTGAGTTGCAAATACTCGCTTATTACTCGAATAAAGCAGAATACCTCAAATAATAATAACGTTTCAAACGAACCTTGGCCTCAGCCATAAGCAAAGCTAAAAAGAAATCTAAATTACCCTCATTTTTTTTTGTTCTTTGTAAATATGTAAATGATGTCTCGGGGTCGCTGTTATCTGTTTAAAGATTTATTATTTAAGAATAAAGTGAGAGGGGTCACTGCTGTCAACAATCGCTTTTTTTCGACGAATTAATTCAACGACGTTAACGGGGTTTTTTGTTGGCCGACGATAAAGTAAGGGTTGGTCAATATAATTCTTTTGTATATTTTAGTAGGCAATCCTTTTTTTCTGAATTATTAGTTTGTTCGTGGAATTATGAGTCTTAGAGCCCTGTTGTGGTGTGAAGGATATTGTCCTAGCATTTCCTTATATTTGATATGCTACACAAAAGATCTCTTTTCGAAGAAATAGAACTCATCCCCTTTCTCAAGGCCTGTAGTTGTCCTTTCATTTCTATAAAAAAAAATATGTTAGTATTCTGTGGGCCAGCAATAATATAATCAATTCTTTCTCCTCATGATATCAGCTTAAGCACTCTTAATTACTGAGTTTAACCCGAAGGACCACGTGGTATAAGGTTATACGTTACGGAGGTATCGGTCCAATCGTTTTCCAGGAAAATGGTGAAACTCTTTATTTAGTCCCTCAGTCCCATTTTTACATCCACTTGAAGAATAAGGGTTTTAATAGAATAAAAAAGAACTTTTTTTTTCAGAAATGTTAAAATTGAAACACAGTTTTTAGCTTTCTTACAAAGTAACTTTATGCTAATTAGTTTCAATATTTAACAGTTGATCGGTACGAATTTTTGTTTCTTTTTTTTTAGCAGAAATGTTAAAATTGATACACAGTTTTTAGCTTTCTTACAAAGTAACTTTATGCTAATTAGTTTAAATATTTAACAGTTGATCGGTAAGAAACTATTTTAGTGATGATGAAAAATATCGATGCTGAGAATAAAAAAAACCGGCCAAGAGCGTGTCGGGCCACGCTCACTGTAGGGTTCCGTAGCTTCCCAGACCATTAAAAATACCAACATTTTTCGTCAGCAAAAATAACTTTGTTTTTCATAGTATTTGTATGAAAAACAAAGTTATCATTTGCGTTTTTTTGAAAAAGTGCTATATAACTCAAAAACTATTCAACTCATCAAGTTGAAAATAATTTTCCTAGAAAGTTCATATAAAGGTCTACTTCTGTGATTTTTTTCATATTTTTTAAACTTATGGTTCAAAAGTTAGAGGGGGGGGGACACATTGTTTTTGACTTTCGGAGCGATTATTTCCTAAAATATTAATATTATCAAAAAATGATTTTAGAAAACCCCTATTCATTTTTAAATACCTATCCAACAATATATCACACGTCAGGGTCAAAATTAAAAAAAAAATCGCTCCCCACTTTACGTCTGGGGGAGGTACCCTAATAAAAATGTTTTTTTAAATTTTTATTTTTGCACTTTGTCGGCATGATTGATATACATATTGGTACCAAATTTCAGCTTTCTGGTGCTAACGGTCACTGAGATTATCCGCGGACAGACAGACAGACAGACATGGCGAAACTATAAGGGTTCCGTTTTTTGCCATTTGGCTACGGAACCCTAAAAATGGTCTAATATCGGTCCGGCTAGCAATATCAGAATTTTTCAATACACTGACATAATTCCGTATTCTAGGACTATTAAATATTAAAACTCTTGATTACGATTGGAGCACGTTACATTGAAGTCCTTTCAAACTTTTCCGACTAAATACTGAAATAGCTGTAGACCGATATATTTTTCAATATAAAACCTGAAACTTGGCAATAACTAATGCCTACGCTTCCAAGTTTGTCTATATTAACTTCATCGCTTTGCAAAAGGGGCTATTTATACAGGAAAAGTTTTTAACCAGTGCGCAAATTTTGACATGATAAACTTGAATGTATTTTAATAGACACGTATTTTTTATTTTGATATGTGTTAGTAGTAAAAAATAAAGTTATCACTTACGAGACTTATTTACCTATAAACTTATTTTATGGTCGCTTGCCAGTCGGGCGCCCGGTCGACCGACTCACGCGTCGACCGGTCGCCCAACCGGCAACCTGAGATCAGCTGAGTTTTGTAGGTGCGCTCGCTGGATGCGACGGCGCCGACGTAAACTTACCTACCTACGCGCTGACGGTTACTGACCGCCGTTTCGCGCTACTTTTTTAAGTTTAGGCTGTGATATGTTATTTGTAAACGTAATTCCAATTTTTCCTTCATACTTTCATGGGCTTAGGATACATCGTACGTCAGCAGCCAGCGCGTTTTCATTCACAGTATTACAATTAAATTATGTCCATGTTATGCTTATTTTAAAATGGGACAAGATGGAAAAATTTGAAAAAAAAAAATTAAAACTAAAAATGGGAATGTGTTCTATTACTAACACTGAGCTACCAAAAAAAATTTACGCAGTGGTTAAAAACTTTTCCTGTATAGGCTACTTTGGGGCTATGCAAGGCTTCCAAACTTATTCGATTCGCTCCGGACTAGTGAAGCAAAAAACGCTATCTGCTTTGAAATAATTAGTGTGTTTGTGACTTTTCCATTTTAGCTTTCCCCGAAAATTGAGTTTTAATGCACTAGTTTCAAAGTTCTTTATTCTGCTTTTGTATTTATTACTTGGGAGCTAATTAGCCTTGCCTTTGCTTTTCTCTTTTGGCATTAAGTCCGCCTATGTACCACTATTGTACAGTCAGCAAAACAGTTAGGTATGCAGGCTAGCAATCTTCTAACGACTATTATAAATGTAAAGATCGTTTTTTGTTATACTTTCACGCAGAAACTATCGAAAGGATTTCGATGGAATTGCAAACAGATTGATTATAACCCTTTTCCATTTATAATAGTAATAAGAAGATTGCTAGCCTGTAAACCTAACTGTTTTGCTGACTGTACATGAAGTTTAAATAAATAAATTAGCTGTATTCAATTCGTGAAATTTGTTTCATATTATAGGATTTCAAACCTTTTTAATGCTGTTGTTTTTATAAAGAATCGAGGGAATATTTATTTTGTATTTTTATTCCTATTAAAGAATAAGTTGGCTGCAGCTAAGCTTATATTATTAGCTTTCGATTTAAAGATCTTTGTCCTCGACGGAATAATAATAAAAGAGCAGCGCCAAGAGGGATTTTGTACATCGTATTTAATTGATTGTTGTTGTACGCTTGACCTATAAAATGGCCCGACATCATTTTTCTATTCTTCGATACCCTCTGGGGGCAAAAGCGCACTATAATAAGCTAATGCACAAAGTGAACTTGTTTAAAGAAAGTGTACTTGGAATAGGCAAAGTTACTTTCTATAAATCTATAACACCATCTGCCTAGCCATTTCCCACCTATATTGGGGTCGACTTTCAGTCTAACCGGAACCACCTGAATATGTGTATTTAACATGGAGCGACTGCCTGATCTGACTTCCGCAGCCCTGTTACTACTGGGTAATACAATACCCCTTGGCTAGTTGTCAGACTTTTTGGGCCACTGACTACCTGAAACGACTGCCAAAGATCTACAAATGACAGCCGGGACCAACAGCTTAACATGCTTTCCGAGTATACCCTACGTACTGACGACGTACATACCTTACGTACCGAAACTCGGTATGTAAGGGTGGTCACCCATCCACAGACTAACCTAGGCAAGCACGATTTAACCTTTAGATCGATCCGAGTGGCTGTTTTATATTTAACCACGAGCCTTTCCATAATTCTAGAGAATCATTAAAAATGTATCGAATTGTCAAAGTAAGAAAAGCAGTTTGTTTAGCTAGTTTAACTTCTCTGAAACGTTCTATTATTTTTGTAATGAATCATACCACAAAAATCCGGGTAACGTTTACTTTGTGTATACAGAGAAAAATGCTATTTTACTAAAATTTAAAATATGCCTAGTGATTGTATTATAATTCATGAACACTGTAACCGATCGAATCGATCGATTCTTGCGTCTGTTTAGTATTTAGTTTTGGTCCTTTGTAGATATTCAGTCAATCAAAATCAAGCGAGTAGTTACAATGTCAAGACCTTTTGGCGCCTACGTGTCCAACAGTCGGTGTAATTTAGCTCACCTGTGGTTCATTGGAGCGGAATTCGGTCTCACGAAGGTCGGTCACTGGCTTCGAATATTCTCGGTTACAGTTTATATGAAAACTGTTGCTTTTGATTTATGGCTCTACACTCATTCGCAACTTTGACACATCAAATGCAAGTCGATCGCGTTTGGCAAAGTTTTCAGAACTTTTTATAAAAGTGTAACAGAGTTCTGAATTTTGTCATTTATGTACGTTTTTAAGAGGTAAATCAATTAAGAAGTTTTATTTAAGAACATAATTTTCTTAAATTGTTTTTCCAGGTTACGTACAGAACCCATAAAATTCAACAAAGACATTACACGAGTACATTCTGCCTTGAAACGCTTACGCAATTTTCAAGGTGAAGTTCAAGTATTCATGCGTACATTTTATGGAGTTGAGGGTGACAAACTTACGACCTCGAGTATGTTATTAGGCACATGTAGTACTGGCAGAACAAAAGTCTTAACAAAGTTCCAGGTAGGGGCGAACACAACGCCCCCTACACCTAATTACTGAAGACTGTAAACAGCGAACACATAAAATCGGAAAGTCGATAATGAAAACGACTTGGTTCCTTTTATTTCTATCTCTTTCCTTTTATTGGACATTAAGGGTCGTACATCGAGTTTGGCCCTTATCTGTCTGCTAGAGATTTATTTAGGAACCACCCCCTCCAATTTTACAGGCTTTTTGCGCGAAAAGAAAATTACTGTTGAGAGCGGGATTTTTTAAAGTTAATCTTATCTGTCTTCTGTCTAAAATAATTTGCTTTGAAGCTAAAGGCATTGTGTGGGAGTATTTATTTCTGTTTATTTCTACGCCGATTACAGGGAGAAACAAATAGTTTAAATGGGATTATGTTTTAGGAGAATACTAGAAGAGTGTCACTGCAAAAATATGGGAAAATTGGAATGAAAAATAAAAGACAAGATAATCTGCCGTCAACTACATATTGCATAGAGACAAACGCAGAGAAAACGAGACTTTGGTAGAAACTGTTGTCGTGTTGAGAGCACCAAGCTACAGTTCAATTCAAGTCATTCACCAAGACTTGAATTTAAACCGTAGCTTGGTGCTCTCAATTCTCCTATTCAACTCACCCCATACAAAGCCGTTTGACGGCAAGAAACAAAATTAAGCCTAACGTATAGAAACCGTTCACGTGAGTGACCTATTGTTCTCCACCGAACTGTGTGCCGCACCTTATGGGATCGACGACGGCGGCTATGCTTTTGAGGGACCCAGGTCGATGGGCCCGTAGCCCCAGGCTTGGCTATAACCCGATTGCATGCGTTAGTAAAGGCGCTTATGCTGTTTATTAGTACGATGTTTCACCGACATATTAGCTTGTAAATGTTGTTTCTGAATTTGGGGGCTTCCTATTAGGAGTTTTACACACGAAAGGCGCTATTGTGTGGTCATGCCGCACCTTTATTTGACGTGTTTTCGATTCCGTATTCATACAACATAAAGTAATTGCTGAAGGGTTTATCAGAAGTGTACTTAGCAAGTAACCCACATTTCGCCAGTTATGTTTAAGTCCCATATAATTGGGGCCGTGCCTATTGCCATCAACTGGTTTCAAACTAAGATTTCATGGCTGCAATTCAAAAAATCCTGTTGGATAAATCCAATGACAATTTGCTCAACCCGGAAATCGAACCCAGGTCCTCATGCTTAGCAGTTTGCGCGTTTGCAACCACTAGGCCAAAGAGGCAGTCTAAGTAGTTTTATTAATTATCGTTTTGGAGTAATTACCACTGCTAACATACGTTTGGTAATTTTAGTAACGGTGTTGTTATTTCATGCTATACTTATTGGAGTATTTCCCTATTTCCTTAAACACTTAAAATAAAACAAGGAAAGACAGAATACAACCGATCCTCCATCCCTTTCTATCCTAGCAGGTAGACAAGATTTTATGCTGGTAATTCGGCTCTTTTCCGTCGTATCTAATATGTAGGACCTTACGATCGGAGTAAAACTTTTTGCTGAATATTTTCGGCCGCTATTTTAGACAGTCTTGATCGATTTTCAAAGACTCTCTGGAAGTTGTCAACTCTTTTTATACAATCAAGAGTTTGGTCCTGGGATATAAGACAGATGTTGTGCGTCCCGGCGAATATTTTTTGTTGGACTTACATAATAATAAATAATTCTCAAATCGTGTAGTAAAATTCGGAAACCAAACTGCTGTGGTTAATATACATGATCAGAGAGTGCAAATAAAATCTTGTTGACATAAATTACTTATTAATTTAAGTTGCAAATAGTAATTGGAAATACAGAAATCTTCAAACCAGAACGATTCATTTTGAAACAAATATGGTAGCTACAATTTACTTGTGTGTGTAATTTTCCACAAGGTTGATTACTAGTAATTTCGCCAATCAAAGCTAAATTGAAGTACTCCCGAGAAGTCACTTAACAAATGGTGCTTTTGAAGAAATCGTGCCTTCTGAGAATATCGCAAAAACACTTTCAAGAACTAAATAAAACCTCACTGAAATTCCTGTCATCAATGTTTCGAAACTCCATTAGGTATGTTACCTCAATCAATACATGAGTGGAAACTTTCTATTTCGCCGAACTTGATAGCTTAAGATAGTAACCACACTAATTGTCCAGAAATCGGCTCTTAGCCGGTGAGGGCGAATAATCCGACACGGTGTCAAGTCACTCAAACCTTCTTCTTCCTTCTTTAGGTCTTACAGGTTTTAGTCTGAACGACCCAAAATAAATGGACCGCGGGTCATTCGACTGTATTCACCGTGTGGATGGCGGTGACAGTTATATCATGCTGCATTATCTCAAGGTTCATTGGAAGACAAGCGTCAGACAGCATCACCTGTCTGGCATGAATGCTGAAATGGACCTTTCTGGCGCAGCCGTGAGGCACACAGTATATAATATACTATGCTTTACTCATTGTTTTGTATGTTTTTTATATTATTGTGTGTGCTTTAGTGACGTCAAATAAATTTATATAATTTTTCGTTTTCCTTCTGCGCTACATATAATTACAGTTTGTTTATTTTATTCTGACGATTTCCAACCATATTAGAAATACTACCTATGTAACCCCCGAATACTGAAACGTCACCCAAAATTTAAGGACTGCTTAACATTTGAGCAGTTCCTAAACTTTAAATATTGTATGGCCAAACGTCAATTTTGAGTATTTGTTAAAATATATAAGTGCTACTTAAATTTTAAGTGAAGTTTCAGTATTCGGCCGATAGTCGATGAAAACAAAACGTTGTCAGTTGCCTCCATCTTGTAAACGCCAGATGAAGTTCTTGGTCCGTAAATTCGCTGTCAAAAGCCAATGTTAGCAATTGTTTTTATGTGGTTGACATAAGTGACAACACGCAATCCTAACTTGACAAGAGATTAAATCAAGCTGTCTTTACGGAAGGCGTACCAAGTATATAATATGTCGAAAAACAGTAATAAATTGCCAAAATAAACGAAATTTGTTCTTTACTTTTTCTATTTTTTTTCTTTTAGTTTCATTACTGCTTGTTAACCCGTCAAAAATTGATAATAATATCTTCTTTTCCAACTATATTGAGGTCGGCTTCCAATATAACCCGATTTTGCTAAACACCAGTACTGTACCTAAAGCGACTGCATATCTGACACTGACACCTCCATCACAGGTAGGTATTTGATAAGAGACCTCTTGGTAAGACTGCTTTTACCCGTCAAAAATGTAGTATACAAAAGTCATCTAAGAATTTGAAAATTCTCACGATTTCCCTCAAGTACAGACCTACAATCCGTCCTGTTCATCAAATTCTGGACACGGCCGACTCCGGATGCTGACAGATTAAAGAAGTCCAGTTCGTCCCGTCATTTCGGTAACGTGTATGTGAAGAAACAGGACGGTTCTGAATATGTACGTATCAGTGATGAAACACAGATAAATAAACTAAGGCAGTCAAATTGACTAGAATTGCCAAGAGTAATTATAACTTGCATGCTAATATACTATTGTTCTTTCTTATATAATTATGTTGTATGCTTCTGTAACTTTATTGTAACAAACAGTTCTGATTACCCACTCAACTTACACTTACACATCATTACACAACTCGTACTTCATAATGGTACATTTTACACTAACTTCTCTAGCGTGAAAATTAAAGCTAAAATATCGTTTTCGTATTGGCGTATATTCGAGGATTGGTTGCGAATGCATAATAATTTGTTACCACAAGGAATACAATCCAAAGGTTTGTCTGCAAAATATCAAAACTTAATATTTAAAATAACTTTACGTAACAATACTCGAGGAACTAAAACTAAAAAAAAAAAAATTTTGCATTACTACGGCTATCATATCTAATTTATGTGGGCTCATGTTGGTCGTCACTTCATGTTCAGGCTTCTGGTTATTTCATAGTACTAGCATCATTTTTGTTAAGACACCGTGCTCGATAACACCACATTTCTTGAAGATATCGACACCACGAACCTTTTAAATTGCACTGAACTCGATAACCCGGAACTATGCAAAGAATATTTAAATGCTGCCCATGATAAACTCACAATCCTGTCTCAGAATATACGTAGTATAAATAAAAACTTCGACTCATTACTCGTATTTCTACAACGATTAAAATTCAAACCTGACCTTATAATACTCACCGAGTGCTGGCTTGATGAATCTTTTAATCCTGCTACTCTAGAAGGCTACAACTGTAATTTTTCAAAAAAATACATAAATAAAAATGACGGCATTGTGGTATTTTCGAAATCTGAACTTTGCGTCCTTGTAACAGAGCCCCCTTTCAGTAATGCCAACTGTCTACAAGTAGATGTTGACCAAATATATTCAGTCATAGTAATTTATCGTTCACCATCTTTTTATAATCTCACTAACTTTTTGACTTCCTTAGAAAACGTCCTGAGTAACTGCACTTCCCAGCACTGTGCATTAGTTGGGGACATTAATCTTGATATAAAGGAAACTTCCACGGATCCTCGCGTTGATGAGTACCTAAACCTTATAGCCCACTATGGGTATGTTCCCGGCCACACCTATCCAACGCGTGGCACAAACAGCTTAGATCATTGTATGATCAAATCAAAACTTTCCACTACAACAATTGTCTGTCATTCCGATATAACAGACCACAGCACAATATTATGTATTATGGGATCATACCTCTCAAAAGATAGAAAACCGAAAATAAGTACCAAAATAGACTACAAAAACCTACTTGAAGATCTCAAAAAAATCGACTGGACCGACTTGTATGATACAACTGACATTAATGAAGCCATTAAACTCTTTATCGAGAAATTCAATCTCGCTTTAAACCAAAATAAATGTACACGTAAGGTTAGTAGTGCTGATGTTATTGTTAAGAAATGGATTACACCTGGTCTTTTAAAGTGCATTAGACGCCGCGATGAGTTGCACAGTAAAGCCAAAAAAAATCCTAATGACACTAATCTACAGGAAAAATATAGATTATATAGAAATCACTGTATTAATATATTACATAATCAAAAAACACAATACGAGCAAAATCTAATCATAAAAAATCAAAAAAACATTAAAAAAACATGGGACACTATAAAATCCATTTGCAACATCAATAAAACTGATAATAAAAACGAAGACTTGCTCACTATTGAACAAAATTCTCTGGAGTCATTGAATGTAGTTAATCAATACTTCAGCTCAATTGGGGATCAGTTGGCTGGCAAAATGCTTGGAAGATTGGGACAAACTGAAATTGAACTTGCAAATAAGACAACCCACTCTAAAAACTTCTCACCAGATTCTTTATTTCTGACACCAACAGATGAAATTGAGATAATGAAATTAATTAGTACCTTAAAACCAAGCACAGCGGTTGGACACGATAACATAAGTAATGATATGTTGAAACAGACTAAACATGTCATAGCCAGTCCTATCACACATATTTGCAATTTGAGCATATCCTCCGGCATTGTGCCTGAAGACTTGAAGATAGCCAACGTGATACCAATCTTTAAAGCAGGTGAGTCCAGTCTACCAGCTAACTATAGGCCTATTTCCCTTCTGAGCGCCCTGTCAAAAGTAATTGAAAAGGTAGTAAATGTCAGACTGATCAAGTATCTTGAGCACAATAATTTATTGGCCGAAAATCAGTTCGGATTTCGTGCTGGCAGATCTACGGAGGACGCCGTTACCCAACTTGTTGACACTGTCGTTGGCAAAATGGACAAAGGACAAAGGTGTATGGGCGTCTTTCTGGATCTAGCCAAAGCGTTTGATACGGTTTCCCGCCCGATACTGCTGAAAAAGCTTGAGGGTCTCGGAATAAGGGGCTTGGCTTTGGACTGGTTTAGGTCTTATCTAGGACAGCGAAAACAACGAGTTCGCATTGGTGAACATGTCAGTGACTTTGCCTACGTTGACTACGGCGTACCGCAGGGCAGTGTTTTGGGCCCTACATTATTCTTGATCTACATAAACGACCTATGCTCTCTTGAACTCTGCAATGCTAGCATTTTTACGTTCGCGGATGATACCGCAATAATTTTCCATGAGAAAACATGGAGCGATGTCGTTTCTGTGGCCCAGGAGGGACTCAAAAAGGTGGCTACCTGGCTGCAAGACAACTTGTTGACCCTAAATGTAGGAAAAACGAAGTCAGTGTGTTTTAGTATCTCTGCCCGGTCTGCACCTGACAAAGAGCTACAAGTTAAACTTCACACTTGTGGCAGTGTCACTGGCGAAAGATGTCTCTGCTCGCCAATTGAACAGGTTCCTTGCATTAAATACTTAGGAATCCTAATTGATGAACATCTGACATGGAAGTGTCAAATTGATGCACTTGTGAAACGTACAAGAAAACTCTCGCACATATTTAAAAAATTAAGGTCCATCGCAAAGCCCGAACTGGTTCGCATTGTGTACTTATCCTTGTGCCAGTCAGTGTTAAGTTATTGCGTATCGGTCTGGGGAGCGACAAACAAAACTCTCTTGTTAAGGCTGGAACGAGCTCAACGAGCTATTCTAAAAATAGCTTACAAAAAAGCCTGGCGTTACTCTACTGATGCTTTGTACTCAGAATGTAATGTACTTCGTATAAGGCAGTTGTTTGTCGTCTCCACTTTGCTGCGTTTCCATAGGCATGCTAGAGAATTGGTCATACACTCATCCAGAACATTAAAATGGTATCGACCAAGAGTAAACTCATGCTTTGCACGCAGATCCTTTGCATTTCTTGGGCCCTACCTCTATTCCAAATTCTACTCTTACAATGAAACTATACTCACCTTATCGTACAGCTCTCTTAAACATGTTATATTTAAATGGCTGCATCCCAAAAACTATAACGAAACAGAACACCTTTTGTGTATACAGTCGTAATATAGTAACAAACCATGCACGTACTGACCCACCAAATACACCACACCCACTCATATACGCCATACATACCCTAACACCACCCACCACACTTCACCATTACACACACACTCACACACACACACACACACACTTCCAAATGTATATTTTTTTTTTTTTTCTTTATAATTATTTTTTTTTGTACTTTAATAGTTTTTAATTTGTTAACTCTAAATTTTTCTGTTTACTTTGTCATTTGTTCAGCTAAAGCTAACATGTTACCTTTACTTGGGAAGAGACTGGACCCCACGACACAGGGTATCCTAGTGTGGAGTCCAGGGAATTTGTAAAAACTTAGCGCTTAAGGATCATTGTCTTCTATACTAGTTTTTTTTTTTAAAGATTCTGAGGTACTGGAGTATATCTCACAGACCGGTGTCCGGTACTGACTTAAACATTCTTGTGATAACTTTCAGATCCTGTGGATAAAAAAATATGCAAGGCAGTCAGTCTTAGGGAACTGCCGATAGTAATGAAAACTAAGTAGGTAATCCATGTCTACTATGGGTTGTGCCCTGCGCACGGCTACGTGGTGCTACGCCGTAGCGGATCGGCTACGAGTGCAACGAAGCGTTAGGTGACAGTCACGCGAGTTCCATGATTTCTGTTCACCCAAAAAGTGCTCTACGCGCCTATAAATGTTTTCACTTTAATAAATAGTGAACTGATCAAAAACAAGTTTACATTCGCTATTCTTCTAAAAATCAGAACTGTTTCACGATTTTCCTAAAATCCGTCAGTTCATCTAAAGCTGGAGCCATATTATAGATTAACGAAGCGCCCGCTCGCCTCTGGGCGACTGTTAATGAGCGGCCGACCATTTTCTATTAAGCGGACACTGGCAATTAAGAGGGAAACGCTTAGAAGAGGAAGTATAAAGTATCAGTTTACCTATCGGGGTGCCTTAGTTTTTGTTTTGGATCGTAATTGGTCTTGGAAATCGTGTGTAACTAATTGATGTACCTAGGCACTGCTTTATACAATATGGCAGTATTTTACCGTTTAAGAATACGGTTACGGATACAAGACACCGGATACAGACGGATATTTAATTAGGTTTTTACGGTATTTATTTAGGGTATTGTTATTTTCAATATTTTTCGGGAGATCTATGTCCAACAGTAAGACATTAGAGTTAAAAAAAACAACCCAGATTTTATAGCAAAACACCTACACTAAAAAGTATGGTTTTGGCTAGCGTTCTTCTGTTACTGGGTAGCTACGTTTTCAAAAACGTTGATTCTATAATCAAACATTCTCTAAAGATTTCCCAGCAAAGTATTTCACAGCCGTTAACAAGATTTCAAAGATAATAATTAAGATTAAGAACACTAAACACAACGTTAACTCGTTGCTATAAAGATAAACAGAAAGAATACGAATAATAAATATTTATCTAAAGCTTTTGCTGACAAGCCAAGGGAAAAAATATAAGCGTACACATACATGCAATAAAAATAGGTCAGCGAATAAATTTCGTGACATAAAAAGATTGACAAGGTCGGCCAAAGTTTCGCGGGTCCGGGTTCTTGGATATTTAGAAACGAGAAACACAGAAAACCCAGTTCTCACAAATCAAAAAAAAGAAAATTATTATTCGATTCGTAAACAAAAAAATGTAGCGGCCACACGAGTACAATAAGTAAAAGTCGTATTGTAATGAAAATGTTGTAAGTTTCCTTAGTGCTTCTGAAGTTATAATTAAATGCTATACATTTCTGTAGGTAAAACTGCCAAAAGTTATGACAAGACTTATACTCGGCTTCGTGTGGCCAAAAGTAGAAGAAAAGAGAGAGAAGAGATGTGTCACTGTACTACAAAATGACAATCAAATCAACAATCTTAGCTTCTATCTTGTTTTCTCTTATCGGAGACTTCTGTTGCACATTGGATATAGTCCTTTCCAATTTTGTGGCTAAGTTAGACCGCAAAATACTGCATTGTAACGAATGAACCTTCTACATTCCGTCTACTTACAGTGACCATGCGTACACATGTCGTATAAACTTCATTACGATTCAGGACATGTTCCGTCATGTCCTTTCTAGCGGTCACAATGAAGCAAATCTTCAGATATTTACTTTGTAAATCTTTCGGATAATTGGCAAAAACATGGTTCTTGGTGCTAACTTCTTTGTAGGAGAAATCTTGAGACACGTGTAACTACATATTATTATTTGCTGGCGAAAAGAATATATGGATACTGGCAATTTTCCTTTCTTTTTTTTCTAGCTTTGGACTGTTTTAGATTACCTCCTACGTTGAAAACTGATCCTTTCTTCGTAAGTTTTCATCATCTGCTTAGCCTTTACCCAACTATGTTGGGGTCGGCTTCCAGTCTAACCGGATGCAGCTGAATACCAGTATTTTACATGGAGCGACTGCCTATCTGACCTCCACAACCCAGTTAGTACTGGGTAATATGATACCCCTTGGTAAGACTGGTTGTCAGATTTTTTGGGGCACTGACTACCTGTAACAACTGTCAAAGATGGACAAATGACAGCCGAGACTTCTGAGCCACGGAGGAAACTCGGTCACGGAAACGTGGGCACCCATCCACATACCAACCTAGGCAAGCACGAGCTTCGCCATTCTTCGTAACTTTTAAGCAAGATAGTTTGCAGTTTTTTTTTTATTAGAGACGGGTAGAACGTCATTGTCACACATTATTACGTATAGGTGACGCGAGGATAGTTATGATAACTGGGTCAATCCGGACAACTGGGTTGAAACGTCATCACGGACTTATTTATTTAGTTATTGGCTAATGCCAATAGCATTTTGAATGTCGTATTTACGTTTCAATTCACTACTGGTCAGCCTTTTGTGCTATAGTAAAATATTTTACTATAGCAGTAGTTTAGTTTTAGTTCATGTTTAGTTTAGTTCTTGTTATTAATTATAGAAAAGTACCTATGTACCTGCATGGGAGTAGTAACATGACAGTAGAATATTTTACATGCGAGCTACATCTGCCAACAAACGGCTTTAAAGTTTGGTAGAAGTAACATTTTTGTAATACGATAATAATATCATCCAGATGTCACATTTTTTATTTCATAATAATATGTAAGTTTAAATTTTGATCAAAGCAATTCAAAAAACTTGCAGATTAGACGAGACGCAATCTGATCGATATTTCAATTCAGTGTATCGATACTGGAACCGGAACTTCGTTCGTAAATTATCCTTAAAAAAACTACCTATCTATATTCCATTCTAAATTAACAAAAGAAAAGCTACTTTTTCTCATAAACCTCATATTCCTTTCAATCTATCCACAACAGCGTCCTAGATTATAGTTATTTAAATCTTATAGAACGTTTATAAGGGTTATCGCACCTAATAAGTCTCATTGTTATATCTATTGTGAGAGACTGGATCCGAGGGAGTGACGTAATTCATTCTAATCTTCAAAGCTTTCTTTTGTCTGGCAAAATCTTTTGTTTGACTTTTTCTTGGCGCCCCAGTGATTAGAAGACAAAAGTAATGTGTTTATAGTGACACAGTTAATTGTTTTTCTTGAACTGTGATAGGATTTATTTATTAAATGTGGGTTAATTAATGAGAGACGGATTTTGTGGAGAAATATAAATTTTGTTGGGAAATTAATTACCTAAAGCTGGCTGTTCGTGTGATTTAAAATGTTTGTAAACGTGTGCGTTTCAGTTTGTTTCGTTTCGTGAGGTGTGGGCCAAATCTCATTTATATCATTTTATCATCATTTTAAGTTTAAAAAAACTTGAATAGCATTTTGTGGCAGTTTAACTGGCTGATAAGATTTATTAGTATTTAAAAAAAATATATTATCGAAAAGTTTTTAAAGGATTTATAAAAAAAAACTAAAATAGAATTATACCAATACAATTGTATCACAACAAGGTTGACGAACTTGTAATTAAGTATCCACGGTAAGGTTAAGTAAACTTGTTAAATTAATGGGAATTTGTAACGTGATATTTTTGAGACGCAATACCACAGTACAAAAATCATAGGATTTTTAGACTGTAGCAATACTGTGCTTGGTAAAGGTTACGGAGACGTTGCGCAGATCGACTTATTATTGGAAAAATCAAAATGACGATTATTTTGTTTACTTATACCACTTCTGACTTATATTTTTAAAATAATAAGAGCTATAATACGATATATTTTGTATTTTACTACATGATACATCAATAAAACTTTTTTATTCGCGTGTCTCACTGCTGAGCCAAGGCCTTTCTTTTCTCTTTCCAAACCTCTCTATCTTATGCGATATCTAAACATTTATACTCCGCGAACCAGATCAAATTGTCACACCATCTTCGCCACAGTCTACCTCGACAAAAAAACCTTTAGAAAACCAAAAACATAACACACACACGCATGAACCTAGAAATAAACACCCTCAACACAAAAAAAATGAAGCAATTACTACAATCACGAACGGTACTGAATAATTACCAACCTGAAATAACAGTGTTTTGCGTCGCCGTCGGGGAATTTGTCACGGCCAGCAGGAAGAAAGCGATCAGTGTCCTTTCTACACACACTACACTGCACATTTTGTTATATTTTCTAGCTAATAATAACACTAACATTAATGGTAATTTACATATGGACTATGGATATCTTTTACTTCTAAACTAGAACTATCAATTCGTTTAGTCGCGTTTGGCGCCGTGATCTGTAACAAAGAGAAATTCGGGTTAGTTTTAAGGTTTCAGTTGAGACTGTGGCACAAATAGAACTCGAGAATGGTTCGAATTACGAACATGGGTTAGTCACTTGTAAGACATACATTTTCTTGTTTCATTCCCTTGTGATACACGTGTTTTTATATCGTTCGACTTTTCCTAACCACAGCAATCGTTGCGAGTACACGTGATCGCCTCATTTTGTTCAGCGATATTGAACGCGTAGTCCCACTGATATAAATTGCTATTGCAACAGTTCGCTTTGGTTAAAATTATACGTCACTTTCTCAAAGCTGTAATGGCAGCTAATAGTATTGATCGACACAGAAAAAGTACATTAGGTTACTGAAAAAAACAGTTTCACAATCAGACACACTACACTTTTCATGATTTCGTAGCAGAATGCTAAAGTATGCTGCTACGAAATCAATCATATTTGTAAGGTTTTTGGTTTTCTAAATCATGAAAAGTATAGTGTGTCTACTTATTAGTATTTTCAAGTAATCGGTAGCAAAGTGGCAACATTTGGAACCGCCATATATAATATGATGTCAACAATCGCTACAAAACCCACTTCTAGAAAAATCATTACAAAACGTTACCATCAAAAATAATTAATGACATTTTATTTTATGCTCAGGGACTAACGCTAGATGGCGTGTCTGTCACTTAAGGCATAATCTACCTTCGGCACAGACACATTGGGGTGCCTCCGTGCCCCCCGACACACAATTAATTATTTGTACGTGTGTTTTTGGTCGGTACATTTTGTACGAGGCGTGAAATTTGATATACAGGCGTGTCTTGTTAGGCTTGTAATGAAGAAATTGAAGGATATGTTGAGGGAATTTAAGGGAATTTAACACTTAACCTTGACAGCATAATTTGTGTTTTTTGTTTGGGGATAAAGGGGGCGGTGCTGTTTCCTGCATCCAAGCCTGTATCTTTACGTAGTGTTTGTGTTTTTTTCTGATTTATACCTTAACTAGTGGTGTGACAAGTCAAAGGTCTAGAGTTCAAACCCAAGGCACGCACCTCTAATTTTACGTATTCATGTGCGTATATAGTATCACTTACTTCGGTGAAGAAAAACGTGAGGAAACCAGCATATCTACGAGATATGTCTCGACGCGGCATGTTAAGCCAAATCAGAGGACCATGGGCACAGAATAGATAATAGTACTAGCCATGGGTGACATAAAATCTCTGACACCAGGTTAGGCTACCAACCACACGATAAAGAAGAAGACTTATGTTTGCAAAACATTGTACCGGCGGAGCATGTGTAGTTTATACAAACGTAATACCAAAATAATTTGTAAATCAAACATATTCTTAAGTTAGTGTGTATTTATTTCGCACACTGATTTAAACAAGAGTTATGAGAAAAGTAAGTTTTACATAGAAATTTTAAATTCCTCATTATCTCGTCTTTATATCATTGTCCTTTCAAAATATTTATTTGGGAACATAGATATACTATTATCCAATCGAAATAAATACACACTATTTTAAGAATATATTTATTTATTTATTTATTTAAACTTCATGTACAAGAGTGGTACATAAGAATATGTTTGATTTACAAATGATTTTGGTTAATGAACTAACCATGCTCCGCCGGCCCCTTAATATTTATCATCCTTGCCTTAGTCAGTCTGTGAATCAAAACTTTTCATTTCTAGAATCAAATCAGTCCATTCTACAACAACTTGCTTTTTTGACAGTCTTGTCACGAAGAAGTGTCGTATGTCGGGGCTGTCCACAACATACGACGTTTCAGTTATGACGGTTGAAAGGTAAGCTGAAAGCCCGCCAGACTGACAACTAAGTTTCCCTTAAAATATCGGTACTATTGAATTGTATTGTATTGTATTGGCTGGTGTCCACAACTCCACGTCAAAGTACTACTGAATTATTCAGTTGTAAGCATTTAACAGTTTAAGACAAAATAATCTGAAATTAGATTTGGCGAATATAAATAATATGAATGCATTTTGATCAAAATTATAAATCTTGGGTCTTATTTTAATTTTTCGCCATTCGGTATAATTATGTTATTATAGACTATTATCTGATGCTCGCGGCTTCGCCCGCGTACAAATTATACACCACTAATTTTTAAATAGTACAAAAAAAAATGGGGCTGTATCCGTACGTAGCCTTCACTAGTCCTATTTATGTAGTCAAAAGTCAAAAAAACTAAATCCCAAAATTGTCATAATTTGTCATAATTGGTAAACTCATAACTGAATGACGCTACGAAGATGAATGACGGAATGACGGATGACGGTCGCAAAAAAGATTAATGAGAACTTAAGAATGGCCTGTACAATATTTCCATAAATTGAGTGACATTTCGGAATATAAACAAACGCTAATAACTTTGCTGTTTACCAATATTATTTATTGAGACTTTACATAATATGTAGCTAGTTATTATATATTATATAATAACTCTAGCTGATGCTCGCGGCTTCGCCCGCCCGCAAATTATATACTAAAACCTTCCTCT
The DNA here is from genome assembly GCA_950022955.1 of Xestia ashworthii. Taxonomy (NCBI): domain Eukaryota; kingdom Metazoa; phylum Arthropoda; class Insecta; order Lepidoptera; family Noctuidae; genus Xestia; species Xestia ashworthii. The sequence continues at coordinate 3,757,846 of OX465555.1, read as the reverse complement.
TGAATTAATCCATCTATTAAAAAAAATCGCATCAAAATCCGTTGCGTAGTTTTGAAGATCTAAGCATACATAGGGACAGACAGACGCGGCGGGCGACTTAGTTTTATAATATGTAGTGACATGACCATCTTTAACAAGCCCTGTAAGTATTTGTACTAATTCAAAATTAGTGGTGTATACTATGACCTTACCCGAGAACCACTCTATCCATTGGTAAAAACAACATGAAAATCGATGCAGTAGTTTTTGAGATTATCGCAAACGGACAGACAGACGCGGCGGAGGACTTTGACTAGTGATTTTTGTTATTACGGTTAAGAGTCTACCCACTACACCGTACTATTACCATTTTACCTTCGGGTACAGGGGGTATACAAAATATGGCCTTTATAGTCATAACCATAAAGTTAATTTCAAGATTTTTTTTTTTTTAACTTGATTTATATTATGATTCTACTATTTTCTGGCCATTTTAGGCCCGCTGGTCACGATTGAAGAAATTCGCCTTTATAGCGACTGCAATGTAATAAAATAAAATTGGTATCGATGATGCAAAAGAGATTACCGGAAAACATTTTTCATAAAAAGTCACATAAAGGCCGTGCCGGGCGTGTGAATGGCCAAATCCGGTATAATGAGATGATTTAAACTAAAACTACATTTTCGGATTTTTGATAAATCAATAGTCCTTAACCAAGAAACGCGCCTATTGATATTAGAAAAAAAAACTCACAATGTATTATTGCATCATTCGTTAATGACACTAACATCATTGTCCTACCCATAACACAATTTATTCAATTATTTAATTAATAGGTAGTTACAGCAGGTATATAATTGTGGAAAGTAATACGAGTAATATACTGAAAAGTTAAGGAAAATGTTAATTTTGTTTAACAGATTAATGTTTTAAATGAATGTCCTTAATTGATGATACCCGCAGCCCAGTGATCTTCACAACATTATGTTCTAATTTCAAATGCTTACTATTTTTTCGCGGTTAAAAACCGCAGCAAGAAAAAAAGAAAAACACCCTTTAAACTCCAGTTTTATAACAGTCGAGCATTTTTAACCAGCTATAGGCACCTACATGAAATTTAATTCAATTTCATCAACGCAAAGCAATATAATTCAGAAGTTTATGACTCAGATTTGTTACAACCCAATCATACTTGCAACCTTGTTGGCAACTTGCAAGCATGATCATAAGTTCTAAGCTAGCTCTAAATTATCAAGCAGACGTATTACTGAAATCCTTCGAATAGTTTTCGCGTGTTTCTCGAACGTTACGTGTTCAGTAATAAAACTAGTTCGAGTAACTTGCTGAAGCTTTTAGTACCGTATCGAAAACATTAGAGATAAATGAAATTGGATATTTCGGGGAATAGACTGTTTGAGGTATGTAGGATAGGTTGAAATGGTTGGTTATTCAAAATTGGAACTAGGTTTTTCTTTGTTTGCTTTTTGGTATGACTGTATTTTTATTCATTCATGTCAGAACTTTTGTGTCTATAAAAAAGTTATGTGTCGTTTGTTACGGGAATACATTTGATAGCCATTATCAATATGATCATCACGATCAAGTACTTAACGTGCTTTTCGAGGCATGACGGGATTTTAGTATGAAAAAGATGGTAACCCATCAGACCTGGTAAAGAGAAGCTTAACCTAAACAATCAACCCGTGAGACTGTTGTTACCTCACTAAGTAGTTGCTATTATGTTACATGAAAATACTGATATCTATGATCCAAATGAAAATGATATTACGAATAAGTCATCAATAAGACTTAACCTCTGAACAATATGACTAATTGACTATCATATTGAGCAAAACTTTGGCAACCTTGGTGCATACTGTTCAAATTCACGTGACATCGGAAAGTTAAGAATGAATGAATGAATGACTTATTTACATTAAAAAAAAAATCTTAAAACTAAGTACATTGCCCCACAAAACTGCTTACGCAGTTTAACTGTGAGATCACTGAGTCTCTTTTACAATAGACTTTATATCAAATAGGTACATCTATAACATAAACACATTTCACATTCTTAGTACCTACTTACACTTACATTTGTTATCTAATAAATATTTTTTTTAGTTTGCGTGCGAATTTTACAAAAAAAAAAAAGAAAAAAAAAAAGAAAATGAAAACAATAAAACAACACAACAAAAATGAAAATGTATACAAATCTGTCAATCATCCTTTTTGTGTGAAGAAGGTGGAGGCAAAATAAATATTAATTTTTATTCAGAGTGTTGACTGTAGACGTCTCGCAACAAGCTAGAAAGTTCTATTATAATATTCAAAGTGATAAATATAATATGTAGGATTTTTCCAAACAGTTCTCAATAAGTTTCCAATAAATATTAAAGCATACAGAATTGTTTGAATCAAAGTTGTATTGTGGAGTTGTTTTTGATGCGAAAAAGAAATAAGCGAGACAAATAGTACGTAAAAAGTTCGTCGTAAAAAATACATGACTTAATGACATTTGTTGAACGTATCACATTTAGCAAATATATTAAAGCGATGATAAACTTGAAACTTTTATTTTGAAAATGGCATCCTAGCAAACAATACGAGACAGCCGAAACTCACAAAAACCAAAAGACATAAACAAAAACAACAAATTGTCAATATTTGGTACAAGTAAATGCATTTCTACCAGTGACTTTAGATGTACTTCGTATGGAAGAAATATTCACATTGAGTGAAGTGAGCTCGCACCTCATTCGAAACGATAATACAAAAGTTATTACGAGTGAGCAAGACAACACTATTCAAATATTGTCAACGTACGAGAAACGTGACCAACATTAGATATGGTAAGAATAATCCAACGATTTTGATCTTTATCGAAAAATAAATGATAGTGACCCTTCGGTGAAAGATTCGACTGACACAACCTTGTCCGGGCGTATAGATTATCTTTTCGCGAAAAATAAGACTACAAATATAAAATATCTTACTTAACCACCAACAAAAGTCACTTTTCAACTTCAAGACAGACAGCTGATTTGTATAGTCATGACATTAATATCAGCGAACTATTTCAGCAGAAAAAAACTATTTATTTTATTTAAAAAAACATCTTTTTAGGGTCCCCTTCCTCGAGCCTGTGGACGGTTAGCTATGGGCTAGCTCGCCGTTCGTCTGTCTTATGACGACAGGCCGTGTCGACGGCGCGTTCGTGTTCCACGCGCGCCTCAAAGAGACGTCAGCAAAGTGAAGGAGCCCGCACGGGCCGAAGCCTGCCGGGGTTGCGGGACTGTTCGAAAGAGATACCGCGGCCCCGGAACATAAAGGGCGAGGAAGGAAGATGGATGGGTCAAAAGTCTGACACTCCTTACCGCTCCGCCCAGAGTGACAGAAGTCATCTGATGATTTCCCATCCGAAAAAAAGAAAAAAAAAAGTGTTCTCTTCCTCAGTCGCAACAACGGAATCCTTATAAGATGATTTTGTTGTCAAGACCCTTTTTTCAGGAATGCGTAGAGTGTCAAGTTGAAATCAATACCAAATACTCAGATCTGCTATCCCATGGAGCGGTGAAAAATCAAACTTATAAGTCAATACGATCCAAAGATATGACCGAAGTTTATGTAGCACATTTCGCGATTTCACTTTGGAAACAAAACCTATAGGGTACTCCTGTTGAACTAGAATCATGAAATTTGGTAACTAGCAATGTCATATAGCACATGTAAATAAAAAAATCTGAAAACCGTAAATAATATTACGTTGTTATTTTGTAGTTATTATATTAATAACAAAATACCAACAAGTTTATATGGAACTGTCGCGGTGCACTAGTCCAACTCGTAATACTCGTATACTCGACGTTATGCTTTTAGTTTTCAGTTGCCTATACAATTTAGTCACCTGCACTGTTTTTCTTTTAAGATTAAATAACTTCCTAGGTTGTAATTAAAGTAAATTAAATACACGTCTTTGCACTTTGAAAGTAATGCAGTGTCTAAAATGTCTGGAGGTGGAAATGTGGTGTAAACTCCTGGAATAATTTACTTAGTTTCAGTGTACATGTTTCCATAAGATGCGACTGAGCTATTTTAACTGAAATGTTGGGTATCCGTGGCTACAAGTTTCTAAACCTAGGTTATATGCATGGCACTGCCTGAGTATTTACTCGGAATTTGTTCCCAGTATACAGGGTACCTGGTGAATGTTGCGGGAATCCGTTGGATGCGAGTCGCACGAGACCACTCAATGTGGTGACACTTGGGGGAGGCCTATGTCCAGCAGTGGACGTCTTTAGGCTGAAATGATTATAAAGGGTATAAACTTGTTCTTCCCGTCATTGCGATATATTTTCTTTGTTCTACTCCATACCTGGAAACTTTTTAGTTTTTGGGGGCCCAACTTCCCACTTTTTGACAAGTATATTTTAAATACCAATTTTTAATGCAAGATTTTTGCTTTAAACACCTTCATGACTCCCGCACTTAAATAGTGCATCCACCGATCAGCACATTGTATTGAGTGCGCTACAATGACTTCTACCACAAAACATGGTTTTTCACCCCAAAACAAAAATTGTTACTTAAAGTTAGTTAGCTTTATGTACAAAATGCTTGGTTGGCGGCTTCGTGATGAGTTTGTTTAAACCTTTTATGCGCACTGGTTAGTGACGCTAATCACAATTTTGTCGAGACCCAATTTTTTTAAATTTTTAACTGCTCTCTTTTGTATCAAATTGACTGACTGGCAGTAGTAAATAAAATCCTCAAAGAGTGGACTCGTTAGTCCGGTTCTTCAGCTCAAAGACTACACAAATTACATATTTAGGTAGAATATTACTTACAAAGCTCAAACATTAAACGGATACCTGCCATTTGGACGAAACTGGTACTTAAGTAAATAGAGAGTTAATATTTCATGAAATATTATATTTCATAGGGTAAAGAGATTTGTCCGATTACCTTTGAAATTGACGAGGAAACATAAAAGGGTTTTTTAGTTAGGAAAAAATACCTTTCTTTTGGTAAACTAATATCTTTGAAAGCTTTGGCCACGTGTAAGCATATAATAACTTTAGAAAAAAATATACCTACTAAAAAGTAAATTTTAAAACAATATCTAGGAAACAACGGACACATTTAATAATTATGGTTATTTTGAATTATAATAAATTTAAATATTTTTTGTAACAGTGTTTATGTCACCGTAAAATTGTCAAATACGTTATATTGTAATATCTCTAGCGATATTGTAAAATCTCGAAATATTGTCAAACGAACATAAAACATGCAACAAAACGCATTATTTTTCGTGAAATGCATGCGATGGTAGTCAACTCACGCGGTGTGGAGGGAAGGAGGGGTCTCCCTTGCCCAGTGGTACAACTCTCATGAAAAGATAATGTACCATTTCTGAGAAATACCGATTAATATAACCTAACCTTAAAACACTTTATATTCCCCTAAAAAGCGTAGTCGACGGAGCCCCGCTTTGCGGGGCCCCTATTTCCGAGTGCAGGATTTAAAGGAACCTAAATAACCTAACGGGGGGGTGCCCCAAGTCCCGATTATGGGGGCAGAGATACTTCCGTATGTTCAGTTGACAATATTTCGAGAGTTTAAAATATCGCTAGAGAGACACACATTATATTGTAATACATATAACGTGTTTGACAATTTTTCATTAAGTCTAAACTAGTTACATTATTCTTAGAATGGCTGTGTCAGTGTTGCCAGTGTCAGTAGTCAGCCAAAGTGCGCGTTCCATTGCCCCTGTGTTGCCCTATGCTACAGATGTAGTTTTGACAATCTGCTCAAAAACAACTTCCATGACGAAGTCTTTAAGTATAAATTCCAGTTATTGAAGATGTATTCCATTTAAGATTAATCGAACTCGGTAACCAATACCTATAACACATTTAATAGTTCCACATGAGACATAAATTATTTTACTACCGATACTACTTGACTATCGAAATCACAGCCTGAGGTACTACAAAGTTACACAATATAGTTAATGTCGTAAAGTTTTGAGTTCGAATATTGACTCATTCAACTGGTGAGACCGCCCTTAGGGCCAATTCCGATCGAAAGCACTATTTCAACTTTAAGGCACGTTGTCTACGACGCTTCGCAAAAATAACCAGTTACAAGCGCGAAACCCGAAAATCTAAGAAATAATGACGCTACTTAGCACGTTTAACAACGTGCTACTACTAATTATTATGTTTTAATACAATGAGCAACTTTCCTAAGTACTAGATTTTATTCTGAATTTAAACACCGTTTTTTTAATCGAAACACAATCATTATTAAAGCATAAGTATTAGTTTAATTATTTTCATAAAATTATGAAAATATTAAAATGTTAAATGAGTATTTTTAATTTTAAAATCTAAGTACTAATTTAAGTTACGTCGCGCACTCGTGGTATGGCTTTAAAATCAACGTTTTTCTACCAAACGATATAATAATGTCAACGATGACAATAAGCCCAGTAAATCGTTCATTGGGTTTATTGCCACGGTTGACATGGTTTGTTTTTGACACCTGTCCAAAATTGACGTTTTCTATTATTAGTTACTTATAGTAACTTTTGATTGGACGTATCACATTCAGAGCGCCATTTAAATACAAGCGCTGTTAAATTATTAGCAACTCATTGGCAATTTTAGTTTAAAACTGTTTAGTTCTGAACAGCATCGTGGACGATGGTCCTAATAGTTGTGTTTAGTAGTCAAAATGTCAATTTAAGCCCCGTAACTCGATGGAAAACGTTTTAGTCAGATGATTCTTGACTTTGTCGAACTCTCTAGAATGTTATTTACTTTGTAGGGGCTAAGTTATGCAGTCAGGCGTTACTTTGCGGAAATCCATGGCATTAAATGCTATGAAAAATATTTAGTTTTAATTCCGCTAGACAAAAATATCCAGGTCTGAAAGCAGGACACAAATCCCACCGTCATGCATATGCACATGCACATATGGGCCCACCCTCCCGCCCTCATGCATATGCACACATACAAAACAAGTGAGAAATAATTAGCATGCCATGCAACCAAACCTTTACTCGACACGTGTTTCGCCCCTCCACGGGGCATCCTCAGGAGTTGTTGACTCGTCGAGCGTTCCAACTCGAACTTGAACTCGAACTTGTTTGTAGGGGCTTTAAATCGTTTCAATAAACTTCAGATAAATAGAACTTTGATAAGTTTAGTTTAGATTGATACGAGGGCTGAATGGGGGATGATTTGATTTTGGTATTTGGAGAAACTGCTTAAATATGTTTCGCTGTAGTGTTGTTAAACATTACGGACCTTTTTGAGTTTTAAAGTCTTGTGGCCGAGATCTACAAATTTAACTTAGTGTTGATATTGCTCCCGTCTACGAAACGAAGTCCCGTAAGGAAAGGCACTCATTTTCACCGTCATTGCAATCATTTGTTTGTTCTAGCTACGGATATATTGATAGTCAAACTTCCAACCTCTACACATATTTTTATTTATGCCACGACCCCCGTACAATGCATCTATCAGCACAAAGTTTTGAGTCCTACCGTAAAACATGAATTTTCACACCAAAAAAATGTCGTTTCCCAGCAATCATTTCTGCGCAGAGTTTACTTGGTTTGACATACTATTATAATAATAATAATACAATTGTTTATTCAAGTATAGTAACTCATAGTGTTAGTAACAATTTCACTTACATCTATATTAGTAAACTTAATTAAATACAAAACTTAAAATAACCTAAAAATTGGACACCTAACTATACTGCAGGTCCAGCAGAAATTTTGCAGCACCGGTTTACGATCGCGCAATCCAGTCGGCCCGAAATCATTTTTAGGATGCTGTTGGAGCTGCGCCGCACCCTGCATACCAGGGATGCGCATCTCTTACGCATCACTGTATAAAAGCAATCTACGTGGGCTTCAGCAAACATCCCTGAAGCACTACAGAAGCGCGGCAACCCCATCAGCACCCTAAAAGCGTTGTTATACTGGACGCGAAGAGCGCTGTATGCCTTTAGCGTAAAATGCGCCCACAAGCTACACGCGTAGAATGAAGTACAATATGCACGGAATAACGCGACTTTGACTTCACTCGAACAGCGTGCAAACCTGCGGACTATCATGTTAGCACGTACAGACAGCGCCCTTTGCTCCCGTTCAATATCATTATCATCTCTGAGGTCGGCAGTCAGATAGTGCCCTAGGTATTTAAATTAGTTAACTCTCTGTAGAGGAACATCGTTCAGTTTAATGATAGGCATCTCGGTACACTACTGCTGCCGGCCTCAAAGACCATAACTTCACTTTTGTTCACATTGAACACAAGCCCATGTTGTAATGCATATCTTTCACAAATTCCCAACAGCTTGCGGAGGCCACAGGGCGAAGCACTCAGCAGGACTATGTCGTCCGCATAACTTATATTATTTAAGCACACTCCATCTGTATAGCAGCCTACCCTGGTGCTGCTGAGCTCCTCAATTAGATCCTTCACATAAAGGTTGAAGAGCATGGGCGACGTCAACCCCCCTTGTCTCACCCCGCACTCCAACCCATATGTGTCAGATCTGACCCCTGCCCACCTGACACTATTGACCTGGTTTCCATACCAGAACTTGATGACATTAACAAATACTGCTGGCAATCAAGCCGTTAATCAAGCATTCTATATAAGGTGTTAAAAATTAACTGCAAGAAACTTGAGGAGTTGTTTGGAATCACAAATAAAAAATAATCACGAAAACATTTAACATAAAGTAACGATCCGTTTCAAAGATATGCAATATTTTCACTGCGCACAAAATTATTGAATATGCGCACTTGACTGTACTGTGACTGCACCGTGCGGGGCGCCGCGCGCGTGGTCGTTCACCCCTGCGACAGCGCAAACGTAGACAGCTGATTCTAACTTTCCCATCACATTTTGCAGACTTTGGACCGGCAATGTTTTTTTTATGTAAAAACTAAAAATGCTTAAAAAAGTTTTTTTTTGGAATATACTCGTATTTGTTTTTTGATACCGAGTACGTACACGAAATTCTTGCAGTTAATTTTTTAACACCTTTTATATAATGCTTGATTAACGGCTTTGTAAAGGGTCCATTTCCTTCTATTTCTCTTGTGGTCTAAAAATAGGTTAAATAGGTTTATCACAAGAGAAACCACTTTCTGGAAGTGGGAGGCGCGGCACTGGCTGCTCCACCACAACGCCATGTAGACGGCAACAAATCGCTTATGGTCTGACGACCGATTGTAAATATAAATAAAAATTAAAAAAAAAAACAAAAAGAAACGTATATCACACCTATCCGCCTTTTCAGATCACAAAAGGCTTTTTTAAACCTCACATAAATACCGTTCATATAAACTTATATTGTCACATACGGGACAATATAAGTTTAGTTTTAAACCGTGAAAGCTTAAAACAGTGACCGTTCATATAATTAATAAAGAGACTGAGAGTGAGGAATATTACAGATGGGTTCCAATAATAACAATATACTGTTATTAATATCTCTGAGGTTAATTAATCACCATGAACGTAATTATTTCCGCTTGTCATTTAAGGTAATTGTTATAAATGAACCATTACGCCATTACACGTGGAGAAATATTTATTTCGTCGAGGTTGTATTGAGTTTTTACGAACTGCGACTATTTTCGTCCATAGATACGGTGTAAACTTGCTACGCGTAGGCTTGGTGATTGCGTAGCGCTACGAACCACTGCTACGAGCGTAGCGGTTGCATAGCAGCTCGTAGCGTGACCTTGGTTTCCTCCCGATACTCGTACACGGTTATCTCCGAGACCAATGTTAATGCCACATGAAGTAAGGCCCGGTCACTTGTTATTTAATAATAAAAATTAATATCAACGACATCACATGAAATAACTGTATGGTTATGGAAGTATCAAATCAACTTTCTGACAAAAACTCGAAAAATAACTTAGTTTCAGGTCAATTATGTAGCGTCGAAGTTGAGTTAGTGACACTATTGCGGCACTCGGTATAAATGACTCGTCACATAGTACAACGTGAACGTAAGAGCAAATTAGGAGTTTTGCGAAATAATTTAGCAGAAGCTAACTTACAGTGCTTGTCCAAAATACATAAAGGGTGTAAAACATCTCTTCACAAAGCCGAAAGGCACTTGTTTTCCCCATCATTGCGATATTTTTTTTTGTTCTACACCATTCCTACACACCATAGTTACAACTTTTTTTAACAAAAATTGAAGATTGCACTGTATGGCAGTGCGCCGAAAACACGAGTGACGTCATATTTCGGTACTTTTTTCACCAGAAAGTGACGTTCAAGCCCCCACTCATGATCTTTGATGCGTGATTTAATAAAAAACACGTAAGTATCCAATATTTATCGATAATCTAACTGACGGACTAAACAGAAACATACTTTTTGTAGGCAGTCGTCATCCCTATTATACAATTAAGACAGAAATCCCTATTATACAATTATACAGAAATGGTCTATCCATTTCTGTATTTAATTTAAATTTGACGACCCGAATGGCGTAGTGGTAGTGACGCTGCCTTACGTTCTTAGGGTCCTGGGTTCGAATCCCGGTAGGAGAATATGTTTGTGTGATGAGCATGGACATTTGTTTCCGAGTCATGGATGTTTATATGTATAATAAGTATGTATTTACAAACAAAAAAGTATATATGTAGTATATCAACTATCTAGTGTCCACGACACAAGCTTTGCTTAGTGTGGCACTAGGTGGCGCTGTGTGTTAATGTCCAGCAAAAAAAAAAAAAATTGATTAAAACATTTGTTTAATCTTAATAATAGCGCACATAATTATCAAATCTCCAACTCACTCTTAAATACCGCGATCTTCAAAACAATATTGCCAAGTCTTGTAAAGCCAATCGTCAGTTACCTACCTATTGTTTTCCCGTTCGCCCAACACAATTACATAAAATCTAAAACGACTATTTTCAGTATCAGCCTACCTTATCAGAAAATTCTAAAGGCAGAAAATGACAGTGAATGAGATAACAGAAATAAACGTTTATATAAGTTGCTAAGGAGAGTGAGACTTAAAGTGGCCATTTACAGTCGAAATTCCGAAATTTTCCCTTGTTCCCTTTCTTAGAATAGACAAGACAAGTACAAGTACGTTGTATGTTTTTTAATGTTATTGTAGGACAGAAATATAAAAATCAGTGGGTTGCAGTTTTACTTGACATTTACGTGTAACAAAGAACTTTTATGATGTCGTTTTTGTATTTCATTAAACCAAAAAATGTCTAAAATATAACGTATTGTCTGCTTACTACCTACGTCTAAGTTAAGCTGTCTACATATCTTACTAATGACCGACTAATGACGTGTTTATTTTTATGATGATCCCTTATGACCTTTGTCAATTTGATATTCAGGTTTCTTGGTCTTTGTGTATTTTGACAGCTTTCCCAGTTGGGTGAATTTAATGATCTCAAATTTATTGCACACGTCATAATAAGTATTTCGTCACGTTGTCATATTGGGTCACATTTCCAGGCCATAATCGTTACACAGTGGGTGCCTGAAGACGGTCATCATCACCAGGACAGGCCCAAAAAACAGGCGCGACGATTTGGTGTCATTCCAGACTGATTGCCCTGGCAAAACACCGATAGAGTTGAAAAGAAATGCGAAGAAGCTTTTGCACAATTGTGAGAAAGAATATGTTAAAAAAAATATAGATAAGAGATCCAGAATGTTCTGGTTATTTGTTTATTAGGCCTGTTCACGACATCGGGCGCAGTGAGCATGCGTCAAGAGACACCCGCGCTCATCTCTTGTTTCCACAGAGCGGGTTATCTGAGCTTGCTTTCTTAACAAGATTATCATCATGCCAAACTTCAAGGTGACTCATGGAATAGTCACCAAATCTCCTATAAGTAATTAATTTTCTCCATCTTCACTATCGCAAGACGAATGTCATTTTATTGGGATGCTAATAGGTTAGAATCAATACATTGAGAAAGGAACAATAATTACGAAATATCTTCAAATTCCATTTCGGATGTTCAGAGTTTACTGTCTTACGGTACGCGAGGTCACGGTTATACACTAGAATTGGAAAAGGTTTTAAACAGTGCTGTCTCATTCTATTTCTAGACCCACTTTAAACTTTTAAAAAGGCTTTTAGTGCCTCCTTCAACCATGACCGTGGTAAACTTTTATGCAGGGTACACCTCGTTTACGTCTGCCACAATTACCTCGTCAAGAACTGAGCAAGCGATCCCCGAAGGATTAGACAGAAATGTACCAAAAGTAAACCCTCTGAATTTTTTTCACATTTTTGTTTAATTTCTCAGTTGTTGCCAGAAGTATTTGTGCCTGGTTAATGGTTATGGAATGCCCGCCTTATGCATTATGCTTACATTTAAGTATCTATTAAAATGTGGTCGTAACATAAAATATACTCATCTGCTGACCAATTCGGGAATTTCAGGTGAAGTCGATGTTTTGGACACTAATTCACTCTTATTTAACGTCTTCAAAATTCGAAAGTTCTATTCTTGAGGTATGTAAGTCAAGGTTGACTAGTCGCCAAGTAAATGTTTATTATGGTGACTTTTTTTGCCAGTTACGCTGGAACGCTCGGAACGAAATTTCTTTACAGTCAAATTTCGTGCAAATTCCTTTTATCAATAAGTTGAATACGTTCGAAAACTAAGGGCAAATCTATTGCATTCAAAACCTGACAGTGTCGATATTAAATGCGGTCATTGGTAACCTCCCTTAGGGAAACCTTAGGAAACGGTAGTATTTACACGATCTAACCATTTTGCCCTTTGCCTTCTTGTTAAAAGCGGTAAGGATATTCTGGACACTGAGAGTGCCATTAAGTTTTAGTCACTAATCAAGCCAAGGAAGTAATTAGTCAGCTTACGGAAGCAGTCCTTCTTAGTGATAAGATTGGAATCCATCTGCGACATAAGTGTATACAGGTAAACCAACAGTCAACAAAACCTCTTTAAGTGCTTGTCCGTGCGACAACATTGGTATTTGTTTAAACTTAATGCACGTACAAAAATAATGAATAAGAAGAAAAAAAACTATTTTTTAACTTAATAGCATGCATCAATATTAAGAGCTTTTTCTCGGATAGATTTTTTGTTGATAGTTGGTTTTAAGGACATTTATATTTACAAAGATTGATTAATACAACGGTTATTTTTTTTGCACATGCACTTGTGATCGTGCAACGCACGCGTACATACCTCTATACATAGTTGGGTTAAATAAAAATCTTCAACAAACCCAGTTTTTCCTCGCTAAAGACTTCCATAAGCCTTAATAAACCTCTAGCAATTTCAGCCTTTATTAGAAGAGAGTTTAATGTCTACAGCCGTTAAGGATAAAAGTTTCAGCTCTAAGGTTCAGGTCGATGCAACACTCTTGACATAATCCCTTTGTTGCATCGCACGAGATGGGTTGGTTGTCGGTAACTTAAGCTGCGAGGTCCCGACTATGAATATGGCAGTCTTTGATCAGGTCGTATTCCGCGAATACGCGTGACTTTATGATAATCTTTGACAGTCATTGTTGCATTTTACTATAGTAAAATAAATATAAGTATGCTGCACATAACTAAAATTAAAGGTTCACATTCTTTACCTAATTTACCACTGTTTGCAATAAAAAAACATTGTTTGAATAACTTAAACTGTAATACCTATAGAATATTATGAACATTTATAAAAGTAATAATAACTAAAATTGAGGTTACAAAAATAACCAAACTTTTTGAATAAAAATGACGGTATAAAGGATTTTTTTACATGAATATGTAAGTAATCAAACCAAAGCTATTCATTGAAACACGTTTCACATATCCAGTATACAGGTACATTTTCTGACCCATTTGTTTTCATTTATATTTCAGAACGAAACATACATAGACTTGCATGCTCATACTTGCGTGTGTCGTAAAAATGTAAGAACATTTCGTGTTCGCAAACGAGCTGACAATGCGCCACTGCTTATTATTATCCGTGTATACTCGCACTTGAGAGCAGGGCCTTAAGCGGCGCCAATATAATATACTGTTTCAGTCACGTATAGAGGACACGTAATATACAAAGTTATTCGGCTTCGGTTCTGAACAGCAATTGAAGGGCAGCGATTTATGTCCTGCCCGTTGAGCGTGGTGACATTCTGGGCTGATAAAATAGCTACATTACGTGCTGTCAATATGATATTAGAAGAAAACCGAAGGATTTTGGTTGTAAAGGTTGAGGAATAAGAGAAAACATCTATCGATTAGAAGAAGACGTATAAATCTCCTCACGACCTAGTAAAAAAACGTAAAAAGACACTATTAAACTACTTACCGAATAAACTCAAAAATGGAACAGAATTTGTATGATCAAGTAAGTTAACGGGAACTTTATCGTAGGTGGTGAAACACACCCTAAGTGTAAAAACTAAAGTATAAATTAACTAGAAAATAGAAAAATAAAAACGCAACGGTAATCACCACTTCGCAATTTTCACGCCAAATAAAATTAGAACCGAATTTAAGAATTTTTTTCTTCCCTCCCCGAGTACCAACCTTGTATAAATCATTCTTATCTAAATGCTACACCAAATGATACATTTAATACCAATACCAAAGCCAAAAGATTACGGACAAAACGACTTGTGACATGCCAAGACTAAACGAGCTCTCCTCATAGATTTGGGTTAACGACGAAATGATTTTACGAATCGCTACCTTCTACAATAATCGAATATTTCCCCGGAATAGGCAATTACATCGTCATCTCCATTCCATTGCGGGGATTATGTTGTATGAAATTTGAATAATTTTGCATTGTGATTTGACATTTTGATGAAATAAACAGCAGTTCCGTAATACGTAGGCAATATGCTGGGGTTTTCATTTTCTGACTATTTTCGTCGCTGCTGTTTTGATAGGAAGATCAATTCTGGTTTTCCCATTGCAGCATCGCCATTTCATTTCATGTTCCGCCATTGATAACGTAACTAATAAATATGTAATTATATTTATTTATATTTTTATTTTATTTTAGATATAATTATATTTTATCATCTGGGACTTTTAGCGGACTAGGTTGAGTGTCGTCGGCTCTCTAACTATTATTATCCCATTTCACACAGTCCATTCTATATCTTCTTTGGTCTTCCTAATCTAACAGTTATCCAAATTCATCCACGAAACTTTCCTCACGTTTTCATGAACAATAATGCAACGTGATAACAAGTGCTGCGTCTAAACTAAGCTGAAAAGCTTAGCGATCGTGTGACGCGTGGAACAAATCCGATTATGGACTTTACACTAAAGTTAGTAGGAAACGTGGTATTAGATGTTATACGACTCTAATACCGTACGTTTTGATTCAAGCATGAAAATTAGACAATTGGTATTTCTCCTTCATATTTAAAACTAGCTGTTGCACGCGGCTTTGCCAGCGTCCAATTTACATATTAAAAACTTCTTCAAAAACCACTGGTATCCATGGTGAAAACAGCATGAAAATCGGTGCAGTTTTTGAGTTTTTCGCGAACAAACAAACAGACAGGGCGGAGGACTTTGTTTTATAGTATGAAGTGATACGAGTATAAATTTCAGTTAAGGTGAATTAAGACTGAAAGAGTTAGTTGAAAATGAATGTTAATCGGTATTTGTCGGTTTGGTACATTTTAACATTTTCGTTTAAAAACACGAAAGTAAAATTGTTCGATCCAGTCCGGACACGGCTCCGAAAACCGGACTATCACAGATACTATACTGAAAATATCAGTCTACGTGTTTCGTATCATTGGGCAATATTGCTTTAAAACTCGAAGAATGCACAAATTTAATTATTCGTATCTTTTGGCTCATTGCATCTGCTGATCCAAAATAAAATATAAAGAAATATCCTTCACATGTCGCTCTGAATTGATATTAATTGCTGGATGCTGTCAACGAGAATAACGGCTGTTAAAGCCGTCTGCTATAACAGGATATTCTAAAATTACTTGTTAGTTAGCGATCATGCATTCTTTATGTTAGTTTTAACTAGTTGACCACAAACTATACGCTTCGCCTTTTGCGACAGCGATCAAAATAAATTTAAAAAAAAAAAACGCTAAGAGCAGGCCACGAGTCATTGCGACGCTTCTAGAACTTAGAGAAAGGAAAAATGACGTGCATATGTGGCTTGATGCAAGTCGAATCCTTTTAGAAATGCGTGAATGGGTCATAAGGCTGAACACAGACTGATCAATTCTATAAATTCTACTGTTTTCCGGTCATTATAACCTGGATATCTTTAAAAGTTCTAATGAATCGGTTTCTTCCAGGCAGGAGTGTTCCACCCTAAGCCGCATCATCGCTTCAAATCTGCGGCCTAAGGCCCCGTTCCCACCATGTCATGATGACAGATAATTGTGTAGATTTAAGTGTCGTGGCTTGAGTATTTAAATGGAGGTGCTCACATACATATAGATGACGACGCGATTACTGACTGTCGTCCGCAAATTTTGCCAAATAAAACCAGCGATAAATTCATCGTCACTACATAGTGAGAACGGTGCCTAACGTAGTAAGTGTAAAAAATCCTCTCATAATTAAACTAGAGGTTGATTTAAATTAACATATTCAAATTATATATAATCTAAGAATTAATGTGTGTTGTAGTAACATTGATTACGTAACTTTGAATACAACCATTTACTAAATTGAAAACTTTTCCAATATTGACAAAGTTGACGGCAACTATCACCTACTTAACTAGCTACCTAGCTTTGCTATAATATTATATTGGGCTCGACTTATAGTCCAATAATAAGTTTTTTTTTTTTTTTATATTTGAACTTTGGAAATTTTATTTTAAACCACAGACTAATTATTTACAATATATACACACTAACTCTATACTAGAAATAAAAATATGTACAAGTATCAAAAAGGGTTACAGGGCATCGAAAAATCCGTCCACATCGTTGCCAACAGGAAAAGTGCCCAGAAGGCTGGCAGCATTGCCACGTTGAATGGCAATGCTGATTCTTTGGCCAAAAAATAGGCCCGCCCTCTGGTCACGTGAAGAGTCGACCAACCGTTTAGAGATTTCTCGAAATACTAAGTGGGCACTCGGACCCCATGGCCCTAGTGTTTCAACCCCAAACGGCTCAAACACTTAATTACCGATTGATAAGATTGCTCAGTATACAGGGTGTAAACAACCTAATCACGAAGCCGTCAACCAAGCATTCTGTACATCAAACTAACGCAAAAGTTTTTGCTGGGGAACAACTTTTTTTTTGGGGTGAAAATTCATGTTTTGTGGTGGAACTCAATGTAACATACTCAAAACATTGTGTTGGTTAATGGTTTGAATAGTACGAGGGTCGTGGATTGTTTCTTGATAGAAAAAAAAAAACAGTAAAAACTTGTCAAAGAATTCAAACTTTGACCCCCAATATCTCCGACACCAGAAGGTTCCCAGGTATAGTAAAGAGCAAAAAAAAAATATCACAAAGATGGAGAAAACAAGTTAGTGCCTTTCGGCGTCGTCAAGAGGTCTTTTCCACCCTTTTTAATATCACGATTTTACACGCAGCGACTGTTATACGATCTTTAAAACCCAATTACTAGTGAAAACTGAGATCGCAAGGGCGCGGTCAGATTGAGTGTTATTTACTTTGCCTAGTTTAATAATAGCTGAGTTTAAGTTTACGAAGAGATTGCTGGTATTAGGTTAGACCGAAATGTTTGAATAACTTTATATCTGGCCCTATTTAATGATACCATAATTTACTCTCAACCCGTCTAAAGATTGATGAGCTCTATGAGTGAAGAATACATGACTCATTCACTTAACACCGGGTTTCGTAATGTGGTGTTATTTTTTTCTGGTGGAACATAAATACCAATAACATCGACATTTATTTTAATGGCTGATTGACTAATGTCCGATTATAAACAAGTGGTGGCTTAGTATGGAAAAGTAATGAAAGCTAATTTCTCTTAAAATACAACAATTGGGAATCTGAATTTTTGGTCACTATAACTTCTTTATACAGAATATTAATTAGGTAACTAGATGACCCTCGCAACTTGTCTGCGTCACATAAGACGTGTTCTAGGAGAGAAAGAAAGAGGGTTAGAGAGAGTGGGTCGTTGGCTCCTATAATATAATTCGAAAGTTACAAAAACTTTATTTATTTTTAAAATGTCACTTACAGGATAACTTCCGTGATTGTTATTTATATTGAGGCCCCGATATTTCGACGCTGTTGCAAGCGCCATGATACCATTAATGTGACATTTTTAGTTTTGAAACAGTGTTTGAAAAACTTTCGTTGTTTTACCCACGCACCACTTGAGTACCATTGAACAAAGTCTGATAAAATTTAGTACCTAGTGCGAACCAGTTGTTCCTGTGATTGGCGCGTATAACAGACACATTCTTTAGATTTATAATATAAGTATAGATAAACAACATAGTTATCTAGGTACAACATCGACATACAAACAGAAATCTTTTCTTTAATGGGTTATTTATATTGCTAGAAAAAAAATGTAATACTACCTACAGCTGCAAAGTTGTTGTTATATCAGTTTAACGAAATTGTGATGGGAAAATTTCCCTGTGGTGCTCTTATGTGTAACAAGAACTTGTTTTCGCGAACTTTTTAGAAGAACTATTTAGGAATAAATTGTTATTTACCTATGCAGAATGTAAAAAAACCCTTACATACTGAGTTTTCATACTGAGTTTTCTCCGTGCCTCGGAAAGCACTTTAAGCTGTTTGTCCCGGCTGTCATTTGTCCATCTTTAACAGACGTTACAGGAAGTCAGTGGCCCAAAAAGTCTGAACACCAGTCTTATCAAGTGGTATCGTATTACCCAGTATTAACTGGGTTGTGGAGGTCAGATAGGCAGTCGCTCCATGTAAAATACTGGTATTCAGCTGAATCCGGTAAGACTAGAAGCCGACCCCAATATAGTTGGGAAAAAAGGCTAGGCAGATGATGATGATGACCTATGAAGAATGTGAATAAGTGTCACCGTAAAATTGTAAAACCCGTTAGATTATAATCTATCTAGTGAGATTGTAAACTCTTGAAAGATTGTCAAACGAACATACTGCTTACATTTTAACGCATTATTTTTCGGTAGATTATAATATCTATCAAAGTGAAACCATAATATTGTGAAATGCATGCGACGTAAGTATCTCTGCCCCCATAATCGGGACTTGGGGCACTCCGACGTTGGGTTGGTTGGGTTTCTTTAAACCCTGCAGACAGATCTATTCGTGGGAGTGGTACCATGGGGCAAAGGAACCCTCCCTTCCCTCCACACCGTGCGAGTTGACTTTCGCCGCATACATTTCACAATAATGTTATGGTTTCAATTCGACAGATTTTAATCTACTGAAAAATAATGCGTCATATTGTAAGCATTATGTTCTTTTGACAATTTTTCGAGAGTTTACAACTTCGCTAGTTATATTCCAATCTAACAGTGTTTACAATGTGACGCTGACATAGACAAGGCTAATTTAATCCAACAGTAAGATCTTTTTAAATACTATTGAGTAGAAGATTGATCTATCGAGTACATAGAAGTTGACGGTCGGGTTCCGGACATGGACGTTGGACACCTCCATGTCATTTTATTTGTCCTTATACAGTTCAACCAATACTCTTTTCAATAAAATACCTATCGGATATCAACATAAATATCGTAAATAATCAACGAGGAAAAAATACACATTTTTGGTATAACACATTCCGTCCTTTGGTTTTATCTTGGTCTGATAAAATGTAATATTACCTAACTTATTCATCCCAAAGCGGTCACTGGGACGGCCTATTTCATTTGCGAGGCTTTCAGCGAACTTTTTAATATTTTGTAATAATTCAGTTTACTAGGACGTTATTAATATAGGTCTGACTTTCAAATGTCCGACAGATTATACTTTTTAGAAATCATAGTAGGCCATTTACTTGAATTGGCTTAAAGTTTAAGTACTGTTGCTGAAAAATAATAATTAGAAGGGCTGTTCTCGGTAAGTACCTACTCCAATTTATCTTGAATTTATGTTTTGAATTATTTAATTTTAGTAGGCTTATGGAAAGTAATGTTCGTTTTAGAATATCTTTTAAACGAAATAAGCACTGTGTAAAATAATTGTTTGCAAAGAGACAAGGTTTAATTAATCAAACAACCAGATCATCTTAGTCTAAATAATGAATACTGCTTCAAGATTGAATAAATATTAAATGAATACCTTCTCACTGATATTTTCAAGTGATAAAAGAACCTTTACAGGTTGGACATTCAACGGGCCAGTAAGGGGAACTACCTTAACCGCTGCTACTACACGAAAATGGCCTTAGGAGACAAGCCATTTTTTTTTTGGAAAATTGTGATGCCACTTCACAGATAAATAAAGTACATGTCATTTTACACAAAACATTTTAATGATGCCAGTCGATCCTGTTTCTAATACTGATCAAAAACTTCTATGGGACCAACCCAGGTTCGTCCCATAGAAGTTCTAGGTTCTAAAAAGTCAGAAAATCCATAGTTATTTTTACGATTTCAAAATTGAAACTGGAATTAAATAATAATCCTTATGTTAAAGTAAGTATCTAGTTCTATCCTAGACAAACTATTTCACATAAATCTCTAAAACTACAACTTACATTCAAGATGAAATCATATTCCTATCACTAAAACTATTACCACGCAACCACTGTAATATATGTTTCAAATCGAATAAATCAAAACCATTTAAATTCTGCTCAATATTTTAGCAGTCGATTCATCCATATTGTATTTGACTTTGCAGTTTCTCGTCTCGTATCGGGGAGCGTGTGTAGAGAATATTTAATTATTGTACAGATCGGTTTACAATATTCATCGAAGCTGTGGGTTTTAGTTGAGACTTTAGTTAACTTGTACACGTAGAATAATCAAAACACTAGTCTGAATATATCCGTTAAAAGTAACTTTTAGCACGTCACAAAACGCCCTTTATTCTATGAAAAGTCTAGCTATTCCTAGTCGTTTATTATAAATAGTTCTATCTACTTTTTGAATATTATGCTCAGTTAATAGTTTGGATAACAATACTGCTAACTACGGAGGCTTGTAAATGGCTAGTTGTCTATTACTTTTGTATTGTCAGCTGTAAGCCACCCAAACAAAATAAAATAAATAATATAAACGTTCTTTCAAAGAACAACTCAAAACTATAGCTATATTATTGCAATTAATATGAATATTCGTTGTTTTGTGTGCAATAAAGAATACTAACTTTATTTTTTGCTGTATTCTTCTTTTTAATAACGTAGATATTGATTGAAAAATTAAAGGATTTTCTTAGTGATCAAAAATAGTGGCGGTTCAATCCTAATCCAAATATTCATTGAAAATTGTTATGAATCAGTGCAGTGCACTGCTCTCAAAACGGTGATGGTATGATAAGAAAACTGTCTTAGAACAAAAAAATCGGAGATAATATAATGATGGTGATGATGATGTCATCTAGCCGATATCGGCTACAGTGACTGGATTCGATGACCAACCCGCATAGGGCCAGGGCAGATTACAGCCCATTCCCTCTCATAGCAAAAGATTTGTCCCAGCAGTGGGTATGTTACAAACACGTGCACTACAAACTTTATAAAATGCACAGTCTTAAAAAAAGCCATTTTGTATAAAACCGACTTCAAAAAGAAAAAGTGAAAAATAACTTTAGCTTCTGAAGTCGGTGACGTTTGTATGATTGAGTTAATTTTTTGGTCACCGACTTCAGAAGCTAAAGTTATTTTTCACTTTTTCTTTTTGAAGTCGGTTTTACTTTTTGCAAAAAAGTTTTTATTTTTCACTTTTTAGTGGTTCACATGGAAAGTGCATACCGTTACAATTACAACAAGCCCAAACACGACTAGGATACATTGTCTCATTATGGAGTTCCGTGACTCTTGGCTTCATCATCAGATCTGATGGTAGAATGGTTCTTATCAAACGCAAATGCTTCACTTGTTGTAGAAAATATAAAAATTGCTGTACGTTATCCTATAAAATTTGAAGAGTTCCCTCGATTTCGCCAAGATTCCATCATCAGATCCCGACTTGGCGACTATGGGACCAACTTGGAAGTATACCCTTTCAAACAAAAAAAGAATTTTTCAAATCGGTTCAGGCGTCTTCGAGTAATCGGGTAACATACATAAAAAAAAAAAAAAAAAAAAATACATACAGTCGAATAGAGAACCTCCTCCTTTTTGGAAGTCGGTTAAAAATAAACTTTACGCAATGAAACTACGCCACACAAAACTGCGTACATATAAAAATCAATGCTCTGAAGGTTTTGTTATCAGAATCTGTACTGTAAGTTTGTATCGTAACGCTGTAACAATTCCTTCGTAAGATACTTAGATTCTATCTAGGCTTTTGTGGACAAAGCCACCAATTTGGCCTCGATACTAAAATTTTATCTCCAAATATCGTGCGTAGAAAAGCTAAAGTTTTCTCCGTTTGAGAACTATAATCATTTTATTTGGTTACGCACCGATATTCCAAGTTTCGGCATTTGGTGACATGAATTCAAACAGAAGTTTATGTTTGAATTGGAACATAAATTTAGTGTGGGTATTCGTTATGTATACTTATTTATGCTCAGTTGACAAAGAAAACATTACAGTACTTAATTACTTAGTTCTTAATGGTAAGTTACAAAAAATACAACCGATTTCTAAAAACACTAAAAATTGCAAAATAAAGGAGACCTTTTTTTTTGTTCGGGGATTAGGCCACCCACATAAATTATAGCATTTAATAATGAAACTTACATTGATTTCTTCCTTATAACCTCTAGATTCCAGTGGTTAAATTAGCTAAGTATTGTCTAACCGGAATAAATGTGAAAAATCTGCAAAAACACTTACGAAAACCAAAATAAACAGAAAAAGTATATGTCAAAATAATGAAGTTGTCTGTCAATCACAAAAAAGTGGGTTTATAACGTTCCGTGCCACGTTGATTGTTTAAACCATCTTAACCATCTATGCGATTTAGTGTAAACCTTTAAATATAGCATTAAAAATTGTCACAGTTTTATAATATTTATTTTTATATTCTTTCTGATTCTATAATAATCATAGCAGATAATATATGATTACCAACGGGTAGGTACCGTACTTTTTTTAGTAAACGCCCCTATTCACGTAAGTATTTCCTGCCAAATGACATTGACCACAACAGGAATGATTTGACTCGCAAAAAAATATCATAACATAACTTATTTATTATGATTTTAGGATTCCGTTTTCATTTCTACGTAATATTTCTTTTAATACCATGGTAAAATGGTTACTTTTTTTTGGTGTTATTATGAATAATAAATTGAACGACCAGGTGGGCCCAAAAAAAATATCTCCTTTAGCTTCAGAAGTCGGTGACCTTTAGTTTTTTTGTCACTGACATCTGAAGCTAAAGTTATTTTTCACTTTTTTGTGTATTTATAAGTCGGTTCTATTTTTTTGCAAAAAAGTTTTTATTTTCACTTTTTGGTGGTTCACATGAACCACAGACAGACATGAGATTTCAGCAATCCCAGTCCATTTGCTATCATTTATTGAGGAGTTCGGTTGCCTATCTCCGAAGTTCTTCATCAGATCTTCATCAAATTGAAATGGGACCACTTTAAGAAAGCACTCTTTCAAAACTAACCAAATTGCATCAAGTGTGCCTATAAAATTTGAAGAGTTCCCTCGATTTCGCCAAGATTCCATCGTCAGATCCCGACATGATGACTATGGGACCATTTGGAAAGTATACCCTTTCCAACAAAAAATATTTTTTCAAATCGGTTGGCAAGCGAAGGAGTTATGCGCGAACAAACATAAAAAAAAACAGAAACATCCGAATTGAGAACCTCCTTCTTTTTTAGAAGTCGGTTACGGACTGCTCGTTGGTTTAGTAGACGCAGTTGCGACTGTTGAGCAAAAGGTCCTGGATACGATTTTCGGGTCGTACCAAGTGATATTGGGTATTTCCATCAGAAATTCCTTAGTAGCAGCCACAGTCTCGATTTGTACCCGGTTGAAGGAAATATTACATAGGTCTTAATCATAACTTATGAAAAGTGGGTGTACCTACTATAATATTAGATACACCTCTGCCTAATACTTTAGGCATTACAAGCATGACCGTGATGTTATCACAGAAAATCGCACATCATCATCATCAGCCTTTAATGTTCCCACTGCTGGGACAGGCCTCTTCTCTATGAGATAGAATTGGCTATAATCCACCACGCAGGCCCTGTGCGGATTGGTAGACGCCGGTTTCCTCATGATGTTTTCTTTCTGCGTTTTGAGAAAAACGCACACCTTTCTCTATTTGGAACTTTAGCCGTAGATTCACTAACGTTCTTTTGGCATATAGTCTTGACTTTGAGAGTTAAAAATATATTTATGAAGCGCACAATGTTATAAAACCTTTTCGCAATTTCACGGGATTCAACCTTGTTCTGAACTATATGGTAACCTGTAGAATTTGTCTGAACGGACTTCAGTCTGTAAATATTTTTCACTAATATATTCGAAATTTACGCTTTGAGGTCCCTTTAATGTTTAGTACTTGGTACAGGTATGTTGCCGTGGGCGGCTTATTAATACTTACATTAATACTCGGATTAAGAACGACGTCATGAAACTTGTTGTTTCCAAGTAAAATTACCTGGATTGATTAAACTGCCAAAAGGTTTACGCCAATCCTGGGTAGAAACATTCCGACGACCCGATTGGCGTAATGGTAGTGACTCTGCCTTACGTTCTTAGGGTCCTGGGTTCGAATCCCGGTAGGAGCAAATGTTTGTGTGATGAGCATAGACATTTGTTTTCGAGTCATGGATGTTTATATGTATAATAAGTATGTATTTACAAACAAAAAAGTATATATGTAGTATATCAACTATCTAGTGTCCACGACACAAGCTTTGCTTAGTGTGGCACTAGGTGGCGCTGTGTGTTAATGTCCAGCGATATTTATTATTATTTATTGTTTATTATTCCGATATTTTTATTTACACATATATAAAAAACATTTATCAAAGTGGACTGGAGATCTTGGGAATTTTCTTCCAGTCTACGTTAGGAAGATAGTTTAACTCGCGAACGCTTCAAATATACGCTTGTTTTCTTTGCATTTAGTAACGTTTGTAGCTGTAGAGTTTCATGAAAAAAAAGTAACTTTTGTTTCTTTTTACCGTTAGATACGCAAGCATGCTTTTTACTGACGACCTGGTGAAGGTTGCAGGAATCCGTTGGATGCGAGTCGCACGGGACCAGTCAATGTGGCGACACTTGGGGGAGCCCTATGTCCAGTAGTAGACGTCTTTCGGCTGAAATGACAATGATGACGACGCATGCAATATTTTTTCACAATATGAAAAAGCGTCGTCGAACTGTACTTAATTTTCAAAAACCTGCTACGTATTTCGAGCTTTGCGTCGCAGAAAAAGGAGAACGCAGTACTTAGCTATATCCCCGCCTACCTACTATATAACCCATCATATGTAATGTCCGGAGACCGGCGATATGCAGACATGTGTCGGGAGCAATGTGACGTAATCGTACTTACGGAAAATTCATAGCTCGTGATGGTGGCTTCACCCACGTGAAAGAAAAAACAGTAAACTTAATATATACATCGGGTATACAAAACAAAATGAATTACTATATCAACTATCTGGCGTCCACGACACTAGAGTGTGGCACTAGATGGCACTGTGTGTAATGTCTAGCGATATTTATTTTTTATTATTTTATGTAGTTACAAACAAACAAAAATATCGACCTCATTGAACGGAAATACCTGAATCATTTTGGTCTGATATATGAAAAAATATTGCTCTTTTCTGTGAAACCTGAATTATAAACCTGAAACCTGAATAGTTTTTCTCAAAGTTCCCAATCATTAATTAGTCTTCGTCATTGTCAATAACATCCGCCTATTTTTTTCCTAACTATAATTGGTGTCAGATTCCAGTCTAACCGGATGCAGCTCAATATCAGTATTTCATATGGATGTCAGTATTTAACTTGTCTATCTAACTTCCTCCACTGATATACAGAGTGTGATATGAAAATCAGCAGCTGTTCCATACATTTTGACCAGTTGTTATTAAACTAACTGATGAAACATTTCCGTTTATTCTTTGAATGATGTCCCTTCCATGTATTATAAAGGGTGTGAAAAGACTCTAAACAAAGCCGAGAGGCAAACAGTTCTCTCCGTCATTGTGTTTTTTTTCTACACCATACCTTCTAGATTATGGAGATATTTAAATTTCAACTTTTTCACATGTTTTTTTTTTAAATAGGTACATAACTTGAAACAACTCCACGACCCCCACCACTCAATCCATCCACCAACACAATATTTTGAGTGCGTTACATTGAGTTTTATCATAAAACATGATGAAAAAAAGTTGTTTCCAAGCAATAAATTTTGCGTAAAGATACTTAGTTTGATGTACAGAATGCGTTGTTGACGGCTTCGTGATGAGGTGGTTTACACCCTGTATTTAAAAATGATCCATTTCTCACAGCAACTACACTTTCAGTAGGCGTAGAAATTGTTCCCAAATTTCAAAACATTCAGTAATTTATCATAAAAATAAGTAGGCTTTGAAACAACGAACTAATTAATAATGTAAGAGTAAAAACGAACTAAAAGATAGCTGAAATCTTATCAAGAGGCACGTAAATCTAATTACCTTCAATATTTACAGAGAAAACCTCTTCGAGCGAACAATTTCTAAGAAATCTAAACAACCTGTGACGTTAACGGGCTATTTTTTGCGCCTGCCTTGTAAATTGCTTTTTAAAACCTGAATAACTCGAACGTTTTCAACAAATTAGGCTTTGTTCGGTTTTTCTGAGTCACGCAAGCTTACAGAGCTTTTTTGAAAAGAAAAGAAAAGTATTTTTTGACGTGTGAGTTGGTTGCTTTGACAAGCGTAAGTATTTGGTTGTGAATTACAGAATTATGATACCAAAAGTAAAATTATTAAGTAAATTTCCCGCGGTTAGAGAAATAACTTGAGATGTAACCGAATGCCAACACTGTACTAAGAAATCGCTTAAGCTATGTCAACTTTGTTAAGTCTTTTAAGCGTGATTGAGTTAGAAATGATGCAGCTGATTATCAGTATTTCACATGGATATTAGTATTTTCCTTGTCCAGTGGAAGGGTTATCAACACACAAACTATTACCCGCATATTCAGTTTCTCATTTGGAATCCCCCCACATTATCAGTTTTTCATCGGTAATTTAGAAAAAAAACTGTTTCCAACTAAATTGCAATCTTTACCTTGTGTTAGTGGTAAAAAGCATAATTAACTTTCACCATCAACTGCTTATCCTTTTTCCATTTTTTTGGAACGAAGTTCCTTATCGCGCGTTTCGAAAGGGGGCTAGACGGAAAAAATTCTTACGTTAAGTTGTCACGACACTTTTTGCTTTTTAAAAATAAATGAAGGTTGCAATGCGTTTGTTTCATTTCTATTTCGCATTGAACAGTGTGGTGTCGCGACGATTATTTTTGTTGAGTGAACATTATATTAGTTAATAATATAAAAAATATAATTATAACTTAAAAAAATAAAATTTTATTACAATTCCTTCACTATTTAATCGAAAGAACTTCGTTCCATCCGGGTGTCCCTTGACACCTCTCAAGTTTTTTTTAGTTTGGATCGTTTTTCAGTTTGATCGGTTGCAGTGTACTACCAATGAAGTAACTGCATATCTGACCTCTACAATCCAGTTCGCGATAAACACGATACCTAACCCAACGGAAAAATACCAGGAAAGAAAATACATACAATTTACTTAACTGTTCAAGGAGAGTAAAAAAAATGGATCAAAGAAACCCTTGAGAAAATAGAACTCGTGTATATCTGACAAGTATGAATGTTTTACACGAGTAGGATCATGCAAACAATACCTCTGACTGAGCAAGGTGGAATCTATTGTGTTGTTTGTTGTTACCGAAGGCTCACAGAGGAGAGGTATAAAAGGACTCCTCACAAAGAAAGTAATAATTGTACAATAATAATTGGTATGATAATTCGTTGTTGACGTTGTTACTAACTTGCCATTCAAATTAGAGCATTAAATCCTGTATCGTATAAATTTTATAATGTGCAAAAATTTTACAGCGAACGGACTTTGCTAGTCGCTAGCGAAACAACGTCGAACAAAAATGTCGTGTTTATCAATAACTGTGTTCGCACCTCACCACAGTGGTTCCGCGCCCTAAGAGAGGCGGACATAGGGTTTCGCGAAGGTAATAACCGTCGGTATGAATACTAATTTTTATTTTTATGTTCTTTTGTAATACTTTACGTTACAATAAAATAAAAAATACCAGATTACTGTTAAAAATATAATGGTAATCGAAAAAATTATGCATTTATTATACTTAGCAAAATACATACTACATTAAAAGTAAATTATTGGAATTTAATAACTAATTAACTTAAATATTTACACTTTTGTATTAAAAATAAAGTAAACACCTAAAAATTACTTAACTACAAACACAAAAATGGACAAAAAATATATCACTTACATATTAATAGTTTTACATATTAGGTTCTATATATATATCTAATGTAACGTCAATCTATTGTTTATTATATACACATTTTATTGTACACTGACAACAAAAACACCTCTTTTGATCGAATAGACTTCTTCTTCCGTGGTAACCTTCTTAAACCAGAAATATGAGGATCCAAATTAAGAAGAAGTCTATGTATCAGGTCGGTGTTTGTAACAACCCGTGACATTGTCCTCGTGTTGTCACGCCTAAACTGTTTAACTAACTTATTACAAGATTCGGCGGTTTCTTCCGATAGCTCACCTGTTGACAATAATGAGAGGTCAATTACTTCCGACCCATGAATGAGGATCTTTTGTTCAGAAGAGGGCAAGTTGTACCATGGATAACGATCGCGGAACTGTCTACTTTACTTAACTCTACAAGCCTGCGGCGTTTTAATCTCTTGCAGAAATCTTCGAAATCCTTCCTGAGCTGATGCTGTTGAGTGCTCGTCGAAGGCTCTATTGCTGGTCGTTGAGCTTCGTGGCTCCTTCCTGCAGCACAAGTTGGCAGAACGCAAACTTCAATTTCGTTCAGCCAGTCTCCGTATTTAGAGACCATGTGTGAATATTTGCGAGAGACTTGCTTCCATATAGCTCCAAATCTTGTACAAAGATTAGAAACTCTTTTTTCCAAGTCATTCGTAATCAAGTTCTCAACATCAGGCAGCAACTGCATCAGGGCTGGAAAAACTCGACCCGACCGCTCAATTTTGAATTTGCTGTCCTTAATAGAGTGCCAAGTACCTAGTGCAAGCATTCTTTCGAAAGAACACTCAATACTAGTACCTAAAACAAAACAAGAAAACACTTAAATGCGGATCAAACTACAATACATATTTCGTAGCAAGTGCTACGCGCCCAGGCACGCAGCGTAGACCCTAGGTGCACCTTACCGCTGCAACACACTGCAAATACAAGTTTAAAAACCTAATAGTAGAGACTTTAAGCTACATTTTAATACCAAACTCAATGGCACCAGTATACACGAACATAAGTAAAAGTTTCGACGTAAAAAAAATACAGAAATCAATATGTAAGAAATGCAGCGGCGTAGCACTCTATTTAAAAAAAAATGGTTGATTGAAAACACAAAATAGTAAAGTAAAATTATAATACATACCTGTAACTTGAATGTCCATTGCAAAATAACAGGTCACAGACAAGTGGGAACTTGAACACAAGCGTCGCGTCTTGGGCTAATTAGCGTGGTGAAAACACGGTTGATGACTAGTTAGATGCATTCACTTCCGATGCTAAAAAAGGAATGTTGCGAACAATTGATTGCGAAACCTTTTATACCCTCAGGTAGTATGACAAGTAGTGGGTACCTGAGCCAGATATCGAGGCTTAGCTCAGCCATTGACATCCGAGCCCTATGTCCTTCTACGGAACCACTGTGCTCACGGACGACGCGTAGTTAGCACGCTGGCGGCTAGCCGTAGCTTAAATTTGAGGCAACGCTGTGCTGCAGCTGTGCAGTTGCGGTGCCGGTATACTGTGCCATGACCTTGCGACCTTGAATAATATCGAAACCAAAAAAAAATATCCCGAAATTTGTGATTTCTGTCATATTTTTTGCACAATCAATTATTATATTTTCAGCAAATTATACGAGTATCATTAACAAATAAAAGCCGTCTAACACATCCAGCTCTGGTTTTACATTAAAATTGTGAGTGTCTGAAAAGTAGAATATAGATTATTTTTCTGTCAATTTACATAATAAAACAATGTTTTGAAAATAACATACAAAATAAATAACACATTTGCTGACCGTGAAGCGTGGGCCTAAAGGTGGTAGCACACTGATCAACTCGGAAAGGGATCGTCACCGCCTTGCCTATCTATCCCCTTGGCGTCAAACAGGCGGGCGTCCACGAAACGTAACCACGTAACGTAAACGGATCAGATGCTCCGGCACGTCGACTCGACTACAGCTAGGCGACGCCGCGCTTACGGCTCGCCGACCGCTGGTTGACTGACGGCTAGGCGGCACTGGTTCAATCATTTTAAATCCGAACGTTAACTCAAACTCAAACTCATTTATTTCAACTAGACCATTACGGCACTTTTGAATGTCAAAAATACAATGAAAATTCAAAGCTACAGTCACAGACACAAGGCATAATAACTTGTGAAAGTACTGCAGTCTGTTGCCCATTCCCTAGCGTAGATCTCTATGGAGAAGAACGGGCAAGAAACTCCATGGACACTCTTTTCAATCAAAAATGTTGTTACAAAATCTTGGTTACATTTTTCATGTTGAGATTATACATATATGTGAGAAAGATGTCGAAAGACGTGCACAAAAAAAATAAATCAACAATTTAAAGTAAAGCAATTCAAATGATCCATGGCAGCTAAGAGATGACCAGTCCCCACTGACAGCGCCCGTTCACGAACATGACGCATGGATCAGCGTCATTCAATTCAACCATATTGAAGGGAACTAAATGACCCGACCCACCCGCCACCATCAGCAAGACATTTAAGCAAGCATGACATTCTCTCAGCCACCAAGGCATATTCAAGTCAATGAAAGATAACTAAATGCAAATGGAGAGAGAGTGGAGTACATGGTACTCACACATGTGCTATGCAATTATACAATACTAAGAGATGGAATCTATACAATGCAAGAATATTTTTACAATCTTCTGCAGCTATTGTCCAATAAGTTTGCACCTATGGTTGCGGAGCAGGATTTAGCCAAGCATTTTCATCCTCAATGTAATCCCCAGCTTATAATATGCTTGCCATTATGTAGGCAAGCATATTATAATGTGCGTTTTACAAAAGATTTAAATTTCTCTAATTCTATTTTTTTCTAATTAATGTGGGGAGGTATTATAAAAAAAAAAAAAAAAAATATTGAATAAATGCAGATTTTTCCTAACCTATGAAATGTCCAATAACCCGTGGGGAACAGTGACCCACGACCGTCGAAACCCCCGATGGGAACCGTGCTCCAGTCATATGATATATTACAGGTTAGTTATCATCCTCAACTCTGATTATATTACAGGTTACTATGTTATAGTCATATGATGTTTTCATAGATGTTTTGACAAGGTACTGTCATGACCCACAGGAGCTGCTCAACCTAGACATCCTTAGGACAGAGCTAACCACTTTTAAAGAGGAATTTTTAGAAATCGTGCGTAACGAGTTCCAGCAACTGCGCGAGGATCTGTCCGAGCTTAGGTCCTCTCTAAAATCGACGAATGATAGGATGAGTAACCTGGAGGAAAGGGTAGCGGTGATGGAGACCAAACTAGCTCAGCCTCGAGTGACGCGGTCGTCGGATGTGGATGAGCTAATAGACCAATTAAGGAGCGATATTAATGATCGTGACCAAGAGTTGCTCGCCAATGATGTCCAGATTTCCAACATACCGGAAATCAGTGGCGAAAACCCTACCCACACGGCCATGTTGGTGGCGGCAAAAATTGGCGTGAAAGTCAAAGCGCGCGATATAGTAAGTGCTGAGCGTGTTGGCGGTAGGCGTATCAACGCCACGCAAGCGTCGGCGCCGGTGGAGACCCGCCCCCGCTTCCTCATTGTGCGCCTCGCGCGCCGCGACCTGCGGGACGAGTTGCTGGAGGGAGCGCGAGTTCGTCGCGGCATGACCACAGCGGATCTCGATCTGCCAGGCCCTGCGTCGCGCTTTTACATAAATGAGCGCCTTACGAAGCAGAACCGGGAGTTGTTTCGAAGCGCGCGTGAGGCGGGAAGTCGCCACGGTTGGCAGTTTGTGTGGGCAAAGCGTGGCCGTATTCTCGCGCGATACAAACCCGGTGATGCCACTTGCCACATCCGTGGTGAGGCTGACATGCTGCGCATATTTGGCCCGCCAGCGCCTCCGGATACCAGTGCATAGGCATTTCAGAGAAGCTCTCTTGTTTGTTTTTGTTTGTTTTGTTCCTCCAATTATTTCTAGTTTATTTCTGGTTAAGGTTATTATTTTTTATGCAGTAATGTGGACTTTAGAAGTAAGTTTATTAAAAGTAAGTGACCACCTGTCAAAAATAGCAATAATTGCCCTGTTTTTACGAGTACATTTTAAGATACGTTTTGTAACGGCAGGTGTGTGTCTCGCGGCACGCCCCCGTGAGCTACGTGTTAACCAGTTTTATAACACTACACATATTTACCTACACCTACTCATCACAAAACTTCTATTCAGTTATACAAACCTATCTTCTACTTACGACAGTGCAATACCCATGTTACATTTAATATTATACGCTATCTACATACTTATATTTATTTTATTGATGATTATATTTATTTTAATTTTTAATGACGATATTTATTTTAAACTATTATAATGGTGACGACTAAGGGAGACAAGTATTTTAAAGTTGGGTTTTTGAATGCTGGATCATTGGGTACAGGTCATGATGACTTGATTGGTGCACTTGACAGACATTGCTTTGATATTATGGCCATTAGCGAAACTTGGCTTCGGCCGGGCGAAGACGGGCGCGCTCCGGTAGTGCCCGGCTATCGTCTGCGCCACACGCCGCGACCAGTTAGTGTTCGTGATGGCCGTGGTGGGGGCGTCGGATTTTATGTGCGGCGGGGACTGAGCGCTCGTACTTGGAATAGCGTGGTAGATCCCAGGTTCGAATCCGTCGAACAAATGTGGTTAACACTCTCTTTGAACGGTAAAAAAATTGCTATAGGAACAGCGTACCGGCCGCCATGGTTAAATCTTGTCCTCTTCCTCGATGCCATAACGGATTCTATAAGTTCTTTGGGAAACTGTGATCATTATATTCTACTTGGCGACTTCAATGTTGATATGCGAGATAGAAATGGGATTAAACCAAAATACATCAATGAATTTCTTAATTCTGTTAATCTTACGCAGCTGGTCACAAGCCCTACTCACTACACAGCGTCGAGTGAAACGCTTATCGATCTCATATGCACTGACTTGAGAGCAAGATACACTGCGGTGGAATCTTTCGGTTCACTCAACGGCCACTCCATTGTTGTAAGTGAATTTGATATTAAGCGGGATAAATTCAAACCGTTCGTGGTAAAATATCGGCCTCTTAAAAATGTATGCACGGATACATTTAACATAGACTTATTGTCATTAAATATTGGTACCATTTTAACGCTAGACTCCGTTAATGATATGGTACATGTATATAACACCCTTATAACTGCCTTGTTTGATGTTCACGCACCTGTCAAATCATTTACAGTAAAAGAAAAATCGTATCCGTGGATAACAGACACAATCAAAATTATGATGCGTTTACGTGACGAAGCACTAAATACATATAAAAAAACGAAGTTGGACTCTAAAAACAAATACTACAAAGACTTGAAGCATTTAGTGACTAGTTCTTTGTACAATGAAAAGACCGCGTATTTCAAGCATGACATTAACAATAAAATAAAAAACCCCAAATTGCTCTGGAAAAATCTCAAATCCACCTTATTACCGTTTAAACCTAGACAAGACCTTCCGTCGCATTTTACAGATCCTGACCTGATTAACAGAAATTTTCTGAATGTTCCCGGCAACCCTGTGGCAAGCGCATCGTTAATAGATTACTATGAAAATCATAACCACGGTGAGGCAATTTTTACAATCACTCCAGTGGACCAGAACACTGTCTCTCGCACTATCGCTAGTCTCAAAAGTAACGCTGAAGGCTGCGACAAGATAAATCTGGAAATGATTAATATGACTTTGCCGCACACGTTAAATGTTTTAACTGACTTAATAAACCGCTCCATCGTGACGTCAACTTTCCCTGACCAATGGAAAATAGCCTCCATTAGGCCCTTGCCAAAAAATTCAAACCCATTAACTCTAAAAGATCTACGTCCTATCAGTATACTACCATGCTTATCCAAAGTATTAGAGAAAATTGTCAGCCGCCAACTTACGCAGTTTCTGGAACAGAATAACATTTTACCAGATTTACAATCAGGGTTCAGAAAACAGCGCAGTACATCTACTGCTTTACTGGATGTAACTGACAACATTTTATGTGCCCAAGATAAGGGAATGTGCACATTACTAGTCTTACTAGACTTTTCCAGGGCATTTGACGCTATTAATATACCATTGTTATTGTCAAAGTTAAAATATTATGGTTTCGACCCTGAAGCTATACAATGGTTCCGCAGTTACTTAAGTAACAGAGAGCAACTAGTAGACCTTCGTTTGAGTGACGGCACGACTCTAAGATCGGCACCTATATCCGTAGAAAGAGGGGTCCCGCAGGGCTCTATTTTGGGTCCCATTTTATTCATTTTGTACTGCGCAGACATAATTAGATGCCTACAGAAATGCAAGTACCACATA
Organism: Xestia ashworthii; assembly: GCA_950022955.1. NCBI lineage: Eukaryota > Metazoa > Arthropoda > Insecta > Lepidoptera > Noctuidae > Xestia > Xestia ashworthii. The sequence continues at coordinate 3,722,847 of OX465555.1, read as the reverse complement.
TACGCCGACGATGTACAATTATATATTTCCTTTCGACCAGACGATTATGACAGCGCCATTAAGGACCTCAACGAAGATCTCCAACGAATCGCTGTTTGGTCCGAGGAGAACTGCTTGTCGCTAAATCCAACAAAAACAAAGTATATGGTATTTGGTACCAGACAGCAGTTGGCTCGACTACCTAGGACTTTTGACTTAGAACTAATGGGCGAACCAATTGAGCGAGTGTATGAGGCGCGAAATCTTGTTCTAACGATGGACAAAGACCTTCGTTTTGAAAAACACGTAGCAGACTCGATACGAAACTGTTTTTATCGCCTGAAGGTTTTGTACAAGATGAGGCCTTATTTATCCGAAGCGCTACGGGAACAACTTGTGGAAACCTTAGTCTTGTCTCGGTTGAACTACGCCGACACTGTGTACGGCCCACGCCTTTTAGCTCGTACAGATCGGCTCATACAAAGGGTACAAAACGCGTGCGCTCGATTTTGTTATAACATACCTCGCAGAAATCATGTTACACCATTTCTTAACAAGCATTTATCGCTAAAAATGAAGTCGAGACGCAAACTACACCTAGCTTGCCTTTTATTTGGTGTGGTGAAATACCAAAAACCGGACTACTTGTATAACAAACTAAGCTGGATAACAAGTAGGCGTGAATGTGGTAGAAGACAATGTTCACAACAACTCTCGAGTCAGTCTCATAATACAGCTGCTTTTAGAGGCACCTTTCGTTATGCGGCATCCAAAATATGGAATAACCTGCCTCCACCGATAAGACAGATCAACACGATAGGCACTTTCAGAATTCGTTTACGGCAGTTTCTCATAGAAGCGCAACGCAAGCTAGATATGGTTGTCCTAAATGAATCCATAATTTGATGAACGTCCCTACCTTCCTACCTAATTAAATGTTTTCATTATTGTTACCTATTATTTTTTATCAACACTGCATTTATTTAATAATCCTGGACACTTTTATTTATGTTATATATTTTTTTTTTTATAAATGCCGTCACACTGCAATTATTTAATAATCCTGGACATTTTATTTTTATTTTTTGATTGTTATTTTTATTAAGCCGTCACACATCAATTATTTAATAATCCTGGACATTTTTTTTTTTTTTTTTGTTAATTTTTATTTAATTCTTATACAAAATCTAGTTGTTGACAAGCGCTTACCTGATAACTACCTCCTTTTCCTTCATCTATTTTCACTTTCACTTTCGCTTCAATATGCTTCAATGACCTATTAACTAGTCACACCAATCTACTGTTAGGGAAAAATGTTTCCGTTTGATTTATGGCATGCAGCATATTGTGACCGAAATGCAATAAATATTAACACTGAGCGTAAAAAGTCATCGTGCAAAACAGGTTCTTTTATCATGCGACCGTCCCATTTATGTATCTCCCTGCTTTTCTTATACGAGTATGTACATATATTTCTGATTTGTTTTTCACTTTCGTTTGGTCACTCTAATTTATTTATTATTTGTTTATTAAATATTATTTTTTTATTTTTTTCTAGACATAAAGGTCATATATTATATAATATATTTAAGCACCTACTCACCACCACCATTGACACACAATATAAAGCTGCTTCACATCCGTAACCTCACTAATCCAGGTCCAGTTGAAAACCAGCGTCGGGCACTAGTTGTCCGGCATTTTGCTGAACTGGGCCTATTTGGCGCAGCCGTGAGGCACACAGTGTCACATTATACCTACTTTTTCGATTTTTATGTTTGGATTTAAGTTTTTCTTTTCTTTTTTTTACAAGTAGGTAAGGTTTTTAAAATAATTTAGATGTTTTTTTTCTTATTATTATCACTTTTTTTTTTTTATACCGTGTGCACTTGTGGCGTGAGCCAAATAAATGTTTTTTCTTTCTTCTTTCTTCTTTCTATATTAATTTCCTTTAACAGTTCTCTTAGAGAATCGCGTCTACGTAATTCATATATGGCTCTGATGGTTCTGTTCTGCAGAATAAAAATAGAAAAAAACCAGATTATATTTATATCAGATAGGATTTTCTAAAAATCTTAAGATTTCTGGAGATTTTATTAGAAATTATTGCTTTATGGCTGCTAAATGTATATGCGTCTAGTTAGAAATGTAAGAAAAAAATAATATTTTATACATTTCCAAAGTTAGAAACGACGATTTGAACGTGACCTTAAGATTTTTTATCATGTAGTGATTTAAGCAAACCATGAATTAACATACATAAAATTACCTACGCCTTTTTCCCATGGGGGTAGGCAGAAACCACAGAATGACGATCCTTACACACATCCTCACCTTTCACTCATCCTTTCAACATGACAAAACGGTACAAGTATACATTTTATTTTATTTTGTCATAAAAGAGCAAGAAGAAGATAATTGTTACAACGTAATTCTAACAAAAACTTAGTCAGCATTACCCATCATCAACATCAGCCTATTAATGTTCCCACTGCTGGGACACAGGCGTCCTCTCTATGAGAGGGAATGGGCATTACCCAGTATAGTGAAAAAGCCATACAAAAATATACTAATAAAACCATCAATCTACCATAAAAAATTGAGACCATCAAAATTATTCTACAAAAATATATTGAAAACATGAATTTTCTCACGTTTTCCGATAAATATCCGATTCTTAGTCACACTCCAGTATCGATGGATAATACATTGCCGCAGACTTTGATGAATGCTTACGATAAATACGTCCCGACGCGATATCTCAGGCAGACTACAAAAACTAAAAAAGGATGATTTATTTCCACCGTATTCATGGGTTGTATGAGAAGTATTCATAGTGCAAAATTAGATTTGTTTAAAACTGACCATGGATTTATTCTCACCAAAATAGATACCACAACTTCTACGGAAATATTGCTTACAGCAGCTGCTTGTTTGATAAGTAAACGTACCAACTTAACAAGCGAGAGTTATCTGAAAACGAATGTCTGATAATCCTAGAAGTGTAAAGAAAAGTATAACAAATCATAATTATAATTATTTAGAAAATAAACCTGATGAGGCATCAATTTTGACAAGTATTGGCACAAGCAAAGCGAAACTTATACCAAATACTGGGTGAAACAAAGCCACGGATGATGGTGACGTGAATTTGAAAACTTTCAGCTTTTCTAGCACTTTTTTCATTTATACCCTCTTAAATTTGAAATGAAAGAGAGAGGCTCACTAAAATGAAATCCATACCAAGGTTTCATTTTTAGATCAGGAACTCATATAAAATTTTCCAAGTCATTCAAATCCCGGATAATCTGCAAACCACAATAACTTAAGATTACATCACCCTACTACGAAACCCTCTACACACAGAAATTCTAATAAAAACAAATTGAATATCCAAATCGTCCGGTCTCTTAAGTTTTGTCCATGACACGTTATTTTCTCCGACTCTGTCCTCAAAGTTTCAAGGGCCGAACGACAGGATTTGCGGGACCCACATCTACCCTATATGACTCTCAACAATTTTGTTCCTTTTTCAAATAGAAACAAGTGACATGCGGCTGACGGCGGTATGTAGGTTTTTTGGTGAATATTTTTTTTTCTTAAATTTGACGTGTATGAATATGAATTGGGGATGGTTGTTTGGATTCGAAGTGGCTGAAGACTTGCTGTTGTTAAAGTGATTTGGTGACTAGGTTGTTGACCATTATATTATTTTGTGTCATGATGAAGTCTCAGAGTTGAGGACCTCGTGGCTCAATGGTCAATCTTTAAGCCGTGCTTGCCTAGGTTGGCCTGTGGATGGGTGACCACCCTTACCTACCGGGTTACCTCCGTGACTCGGAAAACGCGTTAATCTGTTGGTCCCGGCTGTCATTTGGCCATCTTTGACAGTCGTTACAGATAGTCAGTGGCCCAAAAAGTCTGACAACCAGTTTCACCAAGTGGTGTCAGACAGGCAGTCGCTCCATGTAAAATACTGGTATTCAGCTGCATCCGGTTAGACTGGAAGCCGACCCCAATATACTCGTAGTTGGGAAAAGGTTATGCAGATGATGATGATGAAGTCTCCGAGTTTTGAAAAACATGTGGTAAGTGACATAACTTTTGACTGTGACCTAGTTTTCTAACACTATCTATTTTGGTTTGAGGAATTCATGTCATAATTTTCCTGCCCATGTCCGTCCCATGTTACATAGGGTTGGCGCAACCCTTTTTTTATTCCATTCTTCTCTATCATCCGTCACTATCATTTTACTCCTTTTACTTACGTATCTTTACTCCTTTTTAACCGACTTCCAAAAAGGAGGAGGTTCTCTATTCGACTGTATGTATTTTTTTTTTATGTATGTTCACCGATTACTCGAAGACGCCTGAACCGATTTCAAAAATTCTTTTTTTGTTTGAAAGGGTATACTTCCAAGTTGGTCCCATAGTCGCCAAGTCGGGATCTGATGATGGAATCTTGGCGAAATCGAGGGAACTCTTCAAATTTTATAGGATAACGTACAGCAATTTTGGTATTTTCTACAACAAGTGAAGCATTTGCGTTTGATAAGAACCATTCTACCATCAGATCTGATGATGAAGCCAAGAGTCACGGAACTCCATAATGAGACAATGTATCCTAGTCGTGTTTGGGCTTGTTGTAATTGTAACGGTATGCACTTTCCATGTGTACCAAGCACATGTGAACCACTAAAAAGTGAAAAATAAAAACTTTTTTGCAAAAAAAAAACCGACTTCAAAAAAAACCAAAAAAGCGAAAAATAACTTAGCTTCTGAAGTCGGTGACAAAAAAATTAAATCAATCATACAAACGTCACCGACTTCAGAAGCTAAGTTATTTTTCACTTTTTTGGTTTTTTTTTAAGTCGGTTTTATTTTTTGCAAAAAAGTTTTTCTAACGTATCTTTACTCCTTTTTCTTACGTATCTTTCCTCACACAATTTATCCATCATTACCTTGGTCTTTTATAGGTCTTGATGGAAAATCATGAAATTTAAAGAACAGTTATAAATTCAATGGCATAAATTCAATAAGATAGAGCACTTTTCATGGTTTTCCTTTCATTTAATTTATCATGTTTGTTAGAGAGATTTGATCCATATGATTGATCCAATCGGTTGATGTCAAAAAGGTACAGAATGTTATTTTTTTGAACTTTAGTCGTTCCATCCCGGGTTCGATCCCCGATTGTGGTTTCGAAAATTTGCAAATGCAGATTTGTTACTTTTAAAAAATAAAGGAATGTATTTATTTATAAAATAAATGAATTTGCTATCTCCAGTATTTCGAGTACTTTCCCTCCAGGTGGCATTGAAAAATTCCACCTTGTAAACTACAAACAATTAGGTACGAAATATAAATACTTATGAATTTGACAGATACCATGGGATTTTTGTCAAATTAAACATAATTTTCTGCTATGCAGCCCGTCTGTCTCTATACATATATCTTCATTTCAGTTTAGAGAGCACAATCCCTATTAAACCTTATGACCAAAGACTTTTACGATACCCACAGGTGAATCCACAATCAAACTTTATCGTACTCTAATTAACTTGATTGGTACTTGGTACTAATTACTACACTAAAAGATAAGGTTTCCTTATTGTTTCCATCGTGAACTCCGTTCAATTCGATTTCTCATTTCGTTAGCTATATGGCTTCTTCTGACTTTTTAATTGATTTATTCGTTTTTGATTCTCAATCAGACAGAGCACTGTGAATGAAAACTCTGTAAAGCTTTTTTAAAGTTTGCGAGTAAGAATTTCCTAAACACCGCGTAAAATTAACGTGCAGTAGTATACATGGGACTTAGTACATAAATGGAAAATGTGGTTGTAGTACAAGGTACACCTCTGCAGAACCCTTTGAGGATTACAGGCGTGATGTCATTAGTTTCTGATTCTGAATCGTAGAAAGAGCACTGTTAATAAATTATTTAAAACTTTTTTTAATGTTTGATTTGTATATTCTATTATCTACTAACTGCGTTAAAAAAAACTTAGCTGTCTGTAAAGTCGGTTTACGGACGATAGTTTAACGTGACAACGTTATAACAAAACATTGATGAAATGATTGCATACATACGCTCCGATCGTAACGTTACAATGAGCGTAACGGGACAGAGCGTAACAGGACACTTTTCGTGCGTGCAGCCGGTGTTCATCTATTTATTAGACGTTGTCACGTCAATAAATGTGAGAACAACACAGTAGCAACAAAATTATCAATAATAATAAATTACAGTTTAAACTGCTTGTTAGCACCAATCTGAAATTCATTTAATTTTCATTTATCGAACCATCCTCGGAACCATTTGCTTCAACTTATTACCTACGTCATTAAAAACATCATTAATATTTTACTGTAATACCGGATAACTGGAAAAAGGGAAATCGACTGCAGTATACAAATAAAACTTTAAAGAGGGTTTAAAACGTGATATCAAATTATGAAGGCGGCTTTTAATTGTCTCACTGCCAATTTGAGCCACTTTTTCATAAAGTTTTAACTCACTGCAGGTACTCGAGTTGGTATTGAGAGAGATTTTGAATTTGTATGGGACAGCAGATTTTTTTTGTGACTATTATCTTGGTTCGATAGAGGTGGTCTGTATCAGACCCTCAAATACTGGGTGTAAAAAGTAAATTCACAAAGCAGAAAGGCACTTATTCTCCCTGCTACTGCGATTTTAATTTTGTTCCGTACCATACCTGGGAACTTTCTAGTTACGGAGATATTGGAGTTCCAACTTTTTACAAGTATTTTTTTTTAATATAACTTTTTAATGATAAAACTTTACTTTCATGACCCCCTTTTTTTCGGATGGGAAATCATCAAATGACTTCTCCCACTCTGGGCGGAGCGGGAGGGAGTGTCAGACTTTTACTGACTAAAACCCATCCATGTTCCTTCCTCGCCCTTCACGTTCCGGGGCCACGGTATCTCTTCCGAACAGTCCCGCAACCCCGGCAGGCTTCGGACCTTGATGACACCATAAGGGAGGGGATTCAAAGCATCAGTACAATGATTTGAGAGCGTAACATTAAGTTTATTGTGAATTCTTACCCCAAACAACCACTTAATGAGTAAATTGTTTAAATATTTATTTAGTGTTTAAAAAAAGCACGCACTCATAGCGGATCGCAACGAGTGCTACGAAAAACGTACGTGACGGTCACGCGAGTTCAACAAAAAAAAATAAACAAATTCTCTTTCATATCATTCTTCACCCGATCCATCCGTCTTACCTTTGGCCTCTTCCTCTCAATTTTTTTTTTTTCATTCATATCTTTTAGTCACATACGTTTCATGCCTTCTCATTAAATGTCCATACCAAGACAAACAAGTAGTATCTAAGTAGTATATCAACTCTCTGGTGTCCACGACAAGCCTTGTTGCTTAGTGTGGCAAAAGATGGCACTGTGTGTAATGTCCACGATATTTATTTATATATTTATTTATTTTAAACAATGGACAGTGATTGTAAATAACAAAGCTTTATCTGTCTTTATATACCAAACCAAAACCCACACGTAAACATCATTCATGCGATAAAACCACATTGACCCTTCTAATCCGCTTTATTTCGTTTTCGCAATTAAAAAAGTAAATACGCGCCCAACCATTGGGCCCGGACATAATTAGAGCTATTGAGCATCGTTAAGTCAGTACAAGTTGCCTGAGGATAATCTCCACTTGGTTTAAACATGTCACGTTTTGATGCTTAGCGGTCCAGATGTCGGGGAACGAGTGTTTACTCCACGAAACATTGGTCTCTGATTCTTGACAGTAAGTCATTTGTAAAAATATTATTCTGGACCTATATCATCATCATCATCATTTCAGCCGAAAGACGTCCACTGCTGGACATAGGCCTCGCCCAAGTGTCGCCACATTGACCGGTCCCTTGCAACTCGCATCCAACGGATTCCCGCAACCTTCACCAGGTCATCGGTCCACCTAGTGGGAGGTCTTCCAACGCATCGTTTTCCGGTTCGCGGTCGCCACCCCAAAACTTTTCAGCCCCGTCGGCCATCCGTTCTGCGAGCAATGTGCCCTGCCCACTGCCACTTAAGTCTGTACCTACAACGTGTTTGTTAATATTAGCAGCTGGTAGCTATTTGATAAAAGCCGCACGGGTCGATTTTCAAGGTTAAGGCCCATCCATGGATGGGTGACCACCCAGTAGCCAAAGTTATATGAAGAAAACTACGTTTTTAAAAAAAAAAAAAAAAAAAGCAACGCCTTTGGTCCTGGTTGTCATTTGTAGATCTTTCGCAATCATTACGGGCAGTCATTAGCATGATTAAGTATCTAGGATTACTTTCAAACTTACTATTCCAAGACAAACATAATGATTTATCTGCTCTCCATGAAATTCAATCAGGTGTACCACAGGGTAGCATATTGGGCCCAATATTGTACCTTTTATACACCCAAGACCTTCCAGCAACAGACGACACAACGACTGCGACCTTTTCAGACGATACTGCATTACTATCTTTCCATAGTAACCTGGAAACTGCGTCACTGAATTTGCAAAGGCATTTGAGTAAAGTGGAGAGGTGGTTGAAACAGTGGAGATTTCGAGGTAACCAAACTGAGTCTATGGGCTGATGTCTATGGGCAACTACAGTACTTCCTCAAGTTATTATGCCTTGTGTCTGTGACTGCAGCTTTGATTTTTTCTTTGTATTTTTGACATACAAAAGTACCGTAAGGGTCTAGTTGAAATAAATGCTTTGAGTTGAGTTTTGAGTTGAGTTCTATTCACGTCACCTTTACACTTAGGAAAGAGACCTGTCCCCCTGTAAATGTATAATGTCAATGGCGAAGAAATACCTACAGATCATTTCGATAGACGACTCAATTTGCAACAAGTACATTGGGACACAGAGAAAGTAACTCGATACAAAACTACGAGGTATGCACTGGCTAATCGGCCGACATTCACAGCTAAAAGATCAAAGTAAAATGACAGTTTACAAATCCTTCCTAAAACCAATCTGGTCATACGGAATCCAACTGTGGGGTACAGCGAGCGTGAGCAAAATTGAAATACTTGAAAGGTACCAAGGCAATAAGAACAATGTTTAACATTCCTCAGCGTATCAGCAACAAATACATACACTTGGATCTTAGCTGTCAAATCATACAAAGGGACTTGCTCGTGTTTTAAATAAAGAGGGTAGCTGCTTTCGACATGTGAGACTAAAACGAAGAGACATAATAACATTGAAAACCAGATTCACCACAAATTGAAGAGTAGCTTCTGATGAAATATTTCATCTCATAGAAGCTCACTACATAAATACACCAAAACAGATTGAAAAAAGAACAGATGTATGGCTTATTGTCTATAAGAGAGATTGCCATGTAGCAGTTAAAACAAAAAGAAACAAAAAACTTACTATTCCTAAATGCTAAAAATTATAAACAGGCTTGAATTGACAAGTTTTGACAAAATGCCTCTTTTTATTTCAATTGTGTTGAAAATCAGCTTAAGACTACGCTAGTTAATGGCCCCTTTTTCATGAATTAATACTGCTAAATTAATTTTCTTATTTCCATTCCAGAACAAAAGATTTATATTTACCACTAGAAACAAATAAACTGTATACTTTCTTCATCCAATTACGGATGATTGAGTTAAGTCTGTGCGAGTTGGCAGCGGATAATCCCCTCTTGATATAAACACGTCACGTATAGCGGTCTGCTTAACGTGACTGGCCGTCACGGCGATAGTAGACGCGTAGTCCCGCTTTCACGCTCCGTCCCGTCCACGACCTCTGGCGATACGATTTTGTGTTAAGCGATATTATGTGCGTGTGTGACTTGATTTGTTAACGTGAATGCCGTCGCGTCGTACTGACTCATGCTATGCTTTAATTTTGATATCAGACGCTTGCATGAGTGGTTCATTCGAGTGACTGCTCATTTTTATTTTGTTATCTACACTTAGAACATTATGCAGCTGAAGAGTTTTTTTGTTTGGTTGAACGCGCTAATCTCAGGAACTTCTGGTTGGAATTGAAAGATTGTTTTTGTGTTGGATAGTCCATTTATCGAGAAAGGTATAGCATCCCGCTACGACCAATAGGACCATTTCGTTTATGTTCCATAAATGAAAAATGAAAACGGGGAAAATGTATTCCTTTTGTGAGCTTTTTCTCTCTTTTATGTGACGCAGCAAAGCTTGCGTGCGTACTTTGTCTGCGTCACATAAAGTAACTGCGTCTTTTATCGATTTAACCTACTAAGGTGTATAATATCGATAAAAGTGTATAAGAATAAATAAATTGAAAGATGTAGATGTCGAAATCCAGCATCGTTGGATCGGTTCACAATGAATTCATTTTTCACCTATGGTTTTTTTGTAAGTACAGGCAGCGCTAACACGCTCAAGATACGATTCTCTGATTTTTGAGATTCATGTGTGTTTGTACCGTAGTTGCCTGTTAATTAAATGATTATTACTACAATTATCATCACATCGTGAAGAAACTAGCATCCTTGAGATATTTTCTCGACGCATGTATTGCCAAGGCAGAGGCCCATACAACGCTGCATACAAACTCTGACACCAGTTAAGGCATTAACTACACGATAAAGAAAAACATTAATTCATTGATCATGATCAGACTTTACTGTTTGAATTAAAGGCGCCGAATGAAAGACACTGAATGAATTTCTTTTTGCTCATAAGTACCCACTTATGAGCAATTTGATTCCACTACAGTCGCAGAGGCAACAAGCATGTCGCTTGAATGTGTAGCTCGTGGCCACGCAGTAACGTGACTGGCGTCACGGTGGCGGTAGTACGCCTATTCCCGTAGTCCCGCTCTTAGGCGATATGTCACGGCGACCGCATAAAAATATACGTTTCATGTGGATTTTCCCTTTTTGCCGTTTGAAATGTTGTGAGAAAATATTCTGTCGCATTCCGATGGGTAAGGTTTGATATAGGTAGTGTTTATTTGGTGCTAAATCTCTTCCGTGCAGATTTTCTCTCTAAAAACATTGCGTGATGGGTATCATTCAACTTATTTACGGTGTCGGACAGCCAAATCTCGAGTTCGCACTTACATTTATTAATGTTCTTAACAAAAATAAGCCTGTTCAAGTCTTGAATCGTCATCTATCATGATATTCAAGATTTTTTTAATGAAACCCGATACACGAATAATTTGTTTTGGTTCGTACGAAAAGATTGAAAAGGACAATGACCGCTATTGCGATCTTAACTGGCAGCAACTAAAGATACTGTGATGATATTTAGTGTCTCATATGGTGTATCTCATATTCATGTGATGTGTGTGATGATGTGTGCTGTAAAATATTTTGCAACAGTATCCTTACCCACTTTAAAGTAATGTAGAATGCAATACCTCATTTCCCGTTCATAATAGTCGTGTGTAATTAACACATCAATTTGCTATTTCTGCATTTGTTCATGAGCTACAGTTTTGCGATACATGGTGTGGTTTGTTTCGGTAGCTTTGACTAAATGTATCAATGCTGGTTTCCGATGTATAATATCACGCTGAAATGGTTTTTTAAAGCTAAGAGGAACAGTCGAGTCATGTCATGATGGCCTAGAGGTTAAGGCCTCATCCATGACCTCATGCATAAGGTTGTGGGTTAAAATCCGGACAAGTACCAATGTGTCTTTTTCAATTCATACTATGTACGGTTGAACAAGCTATTTGGTTTACAGTTTAACTAACATATTACACTGTTAAATGTAAACCAAATAGCTTTGTTCTTTCTTAGTTTATCTTGGACATCACAGACATCGAAAAAGTAAAACATCGTGAGGAAACCTGGACTTATAAATTAATAGAAGTCTGAAATCGCCAACTCGTCTTGAGCAAACGTGGTGATCAATGCTCGAGCCTTCTCTGTTGAGAAGCGGCCTTTGCTTAGGAGTGGGACGGTAAAAAGCTGGTATTACGTTGTTATAATTTTGAGGAACAGAGTGCCTCGTTGGTTTAGTGGTTGAAAGCGCGACTGCTAATCTTGAGGCCACAGGTTCGATTCTCAATTTTTGACGTGACAACGTCTTAAATTAGGTTGCGGCTCGGAGTCACTCATGAAAAAGTGTAACGCCCGCTCACGTCTGTTCCGATGAGTCACCGAACGATAGAGAGGACCGCCGGACCGGCGAATGCCTTGCGTCTCTCTCCCACTCAAACATGATCGGTCCGCCGCGCGCGCAGCACTAGAGAATTAAAAAAAGACGTTGTCACGTAAAATCTTCGCCCGTAAAACCGACTTTACAGGCAACCATTTTTTTTTTTCTATTTTTGTGTGAAAATCTTAATGCGGTTCACAGAATACATCTACTTACCAAGTTTCAACATCATAGTTCTTATAGTTTCGGAAAAAGTGGTTGTGACATACGGACGGACAGACAGACAGACAGACATGACGAATCCATTAGGGTTCTGTTTTTTGCCATTTGGCTACGGAACCCTAAAAAAGAGGATCCTACCCCGAAACGAGTGTTCTATCCCGGTGGCTACTACCCAGTGCCCGACGATTATTATTGGGCTGATGTATTCCCAATACATTTTTAGTGGTAATGCAATTTGAACTTAGTCAAGATGATTTCCGAATTCAAATTGAGTCCTCAAGACATGTTATTTGTTTTCCTACTAAAACTATTTGCCTACAAGTAATGTAGGCTTTTCAAGTTTAATAATTCATAACACCGTGTCTGGATCTCCGACCACAGACGTTTGCCCGTTCTCCTTTACCACAGGCAAACGAGAATTATTAATAATTATAATTAACCCGTCGATTATGAATAATTTATCAACTCTACTTCGATGTTTGTTTGTGCTAATATTTTGGCTATTATTAGTTCAGTTATTATTAACTAGCTGTAGTGAAAATGTTTTATTTTTATGGAAAGTTTAATGTTTTAGTTTGTATTGTAATTAAAATTCCTAGCATAAAGTTAAAAATATGTGGGGTAAATTGCTTGCTAAATTGTATGTATTATTAGGGTGTTATATACTTAATTACGACACTCACACTGTCTACCCGTACGAATTTCTTTTACAAGGATTTTCTTAAAACTGATTTAACTGGGTAACACAGAATACGAGGTGTAAACAAACCCTTCACAAAGTCGACAATCAAGGATTCTTTACATCAAACAAAGTAACTCTACATAAAAAAATATTTCTGGGAAACGACTTTTTTTGGGATGAAAAATCACAATTTTCGGTTGGACTCAATGTAATGCATTAAGAACTATGTGCCAATGGATGCATTGAACAATACATTACGTAGACGTATTTACTGTAAACCTAAAACGTTAAAACTATTTTTTATAAATAAACTTATAAAAAAGTTGGAACTTTGACCCCCAATTTCTCCGTAACTAGTAGAGGAGCCTTATCATAATATAATTATCACGGTCTAGCTAAAACAAAAAAAACGCAATAATGGGGAAAACTAATACTTTTCAGCTTCGTTACGGTTAATTTTACACCCATTAGGTAAAATATTACCGTCATCGCAAACAGTAATACATATTATAAATATCCGAGCCAAAAAGGGCACTGGTGTCGTAGCTTCAAAAAAAGCTCTATAATATGGAACCTACAAATGGCAAATAATGTCCAAAACATTTCAATAAATTTGTTTACTAGAATTGTGATTGAAACTACAGAACGATTCCAATTTGTAGTTAAGCCGGTTTTTGTTTGAGTAAAATATTACGTTTCGTTTAGGAACTAGAGACTTTTCGTTCATTTTAGGAAATAGAGATATCTGTTTATTTTCGTATCCATGTATCATATTCAAAACTGCAAAAGCAAAACACTATTTTGTTTACTGAAAAATAGCTTTGCAATTTAATAACGAATATTCCTGGCACCATTTTTTTTCAGAAAAAAAAAGCTAAGCTGCAAAAAAATCGCCAGCGTTTTGTTTTAGTTTATATTGAAACTTCACCTGTACGTACAATCACATTGTATGCCAGTGATACATGTGTCGTGAGTAAACTTAGCAAGAATGCTTTGACGCCCCGACCAAATAGAGGTGTGCGTACCTACTAGAATATTTCAATTTAAACTGTGTAGGTGCTAGTGACAACCTAGTGTAACCTAGGACTTACATCTTTTCATTAAAAACAAAATAAACGAGAGCAAACATATATATTTTATTGTAACGCAAAATACACGGTGTTCTGGCGCAGCTTGGTCCAGCAGTGTAATGCGATAAGCTATCTTAGATCTATATTTTTTTTATCTCAAATGGCAGATTTCCTATTGTGAATTTATCATTAAATTCCCTGAATAGTAAAAATAAGTAAAACAATGACGTCAGTTAGTAGTCAGACGCACTTGGAGAGAGACACACTTAATAAATTTTCATAACTGTCTTCTCAAAATAATTTTAAATGATATCGTAATTTTTTGCATAAATGCCTACCCTACTTATCCCAAAAAGCCAACTGGTGCATCTCTCAAAAATTAAACCTAAACATTTCAAATTAACAAACGAAGGTTCCAATTTAATTTGCATTGAAAATTTCAAATACGTTTTTGCAAATTTTCAATTCATTCGACAGCTAGGAAACTTGGTAAGTAAGTAAACGAGGCTTTTACCAACATCATTAATTAAATTGTCGAGTTTGAACGCAGCTCCTTAGTCAAATAACTGGAATCAAATAATGTACTACAGTAATTTATTGACTATGGTTAAAATATTTATTGCCTCTAACTAGAATTGCCCTTGGAGTAGGTCATAACTTAATGTAATTACGTCAAATAATTTTAATAAAATATTCCTAGAAATAACTGAAAAACAGCCATTAGTATTTCTTAATAATACTTTTACGTGCGTACGTTTTATGTTTAGCTTAGAAATAATATTTAATTTAAGCTATGTTATATCATTATCATAAAAATGTTTACCGTTATATATACATAATCATTAGATAGAAGAACAATGCAATTTAGTTTCTTGTTAAAATCATTATGTATGCAGTACAGATACATGTTGAAAACGACTCAGTGTCAGCCCTGAAAGTCGTTTCCAACATTAAAGACATAAAAAAAAATATTTTTAAGGAAAACTGATCTACAAAAACTGAAATTTAACGATATTGAACGCGTTTCAACAGACTTTGTGAAAATTGAAAGAAAAATCTATAGCTTAGAGTGCATGTAAAGAGCCACCCATTGTTTTTTAGGTTTACATTTCTGATACAAGTTTTGGGATTCACATTGTGGTTTGAGCAACAAAAAAAAAACAATCAATTAGAGCTGAGAATCAATACATTCTAAACGTCCAAAATTAACCAAGGCAGCCCTCTAAAGGTAGGCGTCCACCTATCCGCATCGGACGAATCGCATCAAACGGATCGTAGTATTCTTTGTATAGAAAGTCACATAAGTGTGTTTACTGCATGATCCGCACTGTAAGGGTCGCTTAAATCTGTTCACTTATGCTGGGGCCACACTAACGAGAAATGCCACTAATTATTGCGAAAATGGACGCATTATCGCAATAATTAATGACATTTTACGTTAGTGTGGCCCCAGCATAATACTACGATCCGTTATGCGTCCGATTTGTTCGATGCGGACGGGCACAAACACCCGCTTACATTACTTATCTATGTAGTATTTTAGCTGGGAAGGAAAAGTGAAAATGAAAGTATCAAATTCTACAACAACAAGAACTAGTCTATTCTTGTAATACACGTGCCCAAATTGTGAAGACTGGGAATTATTGAAAACAGTCTGAGGTGCCTATCGTTAGGCATTTGAATCGAAGGTTTCTTATAACAATTAATAATATAAATAATAAATAATAAATATCGCTGGACATTAACACACAGCGCCATCTAGTGCCACACTAAGCAAGGCTTGTGTCGTGGACACCAGATAGTTGATATACTACATATATACCTTTTTTGTTTGTAAATACATACTTATTATACATATAAACATCCATGACTCGGAAACAAATGTCCATGCTCATCACACAAACATTTGCTCCTACCGGGATTCGAACCCAGGACCCTATGAACGTAAGGCAGCCTCACTACCACTACGCCATTCGAGTCGTCAGCAATTGAAACGATCTTATTGTTAGGAGGTTCCATTTCCTGAAGAAAGGACCACTGGTACACACAATCGTGCGTGTGAGGCGTTAGTCAAATAAACTTCGTAATCGGATTAGCCATTCCGAAGATTACCCCCACATACAAACTTACAAACAAATTTAACCCCTCTATGTTTAATATTTGTATAGATAAAGCAAATATGAGTATTTCGTCGAATCATTTACCGTACGAAGCAGTTCTAGTAAAATTAAAAGAAATGAACACGAAATGGTTCAATGAAATTATATAGCCATTCAAATTGAGTTCAAGTTACTACCAATCAACGCTTATAAATTCAAACTCAACACAAGAACATTATTAATTAATAGACTAATTTAATTTTGAGGTTACCTCATGTTTAATATTTCATAGTTCCCAATTGGTTTCCATTTCATTAACGTATTTTCTAATACCTCTCAGACAAAGAAAATGCTGTCAGATTATTGTTTTAACTACTTTATAATATTTGGTGTTGTGTTTCTTGTGAACACGTAGTCAGTAATTATTATTTTAAATATTACTTAAGTCAATATCTGCCTAGACTTTCCCAACTATGTTAGGATCGGCTTCCAGTCTAACCGGCTGCAGCTGAATACCAGTATTTTACATGGAACGACTGCCTATCTGACCTACGTTGTCTCTTGGTAAGAGTGGTTGTTAGACTTTCGGGTCACTGACTACCTGCAACGACTGTCAAAGATCTACAATTGACAGCCGGGACCAACCACTTTATCAATTAACCTAGGAGCTCATTTTACTTATGTATATTTAATCAATATTTTCAACTAGAACATGGTTTTAAATGGCTAAAACTAAAGTATGACACCGAGGTTCATAAACATCACCTTATTAATAAGATGTCTTTCTAAGTAAAATGTTTCGTAGTGTTCATTAATTTATAGATTTCTAGGTTACCTACTATTTGCATAATTAATTCCTTTAAACAATTTAAGTACCCAAAAGATCTTTTTTTTTTTCTGAAACAATACTCCTTGACAATTGTTTATTCATAATGCAGAAATTCCAAATATAACTCCAAAATAAAACGGTACTTACAAATTATTTTCCCAACGGGACCAAACCGGTGACCTTGCTCACAAAGCGGTCACCGTTCCCTGTCATTTGTCAAATATTTTGATAAGAATGTCAACCGGAATTCTCGGTAACAATTCTGTGACACTCGACAGAAGTTCCTTCGGAAAATTTTATGAAAATTCTATGTATTTAACTCAATTAATAGCTGAAATGTTTATGAAATGGTAAGATAATTTGAACAAAGTCCGAAATCAACAAGGAGTTGATTAAGATTAACGGATTAAGGCCCCAAAGTCTTTGCAAGACCTGGGGCTGACATTGTTAGGGATTATTATTAATGGACCAACTAAGCGGCTATCTGACGGGCCTAGTGTATCCGACACTTCGTGTTACTCGTTTGGAACGGGTTAAAACGGGGCGAGAACTAAAACCTTTTTGCAATCTAGTTTTTCGTTCAAGGATTTCTTCTACGTTTGAATGTTGTTAAGTCGGGGATAGTTCATCCAAATCACAGCTGTCATTGTTTGACAGAAAATTGTATGAAATGGTTTTAATACGGCAAAAGAACGCAGGGTGACGTAAGGTGCCAATTTGCTTAATAATTAATTTCCTTAACGGTACTGCAACGCTGCTACTGTATTGTGACGCTACACTACCGAATAACATTCGTTTTATAGTCGAATTTCTTATATTTAAATCACATCTTTCAGTCTTCTAAGTTATTTCTAATCTGTCACAATGATCATCTATAATTCTTTACTTTTTTCATGTAACAAACATATTTACTTTTAAAGCAGCCAGCACTAATTAGCAATCTAGAATGATCGTTTATCATCGAACCTCTACAGTACCTGCTACATAATAGTTAAACAAAATGTTTTCATAAAAAAAGTAAAAAATATCGCTGGAAATTACACACCGCGCCATCTAGTGCCACACTAAGCAAGGTTTGTGTCGTGGTCACCAGACAGTCCTATTTAAGTATCTAACAAAAAAAAAATCCTTTAATTAAAAGATTTGAAATTGCTTTTTAAACGTAATTAGTTAGAAATAGAATCACAATAGCTAGAAACAATGATTATAATCCCAATATCCTACAAATATTGTAAATGCGAAAGTTTGTAAGGATGTATTGAGCAGACAGATAGTTTAGTACCTAGATTAACACATAGGATATTTTTTATCCCTGTAGTATGATCATACTCCAACTTAAGCTGCTGTACAAAAATAGAATAATAATAACATTAACGTGATACCAACTTAGATATGAGGCCAAAACTATAGCATCCGTAGCTACAAAAATCGTCTATTCATAAATTTCCGTTTTCTACCACCACTTATTTTTCCAAAGCACAATTCCACAAGAACATTCCCGTGTCTATTTGCTAGAAACCAACATTCCAATCTAATGGAACGTTCAATGAAATATGAGTAAAAGATAATGAAGGCAAACAGGACCGACCCATTTATAGAGGGTAACGCACTCAAACCTGAATCTTTGATAATGGCGAGATGAGATCCCGATAAATCTCACTCTATACATCAGGGTCCGTGTGACCAGAATAGCAAATACTGTATCACAGGTTCGATCTAGGATGAAATATTTGATTTACATACTTATTATACAAGGGTTTTTGTGGAGGTATCGGTACAATGTTGTTAAAGCTGTGAATGTTTGTGTTCTTACAATAAAGTATACTCCATCTATGTAGGTATGGTAGATTTAGGATTAGGATTTAGGTATGTAGATTTAGTCAAAGAAAATTTTACAAGACAAGAAAACTGTAAGATGGATGAGGCGGTACAAAGTAAAACTATCAACATCATCTGCCCAGCCTTTTCCCAACTATGTTGGGGTCGGCTTCCAGTCTAACCATATGCAGCTGAATACCAGTATCGCCTATCTGACCTCCACAACCCAGTTAATTCCGAGTAATACTATACCACTTGGTAAGACTGGTTGACAGACTTTCTGGGACACTAACTTCCTGTAACGACTTTCAAAGATGGACAAATGCGGGACCAACAGCTTAACGTGCTTTCCGAGGCACCGAGGAAAGTCGGTATGTAAGGGTGGTCATCCATCCACAGACCAACCTAGGCAAGCGCGGTTTAACCTAACGATAGACCCAAGTGGCGGTTATTATTTAGCCACGAGCTAAAACTATCAACAAAAAGTTAAATCGACATTTCTAAGAAATACTAGAAAAAGTTACCACCCAACTATCGAGAAATTACATCGATTCCTAGTTCATTACTTCCAACAATAACTGCAATTGTAGTGCTTGCAATCAACGCTGGGCAAGGACGCAATGGAAAAATTCCTTTTTAAAAAACCTTCCATCACTTTGGTTCACGCCCACAAAAAAACAATTAATGAAAACAACATTAATTAACTGTTTGCGTAACCAGTGATAAGGTCAAACACGTGACTAAGTTTTTGGTCACGCTAAGAAGAAGATTACTATTGAAAATCATCTTTCTCCTATCATTTAAAACCAAATTTATTTGTAGTCATCGAAGCATAATTATATTCTTCTTCCATATTTCTCTATTACTCGTCATTTCGTCAGAGACTTCCATTCTGGCCATATCATCTTTAACATTGTCCAAATATTCTTTTGTTTTGGTCTTCCTCTACTCTTATACTCAAAACATTCCTTATGAAATTTTCCTCATTCCTCTGCATCATGAACCAAGCCAACCGATTACCACAAAACTTTTTAGTCACTGGCGTTACTCACAGACTTATTATTGAAAAAATCTACTGAAAAAACCTTTTTTAAAATATGTAACCCCTTTTTTCAGACCCTAGTACACTAATGCCTTTTACCTCTACAGTGTGAATACAAAAACACTTTTTGTTCCATCACTGTATCTACAATATTCAAGCTTCAACAAAAAAAAAAAACAAAAATAATTTTGTAAAAGCCAAAAATGGTGAAAAAGCGCGGACATTGAAAATGTTAGCGGCTCTTTCCCCTCTATCACCGCAGGGGATCGACGAAGTAAATAAGGAAAGAAAAAAGTTTCCAAGCTACATTTGCAGTTATTGAGTTGTTCGTGTTTGAATTTGCGGAAAGTCTGCATTTAGAAAAAAAAAGGATGAAAAAAGAAGGCATCTTTATTTTCACTGTTTTTGGTTTGAAAATATTATCATTCCTTTTCTGTTACTTTGTACCGTCAAATATCATCACCATCATCTGCCTAGGCGGATTTTCCAAGTATTTTACATAGGAAAATTACCTATCTGACGTCCACAACCCGGTTAGTACTGGGTAGTGGAATAACATTTTATCTATTTAACAAAAAAAAAACAAAAAGAAGTGTTATTTACAATGTTACTTAAAAAAAATGTATTCACTGGTTTTGTTTTTGGTTATCATGTTTTTTTTCTTTTTTAATCTTGTATATTTTTGTTTTTAATTATTGCTGCATGTTTTTTATTATTGAATGTCACTTGAACTTTATATTAATATTATTACAATTTAATTGTTCCTGATAAATAAATAAATAAAAAAAACAATACCCCTTGGCAAGACTGGTTGTCATACTTTTTGTGCCACTGACTACCTACCATCATAATAATATATCATACATAATAAACATTAGACATTCAAAGCAATAATCTAATCACAACGTCACACAACATATTCAGGTAAATAAAAATGTCATGTAGGTATCAAGGTTGTAGTACCTACTTGATTATATCTTTCATAAAATCATAATAAAAAGTGTATCAAATTACACAATATGACAGTAACTTAGCCAATAAACAATACAAAACAAACATTCAGTAAAAACTCCGTTATTTTATTTTCCTTCGTTTATTTATCAACACAATTTGTTCTAAACAGGAATCAATTAAAAGGTATCAAATCTCACACCAAAAATCTTTCTCGGAATTCTTCCAATGATTTTGATTAAATCTTTCAGTGTATTTGATTAAATCAGCCCTCTTTTTTTACTTAAATTTAATCAGGAAATTGGAAAAATTGTTACACGTAAATGATAAAGAATAATGGTTTTCAGTCCGTCCTGTTATAAATCCCTGTCTTTATTAATAAAATACAGGTTGATTTATTCGGAAAATTTTAACATTGTTGGCTCAATTTCAAGTAAAATGTAGCGCAAACTAATAAATTAGAAATTTACAGCTATATTTTATTAGGTCCTGTGTTTTCTATTTTATATAAATTCTGCTTTCATGTCAGTTATAGCTGAATGTATTTGCACATTACTCAAGCATTTACGAATTCGATGTAGTAATAATTAGATGTAATAAAACGAGAATAATTTCCTGTTATGCTGTCTCCATATAGAAACTACTTACGTGCCTAGTAAATTCACATACGGAAAAGAATTTGTATCAAATATATTTTAAATAATTACGGACAATAAAAACGATGAAATTTTGGAGGTGATCATAATATCAACGCTTTTCAATTTTTAGAAATTTATAATTTTTACAAAATTCTAATTGATTATTTATGTAACGTATTAGCATAACATAAAAAGTTATAGTTTATTTTCCAAATATGTACACATAAAGTATTTAAAGTAAATATTTTCCTGACACCCGCACAATCCAAACCAACGGTATCCAAAAACTGGAAACAAAAACTTCGCCGGTAAAACGTACAACATTTTACCAAATGAAATAAAACTAGTTTCCTAAATTAAATCTTCACGTGTCCTTTAAACTCTTAAAGTAACTTTACTCACCGTAATGCGGAAGAAATATCCCACTTTTACAATAGAACACATCGCTCACAAACACAACTATAAACACAACCGAGAAAAGAATAAACTCTTCAAATTTCCTAATAGTTTGCGGTACACTCACAAAGTTTCTACCGACTCGGAAACCTTCGCTCATCATTAATTCAAGTTCACAAAAACTTTTTTACTTATCAACATTTACGTCATTGGCTACATTTTATTTCGTTTGTAGGTTAATGAAACATCGTCTGTTAGGGGCTTAGATGATATTCGTGTGCACTCTCCGAATGCCGCGTTCGCACTACGTAAGGGCGTAACTTGACGGGTCCTCACTGCGCTTGCGTGAAACAGAGTGACTCTTCTCCCTGACGGACTTATTCACGAGTTAATTAATATATCAACTTTTCTCCGTCCCCCCTATATTAACTGTCACCTTTAATAAAATATTTTGGCTTAGTGTCTTTTCTCTCTTCTGGGAGGAACATTGACCGTTGAAATTTTGAAATAAAATTAGCACTGGCACTGCAGAGCAACCAATTAAAGGGCTAATAAATTAATCTACAGTGTCCGTTGTCTTGACAGGACACTTCAGACTTCCGCGCTAATTACAGTTTCTTAGGTATTTTGTTAATCTGTTCGTTTATTTAAATAAGTTTTTGTTGAAGGGAATCCTTACAGAGAAGCATGATCGATTACATTAATGAATATAAACAAATTAGAATCTTGAAGCTGTTCACTATGCCTATCCGAGTGAGGACGTGACTCGAAATGGTAATATAACCACTCAGTCTGGGTAAGGCAACTATTCAGTAGAATTCGTTTAGCGACTGGATTTTTTCTGTCCGCCACACGTTTTTCTAGCTCCAACTCACGAATATTATTTGGTTTTATACAACTCCTTTACGTAAAATGTGGTAGTCTAGACTACGAAAAAAAAACATAAAACTACACTGTTGGAAATAATTTCAATAATATCACGAACGTTTACGTAACATACTGTTTCAGAATCAAATGTTACCATTAATCTGTCTACAAATCAATCTATACCGATCACTGTAGTTATACCACTAATTGCACTGATTGCTCGGAAGGCTTACGTTCAACAACAGACATTAAGAGCTATTAGGAACTTTTTACAGAACTGTGAATGAAAATTGTATACAACATCGCTATATTGTCGTAAAAGTCTATTGACCGGATATTTTTATAGATAGTAGTGGCCATTTTCTGCTCCGGTGCAAGCGTTAAACGCGTATGTTCGTGCTTCTGTTTCTTCGATACAATATACGTCTGAACTCTTACCTCTAGGGAATTAAAGTCGAACGTTTAAAAGGTATTAATTTGCGGAATCGATAAAGACGTTTTTGTTTTCATGGAAAACTTCTCATGACTAAGTAAGGTGTAGTGAGCTTCATTCGGCTTTAAGAATTACAGTCGTGTTGAAAAAATTACTCACATAATGATTACTTTGATACTTACATGATTACAGTAATATTTTATAGAATTCGTTGTACGTATGTTGTATCTAGTATTGTACAGTATTTCAGGGTCCTGTCAAAAAAGGGAAGAACCTAAAATTGGTAGTTTTTAGAAGCTCAAAATGAGGTGGCATCAGGATAAATAAAACCTGAAAAAAAAAACCGGCCAAGAGCGTGTCGGGCCACGCTCAGTGTAGGGTTCCGTAGTTTCCCGTCCGTCACAATAAGTGTTCAATCCAATCCGATTTTAATAATTATTTTTTTGTTTGAAAAAAGATACGTTCAGGATAGTAAAATATGTAAACGAAGTTAAAAAAAATGCTTGAATATACGATTATACTACAAACTTAGTCCAGAGATTATTTTGTACAACTTTTTGTCTTTTTCGTACAAAAACTTGTTTCCATCCAAGTTCAAAATAATTTTCCTAGAAAGTCCTTATAAAGTTCTACGTTTCAGATTTTTTTCATATTTTCTAAACTTATGGTTCAAAAGTTAGAGGGGGGGGGGACATTGTTTTTTTACTTTTGGAGCGATTATTTTCGAAATTATCGACATTATCAAAAAATGATTTTAGTAAACCCCTATTCATTTTTAAATATCTTTCAAACAATATATCACACGTTAGGGTTGAAATTAAAAAAAAATCACTTCCCACTTTACATATAGGCCCCCCTATATGTAAAGTGGGAAGTGATTTTTTTTTAAATTTACCTCTACCCTAATAAAAAAACATTTTATCTCCAATTCTTATTTTACCACTTTGTCGGCGTGACTGATACACATATTGGTACCAAATTTCAGCTTTCTAGTGCTAACGGTCACAGACATTAAGCGAGGACGGACGGACAGACAGACATGGCGAAACTATAAGGGTTCCTAGTTGACTACGGAACCCTAAAAGACGATTTTGAAATTCAAAACTTTCATAATTCAATTTGGATAATAACGCCGCCAGTCTCCTGGGGACTTTACCAGTTGACAGCGTTGAGGAGGAGTTTTTTGACGCCATTTTTTAAGTTTATAGTTTTAGTTAGTTTAATTTATTTTAATTTATACCTAATTGTATGTAGCATTTTTAAAAAATAAATTTATTCATTTGGATAACAGAAGCGTAGATTACCAAAAACATGTGAACTACCGAGAAAACACATTCCAATAATTTCTCAAAATGTAAGTTGTATTTTTTTATTTTTACGATGGAACCAAAGATTTCAATTGCCTATTGTCGTCTACACCTACACAATCTACATGATGACCTATCTTTTTTCTTTTTTTTTCGTTTGTAGACTGACACTTGTTTCTTTTCTCATGCCTTTCTTCCTTTTCGCCTTCATTCGCACTCTTTGATGTATCAAAATGTTACGTCTTGACTGTTTTTTTTTTTAATATTCGGAGTAAAGCTATGATCGCTGACTAAGAATAAAAGTAATGTTATAAGGTTTTAAGTTAACTTACTTAATTATTTTTGTTTCAGGCTACGTCGGTAGCCTTGAGTGAAAACATTGTTAGTTTTCACTCAAGGTTACCGGTAACGTAGCCCGAAGAATTGCCAAACTTAAGTGGCAATGGGCAGGGCACATTGCTCGCAGAACGGATGGCCGCTGGGACCAAAAAGTTCTAAAGTGGCGAGCGCGAACCGGAAGACGTTGTGTTAGAAGGTCTCCCACTAGGTGGACAGACGATCTGGTGAGGGCTGCGGGAATCCGCTGGATGCGAATCGCACGGGACCGGTCAATGTGGTGACACTTGGGGGAGGCCTATGTCCAGCAGTGGACCTCTTTCGGCTGAAATAATGATAATGATGATGATGGATATTTTCACTAATATTTTTACGTCCATAAGTAGTAGTGAGCGGAGTGGACGCCCTAGAGGGACATACAATGAGGTTATTGGTGAGGTTCTTCAGACAGGTCAGGAGCAACCGACGTGCGTGCATGACCAGATAGATGTATGACGAGGCAGAAGGAGTATGTAAGGATCTAAGCAAGTGGTGTGCTGTGGCTTCTGCCTACCTTCATGGAAAAAAGGCGTGAGTTTATGTATGTATCATGCTGATCAATAACAAGTTATATTAAATAATTCATTTTAAAAACCCTCTACACACAGGGTCATTATTTCAGGTACCTATAATATGATTCTACTAGCCAAGCCCTTTCATTTGATACCCATATTGAGTGAATTGTGAATAAAATGTAAATCGCCATTTTGTGGTGGCGGCAATCTTGGATTTAAAATTTATTATAACGTATAGTATTCTACTAGTCAAGCTCTTTCATTTGATACCTATATTGAGGGAGTTGTTAAATAAATATGTATGTAATCCGCCGTTTTGTGGCGGCGGGCATTTTGGACTGATTTTGATCAAACATAGCTAGGAACACACTCGACTATTCACCTTTTAAAGAAAAAATAAATCAAATCGTTTCATCCGTTCCGGAACTACGATGCCACAGACAGACACATACACGTCAAACTTATAACACACCGTCGTTTTTGCGTCGGGGGTTAAAAAACATCACTTTTCATAAAAACATGCTAATAAAATGGTTCCGCAGAAAAAGTACCATTATTTTGTAACGAACCCATTCAGCTCTTTGCTTACATTTGTTCTGAATGATGAGCGGATACGTTTTGTATTAATCCTCGCCTAGATAAGCGTCTATCTAGTTTCAGACAATACAAACGAATGCTTTATTGTTTTGTGTAGTCTGCATATTTTACATGTCAATTGAGTACGTGACAACACTCATGTACTATATTTTTAAACGTTGACACTACATTCGGGATTATTCAAAAAACGTAGTAGGAATTATTTCTGTATCGTGGATGTGTAGACAGCTACACACAAATCGACTCGGAACAGTACATACGTTATAGGCTGGTTTCCACCATCAATATATTGCAAATCTATTTAGTCCGTCAGTGAGAGTTAAGAAAAATAATGTACATTTTTTTTTGTTTTTGTAAATCAATGACTATTGATAAAGATAAAACGCATCAAAACTCGGGAGTGGGGGCTTGTGACCTCAAAACGCACCAAAAATATACCACGGCGTGACGTTTTGAGAATTTTAAAAGCGTCGTATCTGCGCCACTTTTGGTTTACGTATCAAAAAATAAAACACACGGGTCAAATATTTTTTGATAATTAACTGACCGACTAATTCAATTTTTTTGTCATCAACCCTATTGTTTGGTTCGGGATTGGTGGTAGCTCAGTGATCACTGAGAACAGCGGTGGCCCAGTGGTGGCGCGATGGCGGCTAACTCAGACAGGCGCATTACTTTGTCTCATTTAATTCATCACCACTGCAGGCTCTAAGAACAGAAAAACTTGAGAGGAAAGTTCGAAATTTTGACTTCTAGCCCATTTCCTCCCGTAGAGAGGAGCGCAATGGGCTTGCGTGGATTCCGATCCACTCAATCATAGCCAGAAGATCTGTATCCCAGCTGTGGGAAGGTCATAATAAAATTAGACTGATTAATTGATTACGCTTATATATTTGCCGAGAATTCAGCCTTAGACTTCAAAGGCATAGACCATTTTACCAAGGTATGTACTATAGAACATCTTTCATCAATGAAACATTTACTACTACTCAATCAAGTTTATTGAACCCACTGTGAAGGGCCTTATCCTCAATACAGAAATAGAGCCCGAAGTTTAATCAAGTTAAGCTTCAAAATCCTATGACCTGTGTCCTACCTATTCGCAGCTTTGTACCATAATGTCGTCTGTTGTAAGATAGCCTTACTAGAATGAACGATGACCGTAATACGATTGTAACCCAAATCCTTTTTGTGGAAAATCTTTAATTTTTCTTTTAAAACGGCAACATTAAAACACTGCACGGCTTTTAAGAAATTTAAGCGATAAGATAAAGAGAAAGAAAACTGAATTTTCTTAGATAAACTTCATCTTTCTGCCCTTTTCCCATTCCATTTGGAGTAGGCGCAACACGTTTTCTTCTTCCATTCTCCCCTGTTCGACGTCACGGCATCGTTTACTCCTTTATCTTTCATATCAGGCTTCACACAATCCGTCTATCTTTTCTTTGGCCTTCCACTCCCTCTCCATCCATCAACATTCATGTCCATCACTCTTTTAGTCACATGCTTTACATCCCTCCTCATTACATGTCCATACCAAGCCAAACGACTTCCTTTCAATTTTTCAGTAACAGGTTCCACTATCAAACATCCTCTAATATACTCATTCCTTACTTTATCCATTCTCGTCACTCCACAAATCCATCTCAACATTCTCATCTCCGCTACATGCAATTATTTTTCATCCATTTTCTTCACAGCCCCGCATTCTGATCCATACAGTACGACAGGTCTAATCACGGACTTAGATATTTTGCCCTTTTAACTAGAGGGGCATCCATGGGTCGCAATTCTCTTTGATAAACCTTAAGTAATAAATCTCGGAAATATAAAATTTCCAAGATTTAATAATAAACTAAATTATTCATGTAAAAGCAGTATGAAAGCAAATCATAGAGTAATTTACTCTTTACCTTCTTCATTCTTTAGAAGCTTTGATAATAAGTACGTTATAATAAAGATAGCTATTAGTTATTTTTATTTTTTTCTAGTAGACGTTTTTTTTTTAAAACGAAGTTCCGCGCGCCTTTCTAGAATTAAGTATCTTTCTTTTGTTATCAAAATTATTAATAATCTTGTCGTTACATTATAATTATTACTGACTACACAATCTTAAGCTAAAAATAAAACTCGTAGTGTTAAGATAATTCAGCACCTGCCTAGCCCTTTTCCAACCACGTTGGCGTCAGCTTAAAATCTAACAGGATGCAGCTGAATACCAGTATTTTACACAGAGCGACTGTCCATCTGATATCTACAACCCATCTAGTACTAGGTAACACGATACCCCGTGGTAAGACTGGTTGTCCGACTTTTGGGCCACTGACTACCTGCAACGACTGTCAAAGATCTAAAATTGACAACCGGGACCGGGACAAACCACTTTATCATTATACCCTTTTTTTTTCGGATGGGAAATCATCAAATGACTTCTCCCACTCTGGGCGGAGCGGGAGGGAGTGTCAGACTCTTGCTGACTAAAACCTATCCATGTTCCTTCCTCGCCCTTTACGTTCCGGGGCCACGGTATCTCTTTCGAACAGTCCCGCAGCCCCGGCAGGCTTCGGCCCTTGCGGGCCACTCCCCTTATGCTGACATCTCTTTGAGGCTCGCGTGGAATACAAACCGTAAACATACCCTGGAGCTCCTTTTACTTAAGTGGATTTAATCAATATTTTCAACATAAACAAGGTTTTAAATGGCTAAAACTAGAGTATGTCACCAACGCTCATATTATATTCATAAACATCACCTTTTTAATTTGGTGTCTTTCTACTCATGACGCCCAGCTTGTACTAGGTAATACGATACCCCTTGGTATAACTGTCTGTCAGCCTTTCGGGGTACCTGTTACGACTGTCAAAGATTTGCTTTGACTGTCGAGACCGTCGGTATAATTTGTGCTCCCCGAGGCACGTAGGAAACTCATTATGTAATTGGTAGTCACCCATCCACTACTCAACTTAGGTAAGCGTTGCTTAACCTTAACATCGAACAAAGCTGCTGTTAATATAGCCACGAGATTAATTAAGTTAATTATCGCATTACATTTTCTAAAAGTGAATATTCTTGATGTTATTTCAGCAAAAACACTTAAAGCTAACACGCTTTCACGGATCAAGACTGCTACTATGTGCTAAGTCAATATTGGCTGCAAGAGAATCGTTTAAGAGGGTCATTTTCACTTAGTCAGAAAGCTAAGTAGATCAAATAACGAGTACTGAAAGGCCATTCAGGATTAGCACGTTAAAAAATAAACTTATTATCGTGCTCGTTAAAATTACTACAATTATGAAATAAAACGTAGTTTTATTATGCTCAAATAAGCCATTAAGATGATATAAACTACTTCAATATTTTTGCAGATATTTCTATTGTTATATTTACGAGAGCTTTAATGTTTATTTATTAGAGCTTTTCAAGGCGCAGGCAAAGTGAAATTCTGTTGGCAATATTAATGACAGATGTACAAAATACATATTGGCATAAGCTACCGAAAAGCAAATAACAAATCCGGTCTTTTTTCTTCTCTCTGCTATTTCTGCGTAGTCCTCATGTGAATTGAGCAAGATTGATTGTCTGGACTTCAAAAGAGACTATGTCCTCTGAGTTTCTTCACAGAGTAGTCAGGTACAAAACACCGGCCCTAAGTTAAAAAAATGTCGTGTAAAAGTGTTTGTAAAAACCTACGTGCTAAATAAACATCATGTATCATTTTCGTGTGGTTAGCCTAACCTGGTGTCTGAGTTTTATTGGTCCCCCTACTTATCTTTTACAAACTGTCGAAAAATATCTCTTAGGCATGCTGTTTTGGTTTAATCACAATGATTTCCTTCCCCAGAGCAAGTGATAATTGTACAATACGCGCGCCTCTCACTGCATATTGTACAATTATCACTTGCTCTGGTGAAGGAAATCATTGCGTGTATAAATATCACTTGTGTGTAAAAATTTTAGATGCGCGTCTTGAGTTTGGACTCGAGACCTATGACTAGGTAGTTCTACGATCACACCGCTATATAGGCTATCACTGCTAAATCCCATTGAAACTCGTAGAGAAACATTTTTTTTTGAAAATGATTCCCTCATCTTTTTGTCAGTTCTGTCTACATACATTTATTGAAAAATAACTTAAACACACAACAGTTTCATGTATTTCACACTCAATTAAAAAAAACACATTTACTTAACAAAACATTACCAAATATTAAATAACTAACATCGAAAACCAAAACAAAATAACAATTTAAACACTGTTTTAGGCTTTCACGGTTTAAAACTAAACTTATATTGTCACTTACGGGATATCTTCCGTGATTATTTGTTGTTTTGAGCTCCCGATATTTCGACGCTGTTGCAAGCGCCATGATCGCGGGTTGACTGGAGACTGCGGGTGGATGGAAAATAAAATTGTTACGAGCAGACAAATCTGTCTACCCTCTTTCTTTGTCTTTTGCTACGCGCACTATTGGAACTCGACACTAAGTCACGACAAAACGCACTCACAGTATCACCAGGTTTTTTGGAGTTTTTTGTATGATGCCGGCTGCTACTTTTGAGCATACTCAAAACTGGATTCCACGTACTCGACAATTTGAAGCCGGCTCAAAAGTAGCAGCCGGCATCATACAAAACTCCAAAAAACCTGGTGATACTGTGAGTGCGTTTTGTCGTGACTTAGTGTCGAGTTCCAATAGTGCGCGTAGCAAAAGACAAAGAAAGAGGGTAGACAGATTTGTCTGCTCGTAACAATTTTATTTTCCATCCACCCGCAGTCTCCAGTCAACCCGCGATCATGGCGCTTGCAACAGCGTCGAAATATCGGGAGCTCAAAACAACAAATAATCACGGAAGATATCCCGTAAGTGACAATATAAGTTTAAATAACAATTTAGTCTGCACACAACGCCAGCCACGTTTATAATCATTTACTAACTCAACAAAATTATATTATCAACAAATATTTGATACATCTATATACCGTTATGCCTTTGTCGAATGAATATTAAATGCTAATTTCATTACGTGGTGAAACCGGCAACGGACTCAGGCTTAATTCAATTAATAATGTTTCCCTTAGAATAGATAGTAGATGGATTATTACAGCTTGGACATGTCATTGCGAGGCCAGTAGTATATGTCATTGGTGTTTCCAATGCAATTAATGTGTGCAAAATTGACAGAAATAAGTTCAAAAATAAAAAATAATTTCAATTTTTAATTTGATGTACAGACTTTTGTATTATTCAGTTTTATTTTCCCTTTATAAAGTTCCTAATTCAATACTTACTATAATTTTGGTAATATATTATATGTATATCCATTATGGAAAGCAAATATAAGTACCTATGAATGAACACGTACGTACGATTTACCTATGAATATAACGTTTTTGCCATTTATTATATAGAAAATTTGCTTATATCAAAATATTGATGTGCTAAAAAATGTTTGCATGGTAATAGTTTTGAAAATATTATAATACTTTTAGTACCAACATACAGTGTGTAAACTTATAAAAATCTAATAAAACGGCAAAAAGTAATAAAAAATAAAATACCAGCCCATTCAAAAGATCCAATAATGAAAAAAAAAACTAGTAGGTATGTATTACTTTCTACAACAGTCATATTCTTGTAATATTCTCATATCTATAAAATTCACAGAATGGCTCTCGAGAGTTAGATAAAATTATATTTATGCTGTTACCATCGAGAAAAAAACTGCAAGCAGACTTGTGTTATATAGTATGTTTAAATAATTACGAAGGAGTCACAAGTCTCGAGGGAGATAGATGGTTTTGACGGAACACACCCGCATGACTAATAAATTATTAGTACATTAATTTGACTCGTATAACTTTGGTTCTAAATGGCGTTGGTCAGCCCTGTGTGTTCTTTTTAATATTCGAAATTGTTTATATCCGGTTTAGGGAACATGCTGTATTTATTTGTGAAGATACTGGCCACCCTGTATCACAGTTGCATAAAATGTTGGCAGAATTTGTTAAATAATTATAATTCATTGAAGTAAGCAGATTCGAAAAATTACTTTACTCTATTTGTAATGCCGGGGTTGCGGGACTGTTCGAAAGAGATACCGTGGCTCCGGAACGTAAAGGGCGAGAAAGGAACATGGATGGGTTGTAGTCAGTAAAAGTCTGACACTCCCTCCCGCTCCGCCCAGAGGCGGAGAAGTCATTTGATGATTTCTAATCCGAAAAAAAAACAGGCTATTTGTAAGTAAGTATAATTACTATGTCTTTTTACCTCATCCTCTAAATTAAATTGCTTAAATACAGTATTGGATTATCTTTGTTTGCACTGAACACGTGTTTAAATACTGGAACCGCAGAAAAAGGATAACAAAATGCATTCGTTTTAACGTAATCTCTTAGATCTTTAAAACTGTTTGCAAAGTGCAACAAGGCGTGAAAAGAAACTGGTTATAATATGTGTGAATTGATTCTTTTATACAAACATTGGTACTCATTAATAATGTTACATTTTGCGCACTAAGTTTACAATGTGCCTAGCCTTTTAAGCTATTGCATAGCTTCTATCGCGGGCCTTGAGCGTGGAGACCGAATCCAGAAATTCCCTAACGAAAATAACCTAATTTTTTAATATATTGCCGTAACTAGGAGTTGTAGGTTGTATACATTTGATGTTAGACCTTCTTTGTAACCATTTTTTATTCTTCTATGTTCTAGAACCATCATCATAAAATTCATAATTTCATCGTGATGGGAAGCTGAGACTGAACATTCAGTCTGCGTTTGCTCCTCGAGCCGGCAACAAGCGGAAAAATAAAATAAATAAATAATTATAATTGCATAAGTTGATAAAAAATGCTATGCAATGGCTTTACCGCGGCAGTCCCCGAGTGGAACACGAACGCGCCGTCGTCACGGTCTGTCGTCATTAGACGGACGGACGGCTAGCTAGCCCATAGCTAACCGTCCACAGGCCCGCGTCTACGGTGGCCGGTAGCCACCACGTGGCCCCCGACGCCTGGTGCGTCTCCCGCGGAATGTGCCTAGCCTAAGTCTCTGCAATCACCTTCCAGGAATCCAGTGGAATAGGACATTGCACATAGAAACAAGATTAGTATATATTTTTTTTACATTTTGGCCAACAGCCTTACTTACCTTTGTAGAAGGCGAATTATTTAAGTAAATTACGCAATGGATGACGAATCCCTTCAAAATATTTCAGACTGACTGAAAGTGAGGTACGCAAATGGAGTGAAAGTAGAATCGTATGTCAGATATATTTCTCCGGGTTACAAGTTATAAACTTAGATAGGGGGTTTAAAGTAAACTAAATATCTCTTAAATTTTCTTTGTTCCAATCTGTCCGAATGCACTACATAATTCAGACTATAAATTTGAACGACCATAAAAAACACCATATCATAACAGATAGTAGTTTTTGGACAGAAGTATTTTGGGCTCAAGGAACTTTTCAACCTTGACCAATAAGTCTTATTATAGGGATTAAATAGTTCAATAATCATTACTACCTTTATTAATGTTTGTTTTTGCCGACTTTGCATAAATAATTTGCCTTTAATGACGCTATTAACATCAATTTCGACAAATGGTACCTATTTATAAATTTATGTGAACTCAAAGTCAGTAATTAAAATCCATTTAGTATTTCATTTTGTTTTTATTCTACTCGCGCAACTATTGTGAATTCATTGGAAAGGCTTTCTGAGTAATGACTTATTCCACTCGATGTTTTTAATGGTCGATTTTATTAATAGACTGTTGTTTTACTATGAGCTATAAACATTTCGCTCTAACATTATTGTGCTTACATAAAATATGGTAAGTATTTTTATAGCTCATTATTTTAAATGCTTTTATTTCCAAAACACCAAAATTCACGTGTTTATCAATCCTATGAGTTTTTTACATATATGTAATATTCTTTTGTACTTGTGTTTGTCACCTGACTCCTCCTAAACAGCTGGACTGCATTCCATTTTGATGTGGGATGAAGATCTTTATACCCTGTCATGCCTCTATAAAACTAAGCTA
Source organism: Xestia ashworthii (assembly GCA_950022955.1). Classification (NCBI taxonomy): domain Eukaryota; kingdom Metazoa; phylum Arthropoda; class Insecta; order Lepidoptera; family Noctuidae; genus Xestia; species Xestia ashworthii. The sequence continues at coordinate 3,688,838 of OX465555.1, read as the reverse complement.
CTAGTACTTGGCTGTATGTGTTTAGTAGCCTTTTTCTTTGTTTCAAGAAGGATCCTTGTAACGCGTTGTACCGTTTAGTGACTCTTTGATGACCTGTATGCCATAAAATTACGTTGCAGAATACGTCATGAGTTTGACAAAATGTCAGTTCGAAAATAACGGTTTTTTTAAGTGAAAACTTTTATAAGCGCGTTGAGCACTTTTCTAGTGAACAAAAATCATGGAACTCGCATGGCCGTCACGTACGCTTTTTGTAGCACTTGTGGAATGTTTTTTAATTTGTCTTACGTAAGTGTTTTACTTAAAAGGCCGGCAGTCTCGACAGAGATAACGACAAATGTCCGTCGTTTAATTAGGATCTCCATTTCATATTTTAATCAAAATCATGTTTAATATTATACTAGTCCCTTGTTTCAAACACGGAACATCGAGAGCAAAATATTCATTCCTCACCACAAAGACTGAACTCAATTATAAAACTGTATCCGTCCTTCATCGAGAACTTTCCCAGCTCCTTTGTGAAGACGAAATTTTAAAACGTAAACCTAATCACATTACTGCCATCTGCATATTCTTTGAAGACCTAACCCAATGAAAAGTTGTTCATTCCCCACTTATCAAATGGTCAAAGTCGCCCTAATATCTCCAAGGGAATAAAGTTACACTAATTTACATACATTACCTCCTATCCTTAAGAAAGTTACCTCGAGATATATTCCGCTTGCCGCTGACTTGAACTGCTACTGAAATTTTAATAATACGAATTGTCTAATTGCTGAGCTGAGGAAACTTTCAAAGAAAATTAAAATATTAGTGTCTAGCGATAAAATTCTACGAGCTTTGCGGTTAGGAATAGTTTGGTGTTTTGTTATTTTTTTCTAACATGGATTTTTTTGTTGGAAAATGTGGTTCATAATTGAGTAGGAACGATAGACAACATACCAGTTGTGTGGTTAGTGGTTATCAGTGAGTGCGGTAGCGGCAGTGTCGCTTGCGGTTAATTTCAACCCCAACGCCTCCGCTGCCTATAGCTATTGTTTCAAAAACGCACATGAAACCAATAACATTTAAAGTTTCGTCGAGTCTAGTATCTTTAAATAAGTACCTTAAAATTCAAAGTAATTAAACATCAAACGTCAAATTCGGTATTATTTAGTGGAAAACACAAGCCAAATTAGACGGCATAATAGTTTTGTTTGGAAATTCAAGGCGTTAGGTTTGCGGTAAACTACCTACCGCTGAACGGGTATTACGGCATTGTTACGATATTTACTTCTATCTGCTACTGTTTCAAGTTTCAGCGACGTAAGCTGAAACCTCAAAATGCTGGTTTTATATTACTCATTTGTAAATATAATAAAGCTATTAAACTGAATTTTGTCGCCCAGGCTAGTTTCCACCATCAATAAATTGCAAAACTAATTAGTCCGTCAGTTAGAGTATTGGAAAATAATGGACACGTATTTTTTGTTTTTGTAAATCACTGAGTACTGACAAAGATAAAACGCATCAAAACTCGGGAGTGGGGGCTCGTGACGTCACAACGCACTAAAAACTAAGCACGGCGTGACGTATTGCGAATTTTAAAAGCGTCGTATCTTCGTCAATTTTGGTTTATGTTACAAAAGAAAAAATACGGGTCAAATATTTTTTTATAATCTAACTGACGGACTAATTAGATTTTTTTAGGACACAAGCCTATTATCGAGTTTAATAGGTACGGGATAGTTTCATTATAATAACGAATTAGCAACTGATATACATAGGCATTTTGTGTCATCTCTGTCCACGGGAATCCATGTATTTAACCTAACACGTTGCCCAACTAGCTCTAAAAGAATATTACAATCGGTGAAATAGGTGGTAGGCACTATAGAGTCTGCCGCAGGCTCTACGCGGTGGTCGTGCGGTCCATGGCCCTTTACGGGGCCCCAGTGTGGGCGCGTTCCTTGAGGCGGCGAGCCGCCCATTACCTGAACGTGCCCCAAAAAGTGGTGGCCGTAACGATGGTCCGTGGGTACCGCACGATCTCCCGCGAGGCGGCGGGCCTGCTTGCCGGATTGCCGCCATGGGATCTGGAGGCGATAGTCCTCGCGCGCTTGCACGAACGGCGCGTGGAGGCACTACGCCGGGGGGAAACTCGGACAGACCTACGGCGCGATCTCATTGCGAAACGGAGAGAGCGACTGTCGCAACCCCGTGCAGGGCACGCTACGATAGTGGCGGTAAGTCCCCTCTTTGAGGAGTGGCTGGAGAGGCGCCACGGCTTCCTCACCTTCGCCTGACGCAGGTCCTCACCGGACACGGATGTTTCGGGAGGTTTCTGCATCGAATCGGGCGGGAGGAAACGCCCGGGTGTTTCCACTGCGAGGATCGACCGGAGGACACGGTGGAGCAAAGTGGAGGTGGAGTTTGCCCCGCGTGGGCGTAGCAAAGCCGTGTTCTCGTAGCGGCGATCGGCAGCGGCAACCTCTCGCGTCCGGCCCTGGTTCAATCCATGGTCGGAATAGGAAGCCGTCACCTCCTTCTGCGAAGTAGTCATGCTAGCGAAGGAGGTGGCGGAACGCGAGAGGGAGAGAACCTCTCGCCCCAGCCGCCGGGGGGGAGACGCACCGGGCGTCGGGGGCCACGTGGTGGCTACCGACCACCGTAGACGAGGGCCTGTGGACGGTTAGCTATGGGCTAGCTAGCCGTTCGTCCGTCTAATGACGACAGGCCTTATCGACGCCGCGTTTGTGTTCCACGCGCGCTTCAAAGAGATGTCAGCATAAAGGGAGGGGCCCGCAAGGGCCGAAGCCTGCCGGGGTTGCGGGCCTGTTCGAAAGAGATACCGCGACCCCGGAACATAAAGGACGAGGAGGGAACATGGATTGGTTTTAGTCAGTAAAAGTCTGACACTCCCTCCAGCTCCGCCCAGAGTGGGAGAAGTTATTTGATGATTTCCCATCCTAAAAAAAAGGGACTATAGAGTACTGATAACTGTGGATCAAAATATTTTGTACCGAATTCATCCACGGTATTTGTTGTTTTTTTTTTTCAAGTTTTTAGAGTTTACGTGTTTTTGATTATTATGGTGAAAAAAAACACCATTCATAATTTTGTGTCGTTTTTAACCACGCAATCTTATTGAAAAAAAAAAATAGGTCCTTTGTTACTGACCCTATTGTCGGTTTGCACTGGACGAAAATGACACAAACTGGGTTTGCACACTCGCAGGCTATCCTAGATGATTATTTTAAACTTTAAATCAATTTCTCCAGTTAAAAATAATCAACCACAAATCGTCGAATTACTGAAAATGCAATAGGTACGACTACTACCCAGCGCTACCTAAGTCACAAACAGACACAAAATAAACTATTTTATTTGAAGCTATGAAATTTTGTTTCACATGAAGGGATTCAAAGTAACGGGAAAAGCCATTACCAGTTTTCAGAGATTTGTTATTAAATTATAATTATGTATGCTGTCCAATCCAGTTTCTAGGAATAGCTTATACGATGCACTCAAACTGTCAGAAGGGTACTGAATATTTACAAACCAATATTTATGAATATTATTTATAAATTTAAATTTACAATACATTCTAAAATCATTAAAATGTTTTAATGGGTTCGTTAACCACGGTTTATCTTCTATCTGTGACATTATGATAAAGTGCATAAATACTGTTATTATTTAAAAATTTATCTCGTATGTTGAAAACAGCGTGATTTTTTAGTCGTCTTACAACGGCAGCCCACTTCATGTATCCAATTAGTACTAAACATTTATTAGAATAATTGATATTTTTGAGATTTCAAAAGTTTCAAAAAAGTAAGTAAAAATTATGACACAACTTGTGCGCTGGGTTTTATAGTCCTATATTCTACCCTTTGACACCTAAACATTATAAACAGGATGTTTCATAATTCTAAAATTCTTTTTATTTGTCTTTGTAGGTAGGTACCTATTGTCTAAATTAATGGTAAAATAGTAATAACCGTGCCTAGAGGTATTTAATGTCTGCTAAATTGAGTGGACCATTTTTGTAAGATGACTGAAAAGTCACGGTGTTAGACTCACTTTAAAAATAACTTCACTTCACGAGATGTGTGTCAGACCACAATTATTATTATTAATTTTATTATTTTTTATTATATAGGTTTATTTCTAAGTGGTAAGGGTCTCGTCAAATTTGGAAATTGAAAAAAAGTGAAGAAATTTGGAAATTGAAAAAAAGAGAAGTGAAATTGCTCTTTTTTTAAATTTTATATTACTAATTAAAAGTAGAACCCAGTCACTAAAAAGCATTTGACAGAAAGAGAAACGAGAACGAGCAAACGAACATTTTCATTTGTTCGATTTCTAACATTAGAAAAATTGCAAATAAATTATTTTGCACTTTCAAAGTATCAACGTTAATAAACACAGAAATAGTTTCCTATAGAAGTATTTCAGTTACTTTTAATAATAATTAAAAAAAAAAACATACTAACTTTTACTATACAAGAGAACTTAATAACTTTTTCGTTTTCATTTATAGAATGTAAGCACACTTTACAAAATGGTTCTTTAAAAAGTTGCAGTAATTTCCAAGTTCCTATTTTCAGGGTTCCCACAAAGTTCATCATCTTCCTAGCCTTGTCCCAATTATGTTGTGGTCAGCTTTCAGTCTAACCGGACGCAGCTGAATACCAGTAATATACTGGTATTCCGCTTGGAGCGACTGCCTATCTGACCTCCACAACCCAGTTAATGCTGGGAAATGTGATACCTGTAACGACTGTCAAAGACGGACAAATGGCAGCCGGGACCAACAGCTTAACGTGCTTTCCGATGCACGGAGGAAACTCGGTATGTAAGGGTAGTCACCCATCCACAGACCAACGTAGGCAAGCACGGCTTAACCTAAAGGTCGACCCGAGCGGCTGTTATTATTTTGCCACGAGCTCCTCCCACAAAGTTGTGGCCGTGTTATTTCCCAGAGAAGCAAAGGAAGGTGAACAAACATTTTCATCCCCTGATTGGAAAGTCCCAAAGTAAACGCATACATAAGCCGAACTTTACTTACTTAGGGGAATTTAATTTTTGCAATTACTTACATTGATTGATGCGACAGTACTTTGTAATCCCTTTGTGGATTTTCTTTACTTACGTACTTTCCAAAGACGAACTTCGAAATTTAATTTGAGGTCCCTCCCATGATCTTTCGTTTAAGACATTTTTTCCTTTGGACATCAGCATTGATTTATTATTTCTTTTTGTCTTTTCTTTTATGTCGAAATAGGGATTCGATACGATATTTAAATGGCTTCTGAATTCATCCAATTATGTCAACATGTGTGAATATTTTGATGTGTTACTCAACGCGTGTGCTCTCAAAAGTCAAAGTCACTAACACACAAGGCGTCTTTTGAAGTTATACTAAACGAATTTAGATATTTTGATGCCCAATAATATTATTATCCTTGTTACACATTATTCACATTAATTTATTTTTCATCGTTGAGAATAACTCAATCCATGCATTTTGTTATCAAAATAATACGAATAATATTTTGCGAATTTTAAAACGAAATATATCTAGTAAATACAGTTTAACAACGTTTTCTGTTGTGTTATCAAAGTTCAACAGTTTAACACAGTTTAAAAATCTTTCTAACAACAAACAAATCGAAACCAAAATAACCTTACCTTTCACTCAATAAGACGACACGAAAAAAAATCCAAAACCACACACGGTCACTTTTTAAATTCACACACCGAGGACTGACCAGGAATATCTAATGATGACACACTGGCGACTAAGAATGAGCTTAATGACACCCGCCCCTCCGACCAATTACATGTAATTGTATTGACCTAAGCTAACCCGGGTGATCTAATTCCGTCGCATGATGCATGCCCTGCCTTATGGCTAATGTAAGGGATTAAACTGATCTATGAATTGATTATTTCGAGAGTAATCTAGTTTAATGAGGCGAGAGTGTTTTCATTAGTGGTCTAAAGTAAGACTGTGCATGAATCTGTTTGTATTGACATCTTTAGCGATGTAATGATGATGACATAGCTGAAGAAGGCCCATAGACAATGTGATAACGATAACGAAGACAAGAAAGTCAAAAAGTATTGATTGACATTAGTATCCGAACAGTCTATGAAAATCCTCTTGCTCGAAATCATCATTTCAGTCTAAAGATGTCCACTGCTGGACACAGGCCTCCCCCAAGTGTCACCACGTTGACCGGTCATCTTCCGGATGGTCAGCATCCAACGGATTCCCGCAACCTTCACCAGGTCATCGGTCCATCTAGTGAGAGGTCTAGAGGTAGGTGGGCGGTGAGGCGCATCGTCTTCCGGTTCGCGGTTGGCAACCTCCAAAACTTTTCGGCAACCAACTTGCTCGAAATACCAAGCGGAAACTGAATGACGTTTGTCCCGGTGCCTCAAAAACTGATATTACTATGTGACTATGAAACAGTTCAGTAATAAACACATTCAACTTTTTTCAGCACTCTGTTTAAAAAGGACAAGGTAAAGCTAATAATAACGGTCTCTTTCTCACACTAAAGTTCGAAACACTACTGCTTTAAAAGTTCATGGTAGGCCACATTATAACTGTTGTATTAGCCTCCTATCACAGTGTTTGGGTTACCAAATACTTTTATAGCAAAAATGAAAGCTGAAACAAGGAAAACGATCTCGAAATAAAACAAAATTCAAAAAATTAAACCATAAAGTGCAAACAGACCGGAAAATACACCAGGAATTAAGCATATCTTTCAGCTACTCATAATAATCTCTCCCAGAGGTCACCAAAGTCAACCGAGGGAGGGTTATCGTGGCATCAGAAAGCGAGAAGCTTGCAACTCGTAATTATTTATGCGCGGTTGCCGTCTTTCATTACCCTTTTGCGTTTGCTTTGAGAGTCGCCGACAAACTAGTGTTGATGCCGCTTCAAGTGCTCCAGAAATGGAACGGAGAAATTAAGTGACGCATGTTTGAAGCTGGGTTTTGCATTTTCGGTTGTGGCTTTCAGATGTAAATAGCAGTAAATTTTTAATACAACATAAAAACCAGAAGCAAAACCTTTAGATTAAGAGGCCTGCGGAACATGCGTTTTTCATACAAACGTAATACCAAAATAATTTGTAAATCAAACATATTCTTAAGGTAGTGTGTATTTATTTTGATTGAATTACAAAACAAACACTTATTTTGAATGTACACTGATTTAAACAAGAGTTATGAGAAAAATAAATTATCTAAGAAAATTTAAAATTACTCATACTATTATTCATTTATTTATTTAGATCATTGTCCTTTCAACATATTTATTTGGGAACATAGATATTCTATAATACAATCGAAATATGTACACATTACCGTAGGAATGTGTTGTTTGATTTACAAATTATTTTGGTATTACGTTTGTATGAAAAACGCATGCTCCGCAGGCCTCTTATGCTTTAATTTCTTTATTTTCGTAAATAAATTAACTCGAGGCTTAACTGCTGGTCGTCACTAATGATTCTGACCTTCAACAATAGGTATGACGACAGTATCAAAAAATTGTCTATTTAGTCCGTCAGTAAGTAGTATTGGAAAAGGTTCACTAATGTTTCACCAAAAGTCCATTGACAAATTTTCATTTTATTTTTATAATCAACGTTTCGTATACTATTTATTTCGCAAACCACTTATTCCGCAAATGTTTTATTTTAAAAATATTTAAACATTTGTTTGGCATATATTTCTTTTATCAAATGCATCAGATGATATTTATTCATTTAAACATTTTTCATTTCTTATTTAGATACATTTGGATAAATCACGTTTCAACAAAATAATTTACAGGCTAGTATTTTTTTTATGACTATTTTTTAAGAAAAAGTTTAGAATTTCCTTAACTTTTTCTTAAAAAGAGTAATGGTTTTTTTCCTAACATGCAAACAAGCATACTCCAGCAAGCAAGCAGCAAGCATGCAGTAAGCATGCAGCAAGCATGCAGCAACCATGCCACATGCAGCAAGCATGCAGTCGTTTCTGTCACGGCTCCGGCGCTGCGGGGCTCCGGCGGTCACACGCGAGCTTATCGTCGCAGAGAGTTTTAACGCTCGCCGCCGCGGCTGAGGCTGGCCGGCTTCAGCCGGCCAGCAAGCCGATGCTGAGGTGGTGGAGTGTTAAAGCCATCTGCTCCTCAGCTCGCGGCCCGCCTCGCCCCTCCGCGCCTACGCAGGCTTAAATTACACTCTAGGGGTAGGGCAGAAAAGACTACGTGTAGTCGGTTCTGCAGCAATTCATTTCTGTCACAAAATTTGTGAGGAAACCAAATTCATTCGTTTTCTTTTTGTTGGAATAACACAATCAATATGTATAATGTTATTTCAAACGTTGTTTTATGAGATAAAATGAAAAAATAATGAATTGTTTGTCAAATAGTACTTTATTAAATAACAGTTTATCGGATCATTATTTTGCTAAGTGAATTATTTGTTAAACTTGTTGTTGTATAGTGATGAAATGACATATGAAGTGTTTGCTAATCGTTGCTTGTCAAGTAAAAGTTTGTGAATTAATGTTTGATGATCTGACTGGTCACCATTGGAAAATAATAGATACGTGTTTTTGTTTTTGTAAATCAATGAATATTGACGAAGAAAACACGCATCGAAACTCGGAAGTGGGGCTCGTGACGTCAGAACTCGCCAAAAATTATACCAAGGCGTGATGTATTGAGAATTTTAAAAGCGTCATATTTTCGTCAATTTTGTTTTATGTAACAAAAGAAAAATACGAGTCAAATATTTGTTGATACGAGTATTCTAACTGACGGACTAATTATTGTTTTTTTTTCGTCTACCCTATTTTGTAATGTTTGGGAATTCGGTATGTAAAGTATTTTTCAGGTATTTTTTTTACATTTTTATTTCGTAAAACATTTAATTTTAAGCAACTAATTTTAAGCTTTTTTTTTTCCAAGTAACAGTTTCTTTTTTATTATTTTTTAAAGTATTATTCGTGATGACGTCATTTCATAGCCTGAATAGCTTTAAGTTTTTGCCACGTTTTCAGTACATTCAAAAAACACTAATAGATAACTTCAAAGTTGACATTGATGACAGTTGACGCTTGACAGATACGTGTTTTTATTTTGTTGTGAAATGTGAATGCTGTGATCGTGACTGTGATGTGAACAAATTTTAATTTCTATCCATTATCCGTGCTGCGTATCCGTGCAATGAATCTGTCATCGACAACTAGTGCTAAATGCTTCGTACCGTCATGTAAAAACACTACAACAAATAGCCGACACAAATTGTTTGTAAATGTGAAAGAAACGCTAAAAAAGAAGTGGTGCAAGGAAGTAAATATGGAATACAAGCCTGGGCGTCGTCTTTTTGTTGCGAAGATCATTTGAACGCGAAATTATCAGCGCGCGATGCATTCAAATAAATAACACAGTAACTAGCATTGACAGTTTCGATTTGACACTGACGGTATGACAAACAAAAGTAATTTTTTTTTAATTTATCTTGAAAAGCACGAAGGAAGTAGTCTATTCAGGCTACGTTATGACGTCATTTAGAGGTCAAATGAAAGTCAAATGATTACAAGTATTATTGTGAAAATAAACACAATCTTGTGATATAGAAAGCTAAAAATAGAAAAATAAGGCATAAGACCCTAAAATCTCCAAATGGTTTTGGAATCAGCGTAGGTTAATTTTTACTTTACATATCGAATTGTATAGCAAACAAAAACGCGATAACAAAGACGCGTTGCATATCGATTCTGTTTTTGGAATCTACAAAATTATTTACATAACTCATCACGCCTATAATCCCCGATGGGTTAGGCAGAAGTGTGCCTAATAGTACACCCACATTTCGCCAGTTATGTCTCATGTAATGGGGGTGATCCTATTGCCATCAACCGGCCGCAAATCCAGACTCTGTGGCTGCTACTGAGAAATTCCTGATGGAAAAACCCATCATCATCTGCCTAGCCTTTCCCAACAATTTTGGGGTCGGCTTCCAGTCTAACTGGATGCAGCTGAATACATGGAGCGACTGCCTATCTGACCTCCACAACCCAGCTAATACTGCGTAATACGATACCCCTTGGTAAGACCGGTTGTCAGACTTCTTGGGCTACTGACTACCAGTAACGACTGTCAAAAATGGACAAATGACTGCCGGGACCAAAAAGTTACCGTGCTGTCATGTATCCGAACGCTCTCTCTGTCAACGCATATGTGCTACAATAAAAGTCTGAATTAATTAATTTCAGTGTTTAATTGTGCTCCAAAACATAACACGTGCTTTCTGAGGCACGGAGGAAACTCGCTTTGCATGGGTGGTCACTCATCCACAGACCAACCTAAGGAAGCGCGGCTTAACCTAAAAATCGACCAGGGTGGCTGTTATTATTTAGCCACGAGCTCCTCTCCCAAATTCCTGGTGGAAAAACAAAAGACACAAACTACACTTAATTATGACATAATAGGCTAGTTTCCACCATTAATAAATTGCAAAACTAATTAGTCCGTCAGTTAGAGTATTGGAAAATAATGGACACGTATTTTTTGTTTTTGTAAATCACTGAGTACTGACAAAGATAAAACGCATCAAAACTCGGGAGTGGGGGCTCGTGACGTCACAACGCACTAAAAACTATAGCACGGCGTGACGTATTGCGAATTTTAAAAGCGTCGTATCTTCGTCAATTTTGGTTTATGTTACAAAAGAAATACGGGTCAAATATTTTTTTATAATCTAACTGACGGACTAATTAGATTTTTTTAGGACACAAGCCTGTTATTACAGGTATCAGGAGCAAATGTTTGTGTGATGAGTATGGACATTTGTTTCCGAGTCATGGATGTTTATATGTATAATAAGTATGTATTTACAACCAAAAAAAATATATTTGTAGTATATACAACCACGATTCAAACCTTTCTTAGTGTGGCACTAGATGGCGCTGTGTGTTAATGTCCAGCGATATTTAATTATTTATTTATATATATATCTATTTTCATTGACTTGACAATTTGCAAAAAATACAGAAAACATAGGTACAAAGCGTTATTTCATTAATATTGAGTACACGAAATCGTCACAAAACTTTCAGAACGCACAGCCGAAAGTCTCGTCAGTCTTTTAAAGATGATTGGTTTATTTCAAAAATTATGAGAGAAGCTTGTCTGTGTAAATGAACGCCAAGGACCCGTTTCAGAGGCAAACTCTGTTATACTAACTAAAACTTTGTTGTAAGGAACAAAGTTCTAAGTGTATTCCATTTTGTGAATTCATCTTCTTCGGACTTTTAAAAATCGAGGATGGCTTCAAACTGTCAAGTACCTAGGACTTTATTCGCGAGAAGTTTAATAAATCATAAATTTTTATTGGTATTTTGAATAAAGCAATTAAAAAGCTTTTGTTTAGTGTGTTCCATTGTACAGAAAGTTTTTAGGGTTTAGTAGCCAAATGGTTCAAACGGAATTGCATAATTTCGACAGGTCCAAACATTATTTTCATCTGTCCATCGATCAGTTTTATGGTGGCTATCCGTTTGGCACACAACCACATTACCATTTTATTTGGAAATTTTCTGCGCTATAACTATGAAAATAGGAAAAGTGCGAGTCGGACTCGCCCATAAAGGGTTCCGTAGCAGCAAGTAACATATTATAAAAGTTCTTGTAGTTCGTTGTAACTTTGAGTTGATTGAATGAAAGGTAAATTGCGGTTTACGATTTATGACGTATTAAAAAAAAAACTATTTGCTAGATCTCGTTCAAACCAATTTTCGCTGGAAGTTTACATGGTAATGTACATCATATATTTTTTCAGTTTTATCATTCTCTTATTTTAGAAGTTACAGGGGGGGGGGGGGGAGGAACACATTTTATCACTTTAGAAGGTCTCTCGCGCAAACTATGCAGTTTAGAAATAAAACTGTTGACTACTGAAACTGAAAATCTCCAAAAATAAATATTAAGTACATGGCTTACGTACAAACACGGACGGAATAACATAATAATCATAATATTCCCATAGAATGTTAATATGGGATTTTGTTTTTTTTTTTTGATTATTTTATGCCTATTCTACTTTTCTTAAATGGCTGATGAATTTTAACAAGTTATATAGCTATTCTAGTCCTTTTACGACTATATTATGTGGTACTCCACTATGAACAAAGAACTATCAGTTTTGTACCGACATTGGGCACAATTTAAAAGTCAAAGTAAACTCCCTAGATAGCTAAGTAATGCAATTGTTGAACCTACGAACTATAGTCCAAGTTAATTGTGTAAGAAGTATACAAATTTGTTTCACAATGGCAAATATTAGATTTTTTCAGGCAGCTGAACAGTTAAATTACTAACCCCATAGATGATACAAAAGAAAACGTTCCAACTGTTTTACAGAGACAGTATGTTGAGTATTTTGTTCTATATTCCAATAAAGGAGGACGAAGGCAGCCTGTACCCGTCACAAACAATGCAACTTCTAACAAGGAAACCTAGACTATGTGCGTCTCACACGATCGTTCGTATACGAATGTACAATTTCACATTGTATAACGAATCCCTTTCAGTTCTGCGAGCCTGGTACAAACGCGGCACATAAATGTAACTAAAAATCGTTGACACTCATTTCGCACGTAATGTTGACTCATTTATTTTTTAAACTTTAGGACTTCATTAACATCTGAAATAAGAAATTGTGGCTATAGAACAGTGACACTTTTGTATCAAAAATCATTCAAAACCTACTTTACGTTTAGTTCGTAAATTCGTGTTTCGACCTGTGAGAGAAAAACTTGAGTAGGAATCATTAAAAATATTTTGGTGAGTTATTAAATTTTTATCAGGAACTCACTTTAATTGAAACTGTGAGTGTTTCTTTTTACGCCAATGTTCTTTGCTGTAGGAAAAATAATACTAGGAAGACATTTAATTAATAGCGTACCATATCATCACGCTTGTAATCCCCAAAACATAAAACAGAGGAATAACTATATCATTCAGAAGTGAAGATGTTTCAAATAGAACAACGAGGTACATAAAGTAATGAATACAACCGTATATTCTAATTTGTAACAAAATATCAATTGCTGAAACTATCCGTAACCGCTACAAATCATACCAAATTCAATCAACACGTAATTGTTTAGGAAAATATAAATCTTACAGCCCTTTGAGCGATATTCCCAATGAGCCTCTCGCGACCAGAGACTATTGGCAGTTCTCTATCACTCCTTTCCATAGAAGTAACCTGTGCTACGTACAACCTCATTTCTTCATAATACTACGCAAAACCTCATTTCTTTTTAACACTATAGTACCACTGAAATTTTCACCGGTTACTTTTAAGTTCTACGTAACAGCCCTATATTGCTTCCTAACAAATAAATCCAGACTGTGTGCTAGAAAATTCAAGATGGAAAATTCAACAACACTTTGCCCACCCTGGGAACCAAAGTCAACACCTTATTTACAGCAAAAGCGTGTAACTAGTACAACGAGACAGCCGCAGCAAGCAGTATTTCATTAAAAAGTCAGTAGGTACTAAATTAAACCATGTTAGGCCTACAATACTAACAAAGTCGCGGACAATCGAACTAATCAAGACGAATCGGGAAATATAGCAGAAAATTATAAAATGCGTAGGTAAGTCAGCTTTGCGTGGAATATTCCTAGTAGGTGAAGACCCAGCACCAACAGGATGATTCCAGGCTTAGTACCTGGCTTGCACCGGGCGAACACTTAGTACCATGTCCATCATGCAAACCCTCACCGTTTACAAAAGCAATCTCACATCATCATCATTTCAGCCGAAAGAAGTTCACTACGCTAGACATAGGCCCCCAAGTGTCGCCGCATTGACCGGTCTCGTGCGTCTTGCATCCAGCGGATCCCCCGCAATACATTACATGGTACAGATATTAAAGGACCTAAAATACCTTGAATTTAGCCAAAATAAGAAACTTGCTCATATTGATTTTCTGCGCGCTGGAAACGCATTCTAGCCTACTGTGCGATTTAACGAACCTTTTCTAGAAAATTACCTACAGTAACTTGTCCATCCATTCTAAATGAATACAGTACTAAATGCACCCAGGTGAATAATATTTACAAAAAGTGTGGTTAATGCACCTAGGTGAATTAACCCAGGTGGAAAAGTAAATTACAGGCGCAAAGCGAACTAGATTCCCATGGAATTAAATTTTCTTCTAATTCCCAACACCATAGAGGTAACTGGGTATAAATCACCCGCAATTGGAGTACACGTCACAGTTTGCTACTTTACCGCCATCTGGGAATTCTCAGTGTGTACAGAATGTTTTGTTTGAGTATGATGTTTGCACAGCTTTCTGCACATGAGAGGAGACCGGCTTTTACGTAGAAAAACATACTCTACTCACTCTTTAATAGGGTGTGTAGAACGGCGGTTGGTCTTTTTGATAGTCGTTGCATGTCTTTATGAAAAATCGTATTTTTTGTATGTAGGCACTAGTTTTATTTTTATACCTTTTGGTAATTGAAAGAAAACCAACCAGTATATGCTTAGCCAACGGATATCAAATAACCTATAATAGTAACTGGGCTTTTCAGATCAGATAAGCAGCCGCTCCATGTATTTAGAAGCATATGTAAGTCTAAACTGAAAGCTGACCACCACATATTTGGAAAAAGACTTGGCAGATGCTGATAAAAAATTAAAATTATTACTGAAATGGGCCATCTTGACTTGAGAGAATCGTGACCAACTGGCAAATGACCAGTTTTATTACAACTTTAATATTTAGAAGTCAAAAAGAAATCCTCTTATCTTTTCAGAATTGAAATTAAACTCAAAGCAGCGGCAGCGCCAGAATTCTATCAACGAAAACAAAACTTATTCACAATAAAATACCCTTAATAGGGACACATTATCTAAAATTACTTTCATTAAGGCGCAATCTAAAAGTAAATCCTAATCTCCTTGACATTCAGTCTTTATCGGCTCAGACTGAGATCTGGGCCAAATTCTCATTAAGCGCTAATTAGGTAACCTATTTATTGTCGAAAAACAATTGCTTTTGTGCCCTTTGATGCATTATGCTGACTTTATTTACCCTTATCTGGCTATAAAGAAGATCATATCGGGTTTGCTGAAGGGCTAAAAATTAAGTGGACCACGATTTTGATATTGTTTAAGTTTTGGAGTTTAATTGAGTAGAAAGGTCTTCGTTTAAGTTATGATAACGTATTTTGTAACTGTTTAGTATTAGGAGTGAAAGTAATCATCATCATCATCGTCCTGCACCTGTCCCTTTCTATTTGGGGTTAGTAATACGTTTTCTTCATATATTTAAAGACATTAGATATTTATTTCTTCATAGTAGTCGTAGATCAATTATATTTATATTAGAGTCCTGCATTTTTACATTATTTTTATTAATATTCTTATTTTATTATTTTACATTTTTTGGGATTGTTTTATTTAGTAATTTTCTTTCTGTGTTGTGGCAATATGTACGGTGCACGTACATGGGTTTTAAAATATATTTATTACGATAGATAAGTTAGCCAGTAGGCTTGTGTATTTGCACTTTGGACGCAACCTACATTTGGCAGTGCATTGACACTGACATATTGCATTTTATGCATATTACATTTTTAATGTTCAATTAGACGTGGTTTGAGTCGGACAACTTGCATTTTTATTTAGATTCATCCCGTCGAGCGTTCATTGACATTTCTGCATTTTAGTTTAAATGTGACTTTTACATCTGTATTGACATTACTTAAGTTAGGGAAACACCCTACATAGCTAGTTGTGTCAGACGTCACGGCATTATTTATTCCTTTTTCCTTCATATCATTCTTCAAAGAATCCACCCACCTTTTCTTTGACCTTCCACTCCCTCTCCATCCATCAACATTCATATCCATCACTCTTTTAGTCACATTCTTTTCATTCCTTCTCATTCCATGTCCATACTAGGACAAATGACTTCCTTTCATCGATCCAAGGATTTAATTTCAAGGTGTGAAAATATTGATAGTTGCTGAATGCCATTTTCAATATTAATAAGTATGGCAGAAAATAATGGAAGCCTATATCCATCAGTGCCTTCGCACGCAGCGCAATACATCGATCGGCCAATTCTTTGGTGGCCACGGTACGAGAAAGAGAATGGAACAACAGCCCCTAACATATAAGGTAGCATTCCTAACACACGTCGATTACCTAGTCCGTTGCTTCTAGGATATGTGTTTGTGTGTAATGAACATGTACTATATTTATTTTAGTGTTAAGTGTATACGTATTAGGTCATTTACTATTACTGGTACGAGATATCTTCCGTGATAAGATTCGCTATGATCGCGGGATGATGTCATCGTGTAAGATTAATGAAGACTTCATTTCATTTCGGACTAAAAGACAATAATGATACTAGTTTTACCTTTTATCTGAAGTATTAGAACCATAGTCTACTACATCGCATGCACGCGGCCAAAAGGTTAAAATTTCCCAGCAGATATACTACGACGAAATATAAAAGCATTCTAGGATAGGCTTTAAATCTGGATTCTTTGAAGGTTCTATTTTATTTCTATAAATATGGTAAACTACTTCATGTTGAAACAATCGATTCTTAACTCTACACCAGGTGGGGTAAAGTTGATATTTGAGTTGTAAAACTTCAGTCGTTTCAACTCACCTTGACGAGGCACGTTTAAATAAAGCACGGATGAATTCAGTGGACCGGTCAGGCCCGCGGGAGCCGGTAGAAGTTGCCGAACTAATTTGCATACATCGCCCGGGATTTTGAGATGATTCTGGCTCTCTGTATTGTTTTTTTTTTTAAATAACATTGTTGTTGGATTAGTGACGTGAGTGAGTTTTGATTTGTTGTTTCTGTATATGTATTCATGGTTTCAATGTTTTCTTTGTTTTGGTGTAATTTATTTGTGTTAGTAACGTAAAGGTTAAGTTTAGGTACCTAATTAGGATTCGTTGTTGGATTAGGTCTCTTTTTTGTCAGGATTAATTAGCATGAAGTGAATAAAATTAAAGGTTGCTAACTTATCTCCAGCTCGTTCATTCGAATCCATCACAGTAATTTATTAGAAGCTCTACCCAACCAATGTCCAGGTTATATTCCTTAAAAAATATAAAAACCAACCTTCATTACTGACAAGGTTTGAATAAAATTAATTTCCTGTACAAAACAAAACTGAAAGTCCGTGAGCGTCAACAATTCACAATGTGCTAATAATTTTCTAACATTTTGAGTTGTGTTTTAGTACAGTAACTGTATACTAAATTGCAAACTTGAGTCTCAATCGAAAGTTATTTACGGATAAACCTGTCCAACGTTAATAATAAATTGGACTTTCGTTGTGAATAATTTGGTGTGCGCTAACCTTGGGTACACAGTGTAGCAATAAGCAGTAGGATTTTGGCGAAGCTCTCTCGCGTATGTATCTTGTAATGCGAGTTAATCCTTAATGTATATTAACTCTAAAAGCATTATTATTATCATAATTTAATGTGAAAAGCTTTTAAGTTTACTTAACTATACTTAGTAAGGTTTGTAATTATTGTGAGTCCGATAAGTTCTGTTACTGTTAGTCTACGACATCCCACTGCTGGGATAAGGCCTCTTCCTATAACTTCCATTCCATTGGACTTGGATAATTTGCAGTAGCATAATGGCGCATTAATCGTTTGCCTATATTTGTGTGATCGAATGACTTGCCTCGAAATCGTACACCCGATGGATTTATGACACCAGTCATCGCAATTCTTACCTTATATTCCACAAGCGTTTATAGACGTGCGTTGGAAGGCCTCCTACTAGGTGAACCGATGACTTGGTGAAGGTTGCAGGAATCCGCTCTATGCGAGTCGAACGGGACCGGCCAATATGGTGAGACTTGGGGGAGGCCTATGTCCAGTAGTGGACGTCTTTCGGCTGAAATGATGATGATGATTTCACAAGCTAAGAATTATGAAAATAAGAAACGATAAAACCGTACGAGTTTGACCGATGACGGACGCATTCACACTTGGTCGTTTGCCCAAATTCTATACGCAATTGAATACGGGCAAACGACCAAGTGTACTTGAGCCATAACACATTTAAAAAATGCACAAGCTACCACAAATTTTTACTATCTTTTACCGTTTGTTAACATAAAATATTTTTCTACTGCATTTTTCTGTCCTATGGTTCGCTGCTAGTTGCTTGACTTAATAATTACTTAGCCACCGCAAAGCACGTACCATAGACTCTCACTCCACTACACAGGATCAATCCATACATCACCCGGCCCGTGGTTTCGTCTGCCGTGGAACAGGTATTTAAACCTGGCATGCTGCTTACAATTTATGGACTACGATGTACTGAGAAATGGTCCCGGAAAAATTGGATGTGCCGTGTGGATAGTAGGAGTAGATAAGTTTTAAAAATGACTTCACTGGCTTAGACAGTCATCATCTACCTAGCCTTTTCCCAAATTCATTAGGGTCGGCGACCAGTCTTACCGGATGCAGCTGAATATTAGTAATTTACATGGAGCGACTGGTTATTACGGTACGCTTGGTAAGACTTGTCAGACTTCCGGAACACCGACTACTTGTCTAATATCTCAAGATTTTATATTGCTAGTCGATGCGCGGCGGCTTGATATGACTGTAATGTGCGATAGCTTTAAACAGACAAAATTATTACGTCACAACCCCATCATCAGCCTATTAGTGTTCCCACTGCTGGGACACAGGCCTCCTCTCTGTGAGAGAGAATGGGTTATAATCCACCACGCGGGCCCAGTGCGGATTGGTAGATGTCACATGTCTTCGAATTTTCGGTTCTAGGACATGCCGGTTTTCCTTCACCGTTATGGGAGCAGTGGTGATGAAATAAATTACACAAAGTAATCCGCCAGTCTGGGTTCGAACCCAGGACTTACCGTTTGTAAGTCGGGGCCGCCACCACTGGGCCACCGCTGCTCACAACACATTGGGTGAATTTTGTTCCAAAATAATACTATGCAAGAATAATTAACTCTGCACACTTGCTTACAAATATCTTGAATGCTAAGAAGAGCATTGCCCACGAAGCAAACACATTTCGGTTAACAGCAACCTCTGTGTCCAAATTAAACGTAATTTTAATAAAATTAATTACATTTTATTCACTTGAAGCAATTCTGAAGTCTACATAGTCTTATTTTGTCAGATACAGTTGCCAGCTTACAAAACAGAACTATTTTGTAAGCCAAATATTTGTGCATATTGTTATCAAGACTATCTCACAGATTCATTATACGCATTCCCTAAATTTGTCGGCATTTACTTTCACAGACGACCACACAGGATGTTGAACCTATCAAATACATCCATAGGAGTTTCCGCTTTATTTTCAAGAAGGTAATGCCTGTAATTCTGTGAAGGATTCAGGGTTAAGTCGCAACTCCATTCAGTAGTTGTTTAGCGTAATCCACAATGAAATAGAGCTGTGTGGCTACGTGTAACGGAAATTGAATTTATTAAAGCGAAGTGCTGTATCTAGGTCCTGAGCCTCTGTAATAAGCCTGAAGTGCGTTTTGCTGTTAACTAGATAATCTGCCGTTCTTTGTAGAGAACGTTCAAGAGCAGGTGGGATTAAACCCTGGAACTATAGTGGCGGCTTTGTTTAAACTGAATTTCGGAGAAACCTATTTTATGTATCCTCATACCTACATTATTATAATTGGTTGGTATCTATGTGGTAATTTACTTGTTGTAAGAAAATATGTATATTTTTTATATTGTATGTCACCACAGGAGTCTCTATCTGCTAAGATTCAATCTAATTAATAACACCCATAAACTATACCATGATAATATTGATGACCCTGCCATCTCTGCTTTGGCAGTTGGCATTAACAATTATTTACAAAGATCATTATTCAATTGACAGAAGGGTTAAGCGCCATCTATTGGCATTTGTATTAACTAGTACTTAAATAGATCTTCGAGTGACAATTTAAGAGATTAATTTAAAAAGTTTAGCTAGAACTATAGTTAAAATTAAGATAGCAAATATTGTATACGTAACTATTGGGATTTTACCAATTTGTCATAGCTCTTTCGTGGACTACGGTTTCTTTGTTTGTCTGGCAACATTTCACATGTTGTGGATGTCGCCATACAATCGCGCCAAGTACAATTTTAATGGTCAATAAGTCAATTTATAATTTTAAACTATAACTAAATCAGTTTTTCCAAAACCAACTACAAACCAAAAAGTAACAAGATTATATTTTACACAGCAATTTATTAGTGGATGACCTATTCTTTGTATTAATTTGACCTGTCCTCAGATCTGCCGGCAATGGTTTTAAAACAAGTGGTACAAAGTAATGAAGCTAGTAAAAAATACCTTTGCATTTGTGAATATTGGTGTTGGGGCTGATGATTATGTTCAGCTCTTGGGGTAGGTCTTCTTCAGATAAACAACTTGTTTCGGTATACAACTAGTTAATAATTTATTCCTCGTTCTGCATAGTTTTTAATATAGGTAGTTATGTTCGATCACTGAGACGTGGTCTCGCATAGGAGGTTGTAGCGGTGTGTAGGCGCGGCGCTCCCGCTGCCCGCGGCCGCCGCCGCCGCCGCCGCGCGCCCCTCTCCCGCGCGCCCGTCGGCTCCCCTCTGCTCCCGCGCCGGTGTGAGCCGGTTCACGGCGTATTCATCCTCCCCCCCTTGAAAGGTCTCACTTTCAAGTTCTTCCGTCGTGGGTAAGAGACAGACTCTGTTCAGAGCACGTCGGACGACGCCTCTCGCCGTGTAGAAGTCGGCCACTCTGCAGACTCCATCCGCTCCTGGGAACAGTTGCTGGACTCGACCGAGTCTCCACTTCAATGGTGGCGAGTTCTCCTCCTTCAGGGCGACCATGTCTCCCACCTTCAAGGCTCTATCCTTCAACCGCCATTTGGTTCGCTGTTGCAATTCAGCTAGGTACTCTCTGTGCCAGCGCTGCCAAAAATGCTGCCTCAGCTGTTCTATTCTATTGTACCTGTCTGGAGCTTTTAACGTGACGGGTGGAGATGGCAGTGATGTTAAGGGCCGCCCCACAAGGAAGTGGCCGGGAGTCAACGGGGAACAGTCAGTAGGATCGGGTGATAAAGGGTAAAGGGGACGGGAATTGAGTATGGCTTCAATTTGTGCGAACAATGTGCCTAATTCCTCGTACGTGAGGCTAGCGTTGCCCATAATCCGCTTGAGGTGAAATTTAGCAGACTTAACGCCCGCTTCCCAGATTCCACCAAAAGTTGGTGAATATGGAGGATTGAAAACAAATTTGATGCCTTCAGCATTGGTGTAGTTATAAATTGAATTTACACTAGCTGCTAGCAACCTACCTAACTCATTATTTGCTCCAACAAAATTTGTGCCGTTGTCGCAATATATCGTATGAGGTCTACCTCTCCTAGCAATAAAACGACGTAAGCTAAGTATAAATGCGTTAGTGCTAAGGTCACTAACGATCTCTAAATGAATACTTTTAGTAGAAAAACAAACTATAACGTTCAAATAACATTTAGTTATTCGGTTACCCTTCCCTTTCTTACTAGAAATAAGGAAAGGTCCAGCGAAATCCACGCCACATACTTGAAACGGATAGCAAGACGTGACCCTATCTACAGGTAAATTGCCCATCAACGGCTCCATAGTTTTTCCTCGCAGTCGGTTGCAAATAACGCACTTTCTAACAATGCTGCGAGCTAAAGTTCTGCCTCCTACAGGCCAGAATTGCTCACGAAAGGAACTAAGTAGCAGTTGAGGACCAGCATGCAGCAGACGTAGGTGTTCGCCTTCCATTAAGAGCCGAGTGAAATAGTGCTTACCGTCCAGGAGGATCGGGTGCTTTTTATCAAATTCACAATCAGCATTCTGAAGACGACCACCTACTCTGAGCACTCCATTGTCGTCGAGGAAAGGTGACAACTGTAACAGGTAAGATTTAGGTTTCAGATTTTTACCTTGTTTGAGTAAAGATATTTCAGAAAGATAGGTTTGACTTTGAGCCAGTTTTATAAGGTAAGTAAAAGAATTTTCTATTTCTTCTAGTTTTAAATGACCTATTATTTTATTTTTAGGTTTTCTACAATTGTTAACGAAACGTAAGACATAAGCTATAGTTCGCTTTAACCTATTTATTTTAGAATAATTATTAAAACAAAGTAACGGCGACTGTGTAACGTTAGTCATCGTTACACAGTCGCTGGTAAGCATTTTAGTTTCAGGTAATTTTGAAGAATCTATGGAATTTATATTATGAGGCCAGTTTGTTTCATTTTTTAACAGGAAATCTGGGCCATTCCACCATACTGTTGAGCCCTGAAGTTGACCTGGATCCACTCCTCGAGAGGCGAGGTCAGCGGGATTTAAAGTGGTAGGTACATGTCTCCAAGATTCCCTAGTGGTCAATTCATGAATCTCATTGATTCTGTTACAAACAAAAGCCTTGAGTAATTTAGGTTGAGTTCGAATCCAACCCAAGACGACGGTTGAGTCGGACCAGAAGATCTTACGATCAATAGTGCAACGAAGAGAGTGACTCACTTTAGCAGCTAGCCGCGCGCCCAGCAACGCTCCACACAACTCAAGACGCGGGATCGTTGATGGTTTCAGTGGCGCGACACGTGTCTTTGCACATAACAGGACAACTTGTACATTATTATAACGGTCTTCTGATCGTAAATAAACACAAGCCCCGTAAGCCTCCTGGGATGCATCTACGAAACAATGAAGTTCTATTAATAATGGAGAAGTACATAAAACATGTCTAGGTACCCTAATTTTAGCTAGTATATGAGCATTGGAAACAAACTTTTCCCAAGTTTTCTTAATATTCTGTGGAACTATCTCGTCCCAACTTAATTTCAAAACCCAAAGTTTTTGTAACAAGATTTTAAGTTGTATAGTACAAGCACTTAACATGCCTAAAGGGTCAAATATTTTACATGTGTTTGACAAAATAGAACGTTTTGTGACGTCAATGACTGTTTGGTCTAAATTCACTGAGAACTGTAAATGGTCATTATCAGGAAACCACCACAATCCCAATACACTTGATTCTTTATTCAAGTCCAATGCCTGTGACAAGGTACAGTCAGTATCAAATATTTGTGGACAGTTTGTACGAAACTTATGAATAGGAAAACAACCAGATGCTAGTACTTTTTTAACTGAATGATAGATATGGGAAAGTTCTTTTTCCGTATCAGCACCACTCAAAAAATCATCATAATAAAAATCATGTTTTATAATTTCAGATACGATTTTATCATCGCATTCTTTTGCTAACTGTAGCAAGCATCGTGTACTCAAGAATGGGGCAGACGCTGTCCCATACGTAACAGTATTTAACTGAAATACTTCTAGTGGTTTGTCCACATCATCACGCCAAACTATTAATTGCAGGTGGCGCTGCGAGGGATCGATTGTAATTTGTCGATACATTTTTGTTATGTCCCCAGACAAAACAAATTTGTGTTGACGGAATCTAATTAGAATATTTATTAATTCATCCTGAATCACAGGTCCTATAAACTGGATATCGTTCAGAGATTTTCCTGAACTAGATTTGGCACTACAATCAAAAACTACTCTGACCTTAGTTGTCTCGCTTTTTTCTCGAAATATAGCGTGATGTGGCATAAAATACCCAAAGAATGGTTTATCAACCTTACTTAAGTGTCCTAACTTTTCATATTCGTCGATAAACTCACAATATTGTTTTTTAAGTGTAGGATTTTTTATCAACTTTCTTTCTAGACTCAGAAAGCGTTTTGAGGCCATGTTATAGGAATCGCCCAGTGATGTTTCTGGTGATTCACAAAACGGCATTTTGACATTAAATCGCCCGTTTTCTAAACGTGAAGTATTTTTTACAAAATGTTTTTCACAAACGTGATCATTTTCAGAGTAAGAAGCACTTGAAGAGGGAAGTTCTTCAAGTTCCCAGAACCTGGTAAGGTTTTTATTTATTTCCTTAGTGAAATTACAATATAAGTTCTTTTGTTCATTATGATCTAAAATACCTATTGGCCCAGCTACTAACCAACCCAATTTAGAGCTCTGGAGTATAGGTTTGTTATCACCTAATCTTATTTTCTTTGATGTAATAATATCAAAAAATATATCAGCGCCTAGCAGTAGATCAACTTGAGAAGAACAATGAAATTTGGGATCAGCGAGTTGAATATTCCCAGGTATGTTTAATTCCAAAGGATTTATATTACCATTAGGTAAATTACCTATAATTTCAGGTATAACTAAACACTTAATATCCATGCTGTAAGAACTTATTAATGACTTAAAGGTAAGTTCACAACAATCTGTTATGTTAAATTGAATGTTATTAACTCCACTAATACACCTAGGTCGTGAACTAATAGAAGTTAACCCTAATTTATTTTTAATGTTTTCCGATAAGAAACAGGATTGACTTCCGGCATCCAGGAGAGCCCGGGCAAGGTAAGTCTTATTATTTTTCTTATTAGTTAGTTTTACTAAAGCAGTGCAGAGAAGAACTTGTTTCTTCATAAAGACAGAGCAAGAGGCTACAGCACTAGCGATTGATGGCACACTAGATGTATCGTTATTCTCTGACTGTGTAACTAATGCATTATTCGATTCCGTGTCTTTGTGTAATAGTGTATTATGTTTTTGTTTACAGAGTTGACAGGTGCCGAGGCGACATTGCTCAGTCTTATGACCCCTACGTAAACAATTTGAGCAAAGTTGTAACTTTAAGACTTCACTCAATTTACTATTTAGACTCATTCCTTGGAATTTAATGCACTCTGTTATCCGATGAACTTCATGACATACCGGACAAGCAGGACCTTTAGTAGGTTTCTGGCCAGCTGAAGTAGCACAGGCCTTTATTGTTTTAGAATTAGATTTATTATTAGAATCAGGTTTATCACTTTTAGAAGCTTGCATCGTTTCAAGTATGACTGCTCGATCACGTAAAAACTTAAGAAATTCTAATAAAGAAGGTAATTCCGGTAACTTGTTCCTATATTCTTCCCACTTTCTTAAAGTAATGGGATCCAATTTAATAGTAACAAAATAGATGATTAATATATCCCAATAATCAGTTGGCAAGCCTAACGAATTAAGGGCTCTCAAGTTTTTATTAACCTGATCAACAACAAAGCGAAGGGCTTTATGAGATTCCCGTGTTAAACTATCTATATTAAATAGTGCTTTTAAATGGTTATTAATCAGGATCTTTTTGTTATCGTAACGTTCACATAGTAGATCCCAAGCAACCTTGTAATTCTGAGAGGTAAACTCAATAGACTTTATTACGACAACAGCAGCCCCTTCTAAAGAGGATCGTAGATAATGAAACTTATTAATTTCAGGAATGGACTCATTCGAATGGATAATAGAATCAAAGGTGTCTCTAAATTCCAACCATTTGAGGTAGTTTCCGTCAAAGGATGGAAGTTTTATTGTTGGTAATTTAATATTATTTAAATTATTGCAACTGTCATGATTTGAACAAACTGTTTTTGCACCTGTGACACTACAATCTTCACCACTAGAATGAGCATCTATAATTTCTTGGGCGGCTGAGATGAGAGAATAAAATTGAGATTCTATGATATCTCTTTCATCAATTTGTTCCTCTGTCTTTGTTGACAGCATTTCAATTTGCGTCTGAATTGTATCAAATTCAGATAAGAGAGCTTGTAATCTACCTAAACGTAATCCTAGTTCCTTAATTTGTTTTTTAGTTATCTCACTTGAACTAGTTTGATTTAACAAAGCAATATGATCTTTAAATTTAGTTAAACGCATTTTAAAAGTACCTCTCTGTTTTATTAAATCTTTCATATCAATGCGTACCTCTTCTCTCCTCTCAGAGCCCTGCTGCGATTTAGGTTCTAACATTTTTTAGAAAAAATAAAGATGTTGGAACAAAATAAAGAAGTTAGGTAAAGTAACTTATGCAATCAAACCCGTATAAAGAGGCTTGATAGTCCGTCCAACACGAAGACTTAAAGATGACACACGCTACACCAAGTCTGAATAGTCACCGGGTACGCCAACCACGTCGAGCTCGACAGCACACAGCTCAGCTCCTGCTCGACCGTGTGCGTACCGCGTGGCAACCGATCGCTGGAAACATTTATTAGGAATATGTAAGATACTTGAAGTTACAGATATTTTGCAGATTGAGGTTATTATGTGAATGATTTAAAAACTTAAGTATGTTTACGATAATTAATTACATAACCTTAGTGAATTTACCATATAATAAAGGATGCAATATTTATTTGCAATGCAGTAAGCTAATTGAATGGAATGCGAAACACGTTGTTGAAAAAAAAGAAAAAACCATTTACCAAATAGAACAAAGAAAAAAATGCACATGAGCGCGTGTAATAGGTAAGCGTGGGCACAAGCCGGCGCGCGACGAAAATCACACAGTGTTCACACAATACTGCTACCTAGGAAAAAGGAAGGTGGATGGTAAGGAATACTTATCAAGCCAAACTCCCCTGGTTACGTCCTTCTTCGCGTATTATGCAATGCATGCATGCCATGCACGCGTCACCAGCGAATAGCTCAAGCTCACCCAAGCTTCAAGAAAACATGGCGGCACAGCGCACTTATTGTAAGTGAATTCCAATAATTCTTGAGGTTCTGTTTTGTCACGGTCGCCACTTGTTGGGGCTGATGATTATGTTCAGCTCTTGGGGTAGGTCTTCTTCAGATAAACAACTTGTTTCGGTATACAACTAGTTAATAATTTATTCTTCGTTCTGCATAGTTTTTAATATAGGTAGTTATGTTCGATCACTGAGACGTGGTCTCGCATAGGAGGTTGTAGCGGTGTGTAGGCGCGGCGCTCCCGCTGCCCGCGGCCGCCGCCGCCGCCGCCGCGCGCCCCTCTCCCGCGCGCCCGTCGGCTCCCCTCTGCTCCCGCGCCGGTGTGAGCCGGTTCACGGCGTATTCAATTGGTATTGTTTAATTGTTACAATAATTAAGTGTGAAGTATTCTGATATTATTTGTAAGTTTTAATGAGCTTACGATGTAATGAGTTGCTGTACTGGATGTGTGTGTCAGTTCCGGTATTCAAGGAACAGACGCGTTAGAGACGAGGTGTCTCGTTATCTTACGATGAGAAAAACAGTTAATGGCTTCTGAGGTGAACAATGTGGGCTTGTGTAAGTGAGAAATGTAATATGGCTTAAAAGAGTGTAAGGAGTTTATTTGTCCGTTCTTCTCCTTATTAACAATATTTGCGAACGGGCTGCTCGACTCAGAATGTTTGTTGACGACCCGATTGGCGTAGTGGTAGTGACGCTGCCTTACGTTCTTAGGGTCCTGGGTTCGAATCCCGGTAGGAGCAAATGTTTGTGTGATGAGCACGGACATTTGTTTCCGAGTCATGGATGTTTATATGTATAATAAGTATGTATTTACAAACAAAAAAAAATAAAACCGACTTCAAAAAGAAAAAGTGAAAAATAACTTTAGCTTCTGAAGTCGGTGACGTTTGTATGATTGATTTAATTTTTTTGTCACCGACTTCAGAAGCTAAAGTTATTTTTCACTTTTTCTTTTTGAAGTCGGTTTTATTTTTTGCAAAAAAGTTTTTATTTTTCACTTTTTAGTGGTTCACATGGAAAGTGCATACCGTTACAATTACAACAAGCCCAAACACGACTAGGATACATTGTCTCATTATGGAGTTCCGTGACTCTTGGCTTCATCATCAGATCTGATGGTAGAATGGTTCTTATCAAACGCAAATGCTTCACTTGTTGTAGAAAATACCAAAATTGCTGTACGTTATCCTATAAAATTTGAAGAGTTCCCTCGATTTCGCCAAGATTCCATCATCAGATCCCGACTTGGCGACTATGGGACCAACTTGGAAGTATACCCTTTCAAACAAAAAAAGAATTTTTCAAATCGGTTTAGGCGTCTTCGAGTAGTCGGGTAACATACATAAAAAAAAAAAAAAAAAAAAAAAAAAAAAAATACATACAGTCGAATAGAGAACCTCCTCCTTTTTGGAAGTCGGTTAAAAAGTATGTATGTAGTATATCAACTATCTAGTGTCCACGACACAAGCTTTGCTTAGTGTGGCACTAGGTGGCGCTGTGTGTTAATGTCCAGCGATATTTTTAGCGATATTTATTGTGCCTGTACCTAAATGGTTTCTTAGAAATAAACGTTCGGAGTTTGAGTAAAGTGTTGTGTGTGATTTCAACTACCCATCTACCTACAATGTAGAATCGTATCGCGCGGCGATGTGATGGTTAGAGACTGAAAGACAGGTATGACGGCGAATGGCGCCCATATTCGAGGACTCCAGGGTTACCCTGTCGTGATATATATTTTTGTTAGCCTGTACTGTCCCACTACTGGGCAAAGGCCTCCCACAAGGCCTTCCATGTGCTCTTTTCAGGTACGGGTCCAAATCGTCTTGCCACCTTTTTCTGGGTCGGTCAACGCGTCGTCCGTTTCGGGCAACCATCGTGTGGAGACTTTTGCTCAGCGGTCATCGTGCATGCGACTGACGTGACCCGCAGTGAGATAGAAAAGGCTAGCAAAAAAAAACTGTCTACAAAAATGATGTAGATAGGCTTAATCAATGAACGTAATGAAAAAACATTTTTTTTTAATATAACTATACATCAGTGCGCATATTTTTTTAGCAGCTGTTCAATTTTACACTCTATTTCGCGTATAAGACATCATTCAGTAAAAACGTCTATGTCCGTAATAAACCCTTTTTTAAATGACTTCTCCCACTCTGGGTGGAGCGGGAGGAAGTGTCAGACTTTTACTGTCCCATCCATGTTCCTTCCTCGCCCTTTATGTTCCGGGGCCACGGTATCTCTTATGAACAGTCCCGCAGCCCCGCAGGCTTCGGCCCTTGCGGGTCCCTTCATTTTGCTGCCATCTCTTTGAGGCGCCCGTAGAACACGCTGAAAGTACAAACTATTTGAAGCCACATATTTATGGGTAAAGTGTGTTAAAAGGCGGCAATTCGTTGCGATGTCCAAAGTTACTTTCAAGTAAAGTTAAGTTACAAAGCTAGTTCCAATGCTTGTTCACAAACTTTACAACTTGTGAGTGAAACTTTACACAATTCCTATAGCTATTGAACTAATCGAGTCTCGAATGTTTAAGGGGTTTCAATTCCGGGACGGGGTGATTCAGAAGTTGGAATATGGTGTAAATTCAACCTCGTAATGGATGGATCAGTGTGGCAGAAGCTGCAGGATATTGTCGTGCCGCTTGAGAGATGGTTAATTTCAACAGTGGACTTGTAAATAGATTGATGATAAGGTAAAAATTTAGTACCAGTTAGGTTATTGATCTCTACTGAATGTATAATCTATTTATCTATATCTATCTATATCTAAGTCACCGTAAAATTGTCAAATACGTTATATTGTAACATCACTAGCGATATTGTAAAGTCTCGAATTATTGTCAAATGAACATACTGCTTACAATAAAACGCATTATTTTTCGTGAAATGCATGCGATGGTAGTCAACTCACGCGGTGTGGAGAGAAGGAGGGGTCCCCCTTTCCCAATGGTACCACTCTCATGAAAAGATACTGTACCATTCCTGAGAAATATCGATTAATATAACCTAACCTTAAAACACTTCATATTCCCCTAAAAAGCGTAGTCGACGGAGCCCCGCTTCGCGGGGCCCCTATTTCCGAGTGCAGGGTTTAAAGGAACCTAACTAACCTAACGGGGGGGTGCCCCAAGTCCCGTTTATGGGGGCAAGAGATACTTCCGTATGTTCAGTTGACAATAATTAGAGACTTTACAATATCGCTAGAGAGATACACGTTATATTGTAATATCACGTATTTGACAATTTTACGGTGACATATACATATAATAAAAGAGTAAAAAAGCTGTGTCTGTACATTGAATATATTAAAAAAAAAAATAATTGAAGGGGGTTTAGAAACAGTAATAGAGCACGAATCTAAAAAAAAAAAATGTCTGTTTGTCTGTTTGTTTGTACACGCTAATCTTCGGAATTACAGGACGGATTTGAATGATTTTTTTTTTGTTGTATAGATATTATGTCTGGCCAACATATAGGCTAATTATATAATTAAATAATATAATTTATCTTGGAAACCTGAACACCTGATGTAGAACCGCAACAGACCAGCTAAACTATAAGAGATACAAAAATGACACCATAGCAAAAATTGTTCCACGTAATGAGCATTTTCTGCTGAGAGAATAAATTTGAAGATCTGGAACAGCTGATGTGGAACTCCAAGAGCCCAGTTATACCATAACACATATAGGAATGACGTCTTAGCAAAAGTTGTTCAAGCTGATGAGCACTTTCTGTTGACTTATAAAAATCGAGGATCTGGGACACCTGTCGTGGAACTCCAATAGCCCAGCTACACAATAATACATACAGGAATGACGTCTTAGCAAAATTTGTTCAATTTGATAAGCTCTCTGCTGATTTATAAAAATCGAAGATCTGGGACACCGGTTGTGGAACTCCAAGAGCTCAGCTACACCATAGGAATGATGACGTCTTAGCAAAAGTGGTTCGGTCTGATGTGCATTTCCTGTTGACTTACAAAAAACGACGATCAGA
The DNA here is from genome assembly GCA_950022955.1 of Xestia ashworthii. Taxonomy (NCBI): domain Eukaryota; kingdom Metazoa; phylum Arthropoda; class Insecta; order Lepidoptera; family Noctuidae; genus Xestia; species Xestia ashworthii. Next base: position 3,658,165 of record OX465555.1, on the reverse strand, counting down.
AACATCTGCTGTGAAAATTATTGCAAAGCTATCGCTAATTTCACTGTTTAATTATAAAATAACAAAAACTGGGAGTACCTCCACGCGGTTAAGGCGGTAACAGTTTAGGACTGATTTTCGATGACGATGGTATATAATTGAAAATTTGACTATACTGGCCAAAACTCCCATTTATTATTTTATTAAATCGAATAAATATGTCTTCGGGCTTATGTTATTTCCTTTTTCATATATCTTCGTGACTCGGTAGCCTACCCGGTAACGCAGGGCACTTAGATTTTAATTGATCAGGTATCTTCACAACAAAACTATAACCATGCCTAGAAAGAGGTCAAACCTTTCCCACTGTTCCAAAGGAGCTAAAAGATTGATCAGAAGAAGAGCGTCAGGAGAGACTTGATGCTGTTCGAGAACATCAGGCTGCAACTTGCTCCGTGCAAACCTCTTCCGATCGCGAAGCACGCCTGCGTTCTCAGCGTATTTACGCATCTACATCCAAGTCTCTAGAGACCAGTGAAGAATAGATGCCTGACTGCGTTCACGGATAGAGAATTGCGCCAATCGTATGATGCGATATCGATGCATAGATCGACTTCTAGATCTCTAGAGACAAGTGGGGAACCTGATGCACGACTGACCGCTGATCGTGAACGTCACACATTGTCTCGCGTGTCGGAGATGTTCACGGATAGAGAATTACGCTTGAGTTCTCATCGTATCTACGCATCTGCTTCCAGGTCTCTAGGGACAAGTGGGGAACGTGATGCGTGACTGACCGCTGATCGTGAGCGATATGCATTATCTCGCGAATCGGAAACGTTTACCGATACAGAATCACGCTTGAGTTCTCAGCGTATTCGCACATCTACTAACAGGTCTTTTGAAACGAGTGATGAACGTGATGCGCGACTAACTGCTGCTCGAGATTATCATACATTGCCCCAGACACGCACACAACAAAATATTCATAATCAGTTAGAATGTGAGAGATAAAGAATTGCTGGAGTACGGCATGAAGAGACAGAAGAAGAGTGCAAAGATTACGACATTCTCTGAACAGAATGTCGATAACATCTGAAGAATCGGGTGTCTCAAGATATAGCCGTAGGGCATGACGACCTTCCTTGGGGTGATAAGAAACGGAGTTCATTTACGTATACTCCTATGATTGAATACGTCACATATTCCGCCATCGGAGGTATGGTTAAAAAATTTACTTTTTGTGAAGCTGTTAAATGGCAAAAAGAAACAAACGGTACGTGTTGCTCAGGTGGGAAAGATCCGTTATTTTGCCGTCCCCGGGCTCTTAGAATTAGACGTTTCAGATCTTCGACTTTGACGAACCCGGTGTCGCTGGCAAAAGCAACAGGATCCGCGTACGAAGTCGCGGGCAGAAGCTAGTATTACCTAAATCTGCAAACGTTAACATTAGGAATCAATTCAATCGACATTTATAAGCATCAACATATCGCTGGCATATGTTTGTTGTCGATTATTTATTATTCACCGGTCATGTTAACCAGTTACTTAGAGTTTCCTCATCTACTCATATTTTGACTTGTCACTTTCACAAATAAGTAAGTGTTTTTGAGATCCACCCTTTTTGCCATTTGCCTAGACTTTTCTCAACTATGTTGGCATTGGCTTTCAGTCTAACCGGATCCATCTGAATACCAGTAATTTACATAAAGCGACTTCCTATCTGACGTCCACAACCCTGTTAGTACTAGGTTATACCTCACCCATTGTTAAGACTGGTTGTTAGGGACCACGAATAACAGCCGGGACCAACAGCTTAACGTGCTTTCTGAGGCACAGAGGTAAATCGATAATAGGCTAGTTTCCATAATCGATAAATTACCAATCTAATTAGTCCGTCAGTTAGAGTATTGGAAAGTAATGGACACGTATTTTTTGTTTTTGTAAATCACTGAATACTGACAAAGATAAAACGTATCAAAACTCAGGAGTGGGGGCTCATGACGTCACAACGCACTAAAAGCTATAGCACGACGTGACGTATTGCGAATTTTAAAAGCGTCGTTTAAATCTCAATTTTGGTTTACGTAACAAAAGAAAAAATACGTGTCAAATATTTTTTGATAATCTTACTGACGGACTAATTAGATTTTTTTAGGACACAAGCCTATTATGTAATGGTTACCCATCGACGGATCAACTTAAGCAAGCACGGCTTAACCTTGAAGATCGGAACACACAGCTGTTATTATTTAGCCATGAGCTTTTCCAGTAGTCATATACGTGATGATGTTGATTAATTTTTCCCAATGGGGATGCACACTGTGGAACTAATGACGCTAGTGCTGGTGCCAAGCATCGTCATTGGTTGAAAATCAAGGAATGTCATTTCTTATTTTAAAATACCTTGACGTCATTGGTCAGATTGAGACTAGCTATGGTAGCGCCATCTACAATTAGCTTTTAACGGTCTTCCCCATTGGCACCATTATCTATTTCAATTATGTATTAAAATTATGTGTCTGCACAAGAACAGGTAGAACTAATTTTCTTTTCAATTACTGTTCTTTAAAAAGGACATTACACTCCGCATCGGTATTTAAAGCCGGTCGGTCGTGTCTGGACCAGTCTTCGCGGCAATTCCACAAATTGCTCGGTTAAAAGCATTTGACACTTCAATTGGTGTTAATTTGTAAAGACATAGGTCGAAGCAATAAATGGCTTACGGTTAGATAATCTTTCTTAATTAAAGCCACCTTGCAGTAGAAGGATCTCCATATTTAATGCTTGTTAAGGTTCAGTTTATATCCTGTTAACCGGATTATTCGAAGATTGACAACTTGGTAATCAGTAAGTAGTCTTTAGCTTTTTTACTGTTAGTCATTTTATTAAGTCTGGAATCTACATTATGTCCTTTATACAGGTCATCTGAGTTCGTTCGATCAGTGAATTTTATTACACTTTCCGACAAAAACAGTGTTTTTGCTAGTGATGCCTGAGTTTTAAGGAAGAGCTCATGCTAAATGATAAGCAGTCCTTGCCTGGTTTGGCACGTGGAGGGGCGACCACCCATTACATCCCGAGTTTCCCCTTCGTGCTATGAAAGAACTTATATGTCCGAAAGTCCGACAACCGGTGTAAACATTAGCCAATACTTATGGAGGTGTCAGCACCATGAAAAATTCTAGTACTCAGGTTGTATGAAATGAAATCTGTATCTTTCCTGCATCAGGTTATATGAAAGCTGATCTCAACAGAGTTGGGAAAAAGCTATGCAATTAATGATACCATAGTTTTCAGGATACTCTTTTAATTTCATGTCAAAATACCGACAAATTTTACTGCCACACAGGTTATAGCTACCTATAACATGCTTCATACTTCAAGCTGCTTCTGTATGGTATGCAGAAAAGATACTCCCATGTCTTGTGCCATAGATTGGCTCACTTTTACAATCATCATCAGCCTACAATGTTCCCACTGCTGGGACACGGCCTCCTTTCAATGAGAGGGAATGGGCTTTAATCCACCAGACGGGCCCAGTGCGGATTGGTAGATGTCACATGTCTTTGAATTTTTGGTTGTAGTACATGCCGGTTTCTTCACGATGTTTTACTTCACCGTTTTGAGAGCAGTGGTGATGAAATAAATTACACAACGTTATGCACCTGTCTGGGTTCGAACCAACTTATTGTTCATAAGCCGGAGCCGCCACCACTATGCTACCGTTGCTCTTCGTCTTTACAATCACAGTTTATAATATACCTACATTCTGTAGGTACTCAAACCAGAACCTAATTACCCTAATTGCAATGCCCCCATTCAAGGTTCCTTACACGTTTAAACAACAGTTTTACACCAAAAGGATTAGTCCGAAGTAATTGACACTAATGTCCAGAGTTACGATGTCATAAAACGAAGTAACAGCTTGAACACGCTCGAGTAGATGTCAACAGACTGTTTCTATCATCTTGAGCTAAATTAATGCTTACGTATGCAGCACACGTAAGCTTACCCTAAACATGTATTGATTATTTGAAAACTGGTGATGTTGAGTATCTGTTTTAGTGTAGATTAAAGCAATTTTGATTTTTGTGTCAGAACTGTTTAGTGCATCGAGAGAGCAACAACAGAGTAACGAACAAAGAAAAACTTTTCAAGGAAAATATTGATATAATGGCAAATGTGTCAAACATGGTTTATTTCTAACACATTGCAGGTTGATGACTAAGTTCTCAAGAAGTTCTATAGAGTAACTGGTAATTAGTGTACTATACTTAAACACGTGATTCTGCTCATGATAACAAACAACTTTGGACTGATTTTGATCAAACATAGCTAAGAACATTTCCGACTAATAATCACCTTTCAAACAAACAAATTTTCAAATCGGTTCATTCGTTCGGGAGCTACACACACGACACGTAAAACTTATAACACCCCGTTGTTTTTGCGTCGGGGGTTAAAAACACTAGTTTAGACTGTACTGGCTAAACCAGAAACCAACCCCTCCCTACTTTGCGCTTTTAAGCTCCGCTCGCCAACATAATGTAGGTACGTGTATAAACGTACGTCCTTCATAATCAACAACGTAGGTTTATCAGTGTATACCTAATATCAATATACTATGACTTGTGGAATGGGACGGACGCGATACATTCGTCAAGTACACATGTTCAAATATTAATAAGTCCGCTCAACGTTTGTGATACGGGCACCGGCGCTTTTTAATGACGTTTAAAAATTCAAAACAATTTCAGTAACATTTTCATACAGACTAGTTAACTAAAAGTTTCCCAAAACACCTGTATATACATTTATGGAGCTGGAAAATGGGATTGCAGATACAAAAATAAATAAAATATCAGATTGGATTCGTTTGACATAAAAATGTGTGTAAAAAAAACCTTTATGTGCTTATCAATTGGGTTATCGTTTGAATGGTGCGTACGGTATGGTATGTGATTATGTTTGTATGTGTGTGTGGGTCGCATAAATTGGCGAATTTATGGGTTAGGGGACAATTTGTGTTATTGGGTGACCTCAACTGCAGATGCAACACGTCAACGCTCGTAGATGTATAGTGAGGATTATTATAATGTCTGTGAGACTAATGACTATAATTGTAAAGTGTTTTTGTGTTCTGGGTTTTTTATTGTGTAGTGTACTCTAAAAGAAGATGGTTTACACATGCCATTATACACAGGACTTTATTGCTGATGTCCTTTAAAACGGACAGTTCAGGGGCCTTAGTTTACAACTTTTATAAATTCGTCATTCCAACACGATCCCATTCTCATCCCATTGTCATTTTGCATAAAGTTCGTAATCTACCAAATTCATAATGGTCGATCATTGGTCGATTAGTGGTCTCTTATTAGAATTGTGTTATAATGACATTATCGTATTGCTATTATTATAAAACCCACTAGATTTCATTTAAGTATACATATTTTTATAAATTATTTATTAGTGTTAGAAGCAATCTGAATTAGTAAGAAGTTCGTAATAGCGCCAGTCATTCATTTGTTATTATGTACGAAATTACCATTCGATGCCATTTCTTTCAATGGAGTGGCAGTGGTTAACCATTGGAAAGTCATAATGACGCCATTATGTTGGTAGATTACTAAACTTGTTAAAATCAACAATTATGAAGTCAATGATAGACTCTTCTGACACTATTGTTATAGCAGACTAAACTTGACGCCCAGAAGAACATGCAAGTTATTTTAGTGTATTCAAAACCTACATGGGCCCGAATGACCTAAGGTGAGCAGTTCTTAATGGTCGTTTTATCAAGTAAAGAAAGAAGCAAATAACTCCTTGGTAAATCTTATTGAATATCGGTATGAGGTGCAGTGTATTTTATTAACCGACTTCCAAAAAGAGGAGGTTATCAATTCGTCTGTATGTTTTTTTTTTTTTTTTTTTTTTTTTGTGTTTGTTACCTCATAACTTTCGACTGAGTGAACCGATTTTGATGATTCTTTTTTTATTTGAAAGCTGGTGCTTCCCATGTGGTCCCATTTTAATTTGCTGAAGATCTGATGCTGGTCTTCGGAGATATGCAATGGAACTCCTCAAAAATGTACGGCAAATCTGCAGTGATTGCTGTTATCGCTTGTAGGTTTATTGTTTATACAACATCATGACGTAATATCACGCCTTTATGCTCTGAGGGGGTACGCAGATGTGTACAGTACACCCACATTTCGACAGTGTTTGTTACCTCAGTACTTTCGACTGGGTGAACCGAGTTTGATGATTCTTTTTTAATTTGAAAGCTGGTGCTTCCCGTGTGGTTATATTTTAATTTGCTGAAGATCTGATCCGGATCTTCGGAGATATACAATAGAACTCTTCAAAAATACACGGCAAATCTGCAGTAACTGCTGCAATCGCTTGAATGTTTATTGTTTATACAGCATCATGACGTAACATCACGCCTGTATGCTCTGAGGGGGTACGCAGATGTGTACAATATTCCCAGATTTCGACAGTTAGGTGTATTAAGTTCCATTTATTGGGGATAAGCCTCCTTGACATGTATTGTTTTTTTTTGTTTTATTGGCAAGGGTACTTCAAGGGTAGTTTGATGAGAATTTGGTTAGGTTCTGATTATGGGATCCATGACAAAGAAATGGAGCTCTTCAATTCTTAGAAGCAAATTAACGATACTCGGCCAAATCTTTTAAAGGCTATCCGGATATTTGGGTCACGTACCATAACGTCGTTATTAACCGACTTCAAAAAGGAGAAGGTTCTCAATTCAATGTTCCCCGATTACTCGAAGATGACTGGACCGAATTTGTTTTTTAATTGTTTGAAAGGGTATACTTCCCAGAAGGTCCCATAATCATCAAGTCAGGATCCTGATAATGGGATCCTGGAGAAATAGAGAGAACTTTTCAAATTTTATAGGCACACCAGAAGCGATTTGGGTAGTTTTAGAAAGATTACTTTCACGGAGTGATCCCATTTAAATTTGGTAAAGATTAGATGAAAAACTTCGGAGAAAGGCAACGGAACTCCTCATTAAATGTAGCAAATGTGTCTCTTACTGGGATTGCTGAAATCTCATGTCTGTCTATTGTTTACACCAGTTCATAACAAAAAATCACGCTGGTACGCTGTGAAAGGGTATGCACATGTGAACCACTAAAAAGTGAAAAATAAAAACTTTTTTGGAAAAAAATAAAACCGACTTCACACAAAAAAGTGAAAAATAACTTTAGCTTCAGAAGTCGGTGACAAAAAAACTAAATCAATCAAATAAAGGTCACCGACTTCTGAAGCTAAAGTTATTTTTCACTTTTTTGTGTGAAGTCGGTTTTATTTTTTTCCAAAAAAGTTTTTGGTTTAATCAACTTACCTAATCGGATAGAGAGAGGGTTTGCTTCACATTGTCAGTTTGACAATATACAATGTCACTTTTCGCCCATTTTTATTCACCACGTCTCATTTCACAATAGAAAAAAAAAACACTTAAAGATTTCGCTTGCAATTTCAACAGTTTATTACAGCAAAGCAGGCGAACATAATGATCATATCATTGCTTACCTGTTATTTGTAACTTTCGAACTCCATTAATAAGCGCGGCTGTAAAACTTCCATAATAATAGTTTGCCTAACAACTTTGTTTGAACATAGTTTTCCCTTGTGGATAATGGAATTGTGTTACAGCCTTTATATAAAGTCGCACCTACGTTAATTCTAATAACTGTTTGCCTCGCGTTTATGGGGGAATCGAGGTATAAACCTTAGGACATGTGTATATAAATAGAACACCCCACTTTTCCCCACGAGTGTCGTAATAAGGGTTATGATGGGGACGGGTGATTGTTGCTGTGGTGGCCTTTAAATAACCCAGCCCTTATTCTTGATGGTGTCTCGTAAATGGTGACAAAGGGTTTCTATAGAACTGGCTCTTCTATATGTAATATTAGCAGCATACTGAATTCAAGTACGTTTGTCTAACGCTCGTTCCATTATATCACTTTCAGCCTTTCGAGAAATCAATGGTAAGCACCCATTGTTTACAAAGTGCATTTTCTCCGATGTAGAAAAAGTAATGTTGTGTGTTAGTCCGTTGTTGTGGTATGGGCATCATCATTTCAGCCGAAAGACGTCCACTCCTGGACATAGACCTCCTCTAAGTGTCGCCATCATTGACCGGTCTCGTGCGACTCGCATTCAGCGGATTGCCGCTACCTTCACCAGGTCATCGGTCACATTATGGGCAAGTGATGCGGAAAATGTCACGAGAAAAGTTTTAAGTACAAATGATGATGGGTAAAAGAGTAGAGGAGAACCAATGAAACAATGGATGGACTGTGTGAAGGAAGATATGGCAAGAAATGAAATGTGTGATGAGATGTTCGTCGAATCCGACTCGGCTGGGCAGCGTTCGGGAAGCTGCGCGGTATCTTCTCGTCAAACTTACCGCTGTGTCTCAAGACAAAAGTCTATGACCAGTGTGTGTTGCCAGTGATTACATACGGGACCGAAACGTGGTCGCTCTCAATGGGCCTTATCAAAAGGCTTAAAGTCACCCAAAGGGCAATGGAGAGGGCTATGCTCGAAGTTTCCTTGCGTGATCGAATCAGAAATGAAGTCATCCGCAAGAGGATCAAGGTCACCGACGTAGCCCGAAGAATTGCTAAACTTAAGTGGCAGTGAGCAGGGCACATTGCTCGCAGAACGGATGGCGGTTGGGGCCGAAAAGTTCTGGAGTGGCGACCGCGAACCGGAAGACGATGCGTTGGAAGACCTCCCACTAGGTGGACCGATGACCTGGTGAAGGTTGCGGGAATCCGGTGGATGCGAGTCGCAAGGGACCGATCAATGTGGCGACACTTGGGGGAGGCCTATGTCCCAGCAGTGGACGTCTTTCGGCTGAGATGATGATGATGATGACGATGATGAGATGTGAGGTGTGATGCGCCGGCTCCAAATGAATTGGGTTGAGAATGATGAGGATTTTCTACTTAATCAACAATTTTAATTTCCATACCTTTGTATAGAAACTTTTCTGGCGCTATCTTTATCCATTAAACTACGGTCAACCAGTAGAGTACCTGGAACAAAAAATATACTAGATCAGAAAACAATACGGCAGCAATAACTTCACAGCTTTTAATTACCAATGCACAATATTGAACGGTGAAAGATATCCAGCTCCCAACTTTATTTTAATTAGTAAAGTTGAACAATTAGCTATTTTGCTACCTCACCCAACTAGCTGGTATTCGAGCCAGATAAATTGGAATTGTTTAATTCGCTTCCCCTGCATTGTACAGCAATGTCGTTAATCTTTGTCGTTTGAGCGTGCTAATGAATTAGATGAAAAAACTAGTGGCTCAAAGCTTTGTTCTAGATGTTCAATTAGTATCAAAGCAGTAAGGGGTGCTACACTCGCGGCAAAATCCAATATGTGTACTTGTGTGGATTAACGTTAAACGGAAAAAGTCGAAGGTATCCCGAAGGTTCCGTTTTTTTTGCAACATTTATTGCAATCGCAATCAAGCCATTACATTGTTGATAATTCCGTTCCCGTTCAACGTCTACCATTTACAGGGTAGAAGAAAACAGCAGCACATCAATTTAGTTATTCCTGTGCTCCATTGGTGTACTTGCTATGTGTGGCGTTTCAGTGACATAGTAACCGAATAAATATATGTGAAAAAAAATTACATCTCGCAGGTCATCCGAGAAGTGTATCGTCTGCTTAACCGGGACTATCTTGGGTGTCCCTTAAGTGTATGTCGTCTAGCTAGGGGCCAGGGGTCCCCTGACTTTAAAATGAATAAGTACTTAATCATGCCGTGCAGTTCAGTCAGTTACAGGTGAGTGCTAGTTTTAGGCGTATCACACAAATATTTAAGTCGGCATATATTTCATGGGAAACTCGGCTTATCTTGAAGTGTGCAGAGATAAAGTAAACAAGATTCAGCTATGGTAGATGCCAACGGGAGTATGCTAGTGCCACGAGCCGGACGAAAGACGAATAATGTAGTAACTGCTTGTTTAACAAATATTACCCGCTAACTTATTCGAGTCGGTAATTAATCAAATTTACCGACTCGAACCAGTGCGAAACGTCACTTTACAATCATTGCAATCTATGGACGCGTTTATGTAATAGTCATAAGGTGCAAATTGCAATGGTTAATGTCCGTAAAGTGTAAGAACTGTAGTAGATTTGATAATAGTTGCTGAATGGGTTTTGTAGGACTTCGAGTAATTATGTTATCGAAGTAATTTCGGACTAGGAGCCGGCTTTGTGATTGTACATTGCAGTTACTGTGCAAAACACAGCAAGTGGGCTTGATTGCAATTGCAATTACTGATGCGAAATAGCGGGTATCTTGATTATAGTTTTCTTTGAGTCTATTACTTCTCATAGATTGCGTATTTTGTAACATGAGAAATAACCAAGACGGGATTAAGGCGAAGAAAATAAAATTCATAATAGTTACCTACTTGAGTACAAAGGTACTGATTATCTCTTGAGAAATTTCTCCTAGCAGACCGCGATAGGAGAAATGTACACAACAATGGAAAAAACGTAGAGATAAAAGTGTTTATGTGAATTCTTTTAATGGAAAACCTTAAGAAATTACTATCTGCAAGCCAAATTATATCCAAATCTGTTCCGCAGTTTTTGCGTAAAAGGGAAGCAAAGTGAAAAGGAGAGGAGGCCTATACTCAGCAATGTGGGATAAATAAAGCTGCCAATGGAATAATTTATAAATGACAAAAATAAGTCTTAATATTTTGAGGTTTTGTTTAAAAACATGTTACCTAACATTATATCCACGTGTTAATGCTAAGTCCAAAGGCCTTTCGAGGTGAACAGTCAGAAACATAAAAGGTTTAATTAACAAGAATCTAGTAATTAAGTACCATGGTACTTAACAGTTAATTGGTACAATAATGGAGGTAAGAACGTATGCTCAAAGCCGTGGTAATTATAACTCCGGTTTGATATTTGGTAACATTTCGAGGAACTTTTACGGGAATTTCAACACCATAATGCGCGCACACTGTTTATTTGTATCGGAGTAAACAAGACCGAGAAACTCTAAGAAAATAATGAATAAATATAGAAATAAAAAAGCGGTCAAGTGCTAGTCGGACTCGCCCATGAAGGGTTCCGTAGAAGCAAGTAACATAAATTGCGGTTACCGATTTATGACGTATTAAAAAAAACTACTTACTAGATCTCGTTCAAACCAATTATCGCTGGAAGTTTACATGGTAATGTACAACATATATTTTTTTAGTTTTATCATTCTCTTATTTTAGAATTTACAGGGGGGGGGAGCACATTTTACTACTTTGGAAGTGTCTCTCACGCAAACTATTCAGTTAAGAAAAAAATGATATTGGAAACCTCAATATCATTTTTAAAGACTTATCCATAGATACCTCACACGTATGGGTTTGATGAAAAAATAAAAACTTTTTTGCAAAAAATAAAACCGACTTCACACAAAAAAGTGAAAAATAACTTTAGCTTCTGAAGTCGGTGACCTTTGTTTGATTGATTTAATTTTTTGTCACCGACTTCAGAAGCTAAAGTTATTTTTCACTTTTTTGTGTGAAGTCGGTTTTATTTTTTGCAAAAAAGTTTTTATTTTTCACTTTTTAGTGGTTCACAATATGTGCATACCCTTTCACAGCGTACCAGCGTGATTTTTTGTTATGAACTGGTGTAAACAATAGACAGACATGAGATTTCAGCAATCCCAGTAAGAGACACACATTTGCTACATTTAATGAGGAGTTCCGTTACCTATCTCCGAAGTTCTTCATCAGATCTTTACCAAATTGAAATGGGATCACTCCGAGAAAGTACTCTTTCTAAAACTACCCAAATCGCTTCTGGTGTGCCTATAAAATTTGAAGAGTTCGCTCTATTTCTCCAGGATCCCATTATCAGGATCCTGACTTGATGATTATGGGACCTTCTGGGAAGTATACCCTTTCAAACAATTAAGAAACAAATTCGGTCCAGTCATCTTCGAGTAATCGGGGAACATTGAATTGAGAACCTCCTCCTTTTTGAAGTCGGTTAATAACGACGTTATGGTACGTGACTCAAATATCCGGACAGCCTTTAAAAGATTTGGCCGAGTATCGTTAATTTGCTTCTAAGAATTGAAGAGTTCCGTTCCTTTGTCATGGATCCCATAATCAGAACCTAACCAAATTCTCATCAAACTACCCTTGAAGTACCCTTGCCAATAAAATAAAAAAAAACAATACATGTCAAGGTTAGGCTAAGATGAGGCTTATCCCCAATAAATGGAACTTAATACACCTAACTGTCGAAATCTGGGAATGTTGTACACATCTGCGTACCCCCTCAGAGCATACAGGCGTAATGTTACGTCATGATGTTGTATAAACAATAAACCTACAAGCGTTAACAGCAATCACTGCAGATTTGCCGTACATTTTTGAAGAGTTCCATTGTATATCTCCGAAGACCAGCATCAGATCTTCAGGAAATTAAAATGGGACCACATGGGAAGCACCAGCTTTCAAATAAAAAAAGAATCATCAAAATCGGTTCACTCAGTCGAAAGTTATGAGGTAACAAACACAAAAAAAAAAAAAAAAAAAAAAAAAACAAAAACATACAGACGAATTGATAACCTCCTCTTTTTGGAAGTCGGTTGAAAATGAGATTTAGTTCTAAGTATGGGGAACCCTCAAAGTGAAAATCTTAATGCGGTTCACAAAATACATCTACTCACCAAGTTTCAACAGCATAGTTCTTATAGTTTCGGAAAAAAGTGGCTGTGACATACGGACGGACGGACAGACAGACAGACAGACAGACATACAGACAGACAGACAGACAGACAGACAGACAGACCGACAGACAGATATGACGAATCTATAAGGGTTCCGTTTTTGCCATTTGGCTACGGAACCCTAAACCCCTTAATAAGAAACACTGTCTCCACCATCAAACATGAGTAGGAATTTAGGTAAAACCTTATACGAAAAAGTTTCTTAGAAACATTCTGATGACTAATACTACTAATAATACCTTTGTACAAGTTCTCAGAAATTGTCATGTAATTTAATCCTGTACGCTCATGAAATAAAGAAGATAAGTAGGAATGTGGCTTCTGGGCACGAAAGAAAATGTTTTTTTTCAAGTAACTCCTAAATTACTGTAGTTACCCACGCACAATAGGCTGGTTTCCACCCTCAATAAATTGCAAATTTATTTAGTCCATCAGTTAGAGTATTGTCAAATAATGGACACGTATTTTTTGTTTTTGTAAGTGAATGAATATTGACAAAGATAAAACGCTTCGAAACTCGAGAGTGTCTTGCTTGTAGTGGAGTTGAAGAGTAAGAGACAAGCGGCGACACGCGTTCTGATCCATATCAAGAACGATTTCCTTTCTTACCTCTTCTATCTGTTCAGTAGTACCGCTTAATAAGCGTGGGGTGTAAGTACCTCATCATCATCTCAGCCGAAAGACGTCCACTGCTGGACATAGGCCTCCCCGAGGTGTCGCCACATTGACCGGTCCCTTGCGACTCGCATCCAACGTATTCCCGCAACTTTCACCAGGTCATCGGTCCACCTAGTGGGAGGTCTTCCATCGCAACGTCTTCCGATTCGCAGTCGCCACTCCAGAACTTATCGGCCCCATCGGCCATCCTGCAAGCAATGTGCCCTGCCCACTGCCACTTATGTTGCACTTAAGTTGTAAGTACCTAACTACGAACAAACCTACGTTCTTCTACAACTCAGAAAATATATGTCATCTCTGTGTAAAATTTGCTATTCTTATAGGTACATTTAAAGAGTGTTGTGTGGTTTATGACTCAATTGTTTCAGAATTTATTTAAGAGACAGGATGCATGAATGACGACTTCGTCTAAGTTTCCTTGATAAATAAATGGTATAAACTTTAGTTATCATTTGAATTCATGGTGAATGGTCCACCGTATGTTAAGGGAACCTCCTATGGGGCCAAATTGCTGTATACTTAAGGTAATTAAGTCTAATTAACTGTCAGCTAGTCTGCCTAGCCTTTTCCCGAACTATGTTGGGGTCGGCTTTCAGTCTAACCGTTTGCTACTGCGGTACCCCTTGGTAGGACTGGTTGTCATACTTTCGGGACACTGACTTCCTGTCAAAGATCTGAAAAATGACGAACATGTTTTCCAAAGCATCGAGAAACCTAGGCATGTATTAGACCCGACGACCCGAATGGCGTAGTGGTGGTGAGGCTGCCTTACGTTCTAAGACTCCCGGGATCGAATCCTGGTAGGAGCAAATGTTTGTGTGATGAGCATGGACATTTGTTTCCGAGTCATGGATGTTTATATGTATAATGTATTTACAAACTAAAAGTATTTATTGTAGTATATCAACTACCTGGTGTCCACGACACAAGCCTTGTTTAGTATGGCACTAGGTGGCGCTGTGTGTCCAGCGATATATTTATATTTATTTATTTATTTATTTATGTAAATGGTCACCCATCCACAGAGAAACCTTGGTAAGCGCGGCTTAACATTGAAGATTGACCCGTGCGGCTGTAAATATTTAGCCACGAGATTCCACCTGACTACAGAAGATCAAATTATGGTTATTACGGATGGTTGATCTGGATGTATAATACTTTCGCGATGACATCAATATCTACGTCCCACGCGTAGCGACTCAGGCGTGGGAGGCGAATACTATGATCTATTATACCTATACACAATGTTCTATGGATATACTGTTGCTAATAAATAGTCTATAGATCACGTAAATTCATTCCATTTTTGGGCTTCCTTATCAAAGGGATTTGATTACAGAGCGTATGGCTTCTTTATCTGTGTTTCTTCTGAATCTGACTATTAAACAAAATAGCTCGTTCATGGGAGCATATAAAGTGAAAACAAGATAAACTATTTTAAGTATATTTTCATAGTAACTATTTAGTACCTAATAGTTCTCTTGATACGATCCCTTTAGTGCATGAGACCGACTCGCCCTTGGCTGTTTTGTCAGTCATATATTCTTTTTTAATAAAATTACATTTAAAACATCAGTATATCCCTGGCATATTATTCTTAGCTTGGATTTCATCTTTGTGCCAATATTTAATGCCTTTTCAGTTGTAAAATGTCTAGACACTTAAAAATAGGAACCCTAATAGGTCAAGGTGACAAAATGGTAGGAATTTATGATTGAAAATTATTAGTAAAATTATTAAATTAATTTAAATATTATAAGTAAGGCCACGTGTAGACTAGGCCAGACAAATTGCTGATCGTTTTGTGACATTATTATTATGTTATTATTCATCTAATATCATTTATTACGATGCTTCTAAAAGAACAAAAGTGTAATTATGAAGATAATATCATGTTCGTATGACCACTTAGTTGATCGTCTACCCAGTTCCTCCGTCCCATCATAATCATCATCATCATCATCGGCCTATTAATGTTCCCACTGCTGGGACAGGCCTCCTCTCTATAAGAGGGAATGGGCTATATAATCCACCACGCAGGCCCAGTGCGGATTGGTAGATGTCACTTGTCTTCGAATTTATGGTTCTAGGACATGCCGGTTTCCTCACGATGTTTTCCTTCACCGTTTTGAGAGCAGCGGTGATGTAATAAATTACACAAAGTAACTAAACTCAGCATTGATGGGTGGCCAAAGGCGAAGAAGGAGGTTTCTGTTCGTAAGAAACAGTAGTTTTCATTCACAAAGTTGAATAGTCAAACCTCAGACCAAAAATAAAAAACTAAGACAACAATACAGTGATGCTCACATTTACATCAAACTTCAATAAACTACTCCTAAACTAAGCTCAAAAAATGCACACAATCATGTTTACGAAACCGACCTCACTTCTCTTTGCGCCGAGTTCCGTTTTTTTTTTCTTATTTCGTCTGTGATTCAAACAATAGAAATCAAGACTTAACATTTCGATAGCAATCTAAATTGGGTCAGGTCAAAATTTAGCCATGCTGTTGTGTTTGGTTATTGTGTGTTCCTCATTTTTTTCACATCAGGATGCGCAGCACACTTTAAATCGGATGTATTGGCTTTACAAGACGGTACGCAATGAAGCACTTTCCATGTATCGCATTACTTTCCATTTCCAGTCATGCTTACAAGCAAAATAAACAACATTACTGATGGCCAATTTACTTCCGAATAAAACACGCTTCTATCCAATTTTATGTTTTAAAATTTCCTGAAACGCAGAACATATTTAATTAATTAAATACTTAAATCACAGCGAAATACGTTCTATCTCATTAAAATTGATGTTAATGGAGTTTTCACTTGAAAATTTTTGAGTAAAATTTTATTATATTGTAAATGATGGTTCTCGTTTCGAAAATGTTTTTTTTCATATTTTTCCAGTGTTATTAATGGTCTCAGGAGAATAATATTGCCGTAATTATGTACAGTTGGCGGACAGATAGTAGAATATATCCGAAAATAATATTCCTATAATAAAAAATATTCGAATTGCAATACTGATTATTTTTGCGCGGATGTTTCGTTTATGTTTACTGATTGTAGCTTTTCAGCTGTGGAATGACTTCGCCAAAGAAACCACGTACTTTTTACTCGTAGTTCGTCATTGTAATGTTCAGTCTCAGTCATAATTTACATATTTTCAACTCATGGACTGTACAAGTTCTGTCCAGTTGCTGTCCAGCTGAGAAACTGTCCCACTGAGAATCTGTTCAGTCGCTACGGAGGCACAGAAACCGCTATAATTAGGTACACCACTAGTATCTATGAGATGGTAGGCTAGTATTCTTGGAAAATCTTAATTTGTTGATAAACGAAAACCTATTTTTGTAGCCATATTCTAGCTCTAAGAGTCTCACCCGTATGCAGAGTCCTCGACTTGACTCAAAACCGTCTTGACACGCCTACTTTCCACCCCATTCGAGATATTGACAGCTAAAGTTTGTTTATAATTTGACATATCCGCCCACTTTTCTGTCAAATTCAACGTACAGTAGTACAAGAATCTTTTGACACTTGAATGAAGCCAACAGGGGGGCGCTGATGGTTAACCTTTTGTTAATTGTTTTGTAAGAAATATTTAGAAAAGAAAGAGATGGCTGCATTAGTTTTGATGTTTGCCCCGCGCCAGAAGATTCTTGAAATTGAGAAACTTACGTTGTGGGTGATATATGTACCTACTGAAATTCAAGTTTGACGTGTGTATAATTATTTTCTTGAGATTGTCTAGAAATGGCGAAAGTAAGATGAATTTTGAGGAGTATGTCGATTATGCGAACGATACGTCATATAATTATTTATCGCGACGATATTTACGCGATGCCGATAACCCATTTGACTTTTACAACAACGAACAGTTCCAAAGACGATTTCGGTTTCAGAAGGAAACCGTGCAGAATTTTTTTTTACTTGGTATTTGAAAGTGCTAGCGTAGTTCTGATCGTGGACTATCAATTCCGACAACAATCCAGCTACTGCATACTGATCGGGGACAGCGGCTATGCCCAAACATCGTATATGTTCACGCCTATGCTTCATCCACAGACTCCAGCTGAGTTACAATACAATAGGGCTCACATAAAAACAAGAAACGTAATTGAGCGATTCAAAGGGGTCTGGAAAAGGCGATTTGCATGTCTCAGTAGAAAATTACAAAACAAATTACCAAACACCTTGAATATCATTAGTGCCTGTGCCATACTCCACAATATTTCTATCATGTTAAATGGAGACATGCGGACGCCAGAACCCAGAGTGGTCCAACATAATTCTGCTGCCGTTATCCGAATGCAATTAGGCTCGGCGCAGTATGTTTCCATTTTTTTTATCCTATTTCTTTTGACAGAGTACATCCATCGTTTCTTTGGTCTTCCCCTACTCTTATAATAAATATTCGTAATCAAATCTTTCTTCACAACATGTTCCTCATTCAGCCGCATCACGAACTCATACCATTACAACCATAGACTTACCACAACTTTTCAGACATCTTCCTCTTTGTATTACTTTGTTATTCCATCCATTCACATGACACTACACATCCCCCATTCATCTGAGCATTTTCATATAAAATTGCCTTTCATTTTGTTTTGTAGCCAAACATTGTGATCCGATGACCTGGTAAAGGTTACGGGAATCCGTTGGATGCGAGTCGCACGGCACCGGTCTATGTGGCAACACTTGGGGGAGGCCTATGTCCGGAGGTGGACGTCTTTCCTTTCGGCTGGAATGATGATGATGATTTTGATCCGTACAAGACAGCAGGTCTTACCATTTATTTGCCTAACCGTGGTGCCTTGATTTTCTTTGAAATCGTTCTCTTCACACTATGGAAAACTTTAAAAATCACATTATTTTCGTATGCAGAAACTGTTCGAAAGATTAATAATGTCTATGGGTACTGTCATAACGGATTGGTCGAAGAAAGCAATGTTTAACAAAATTGGAAAGCCATGGGAGAGGCCTTTGCCCAGCTGTGGGACATAGCGGGCTGATATAAAGTAAAATAAATAAATAAATAACCAACCCGTCTTGAGCAAGTTTGGTGATCAATGCTCGTGCCTTCTCAGTATGAGAAGAGGCTATTGCCCAGCAGTGGGACAGTAATAGGCTGGTACAATTTTTGTAAAAGAAAACACGGTTCATTTTTGGTTCCAACGTTCTCGTTCTGAAAACTTTTACCTGCAGCCTGTGCAATGGACGGCCGGAGACCATAGTTGCTAATACCTATTTTCCGTCGCGTTTAATTTCAAAGCTACCTAGTATGTAGGAGGAATTAGTAATTCATGATTATTACTAAGAATTGCAAGCACTTGCTCCGTGGTAAATATATATTGAGCACAGTTTCTTTCCCAAATCGGTGGGTATTTGGAAATATGTTCATTGTCGTGGAATTGTATGAGCTATTTATCAAGATCGCGTAAATAATATAGTCGTGACAAATATTACGTATTATGATAATATGGAGTATCGTACACATAAAAGATGAATACAAGCTTAATTCATTTGGTATTTCTAAAGCATGAGAATGAAAACATCGTGAGGAAACCGGCATGTCCTAGAACCAAAAATTCGAACACATGGGAGCATTAATAGGTTGATGATGATGATGGTGATGAAAATGTTAACGCAGTATTTTGAATCTCAGGGAACAAGAGCGAGGGCACGCCACGATAGTGGCGGTAAGTCCCCTCTTTGAGGAGTGGCTAGAGAGGCGCCACGGCGTCCTCACCTTCCGCCTGACGCAGGTCCTCACCGGACACGGATGTTTCGGGAGGTACCTGCACCGAATCGGGCGGGAGGACACGCCCGGGTGTCTCCACTGCGAGGATCGACCGGAGGACACGGTGGAGCACACGGTGGAAGTCTGCCCTGCGTGGGCGGAGCACCGCCGTGTCCTCGTAGCGGCGATCGGCGGCGGCGACCTCTCGCGTCCGGCCCTGGTTCAATCCATGGTCCGGAGCGAGACGGAATGGGAAGCCGTCACCTCCTTCTGTGAAGCAGTCATGCTAGCAAAGGAGGTGGCGGAACGAGAGAGGGAGAGATCCTCTCTTCCCGGCCGCCGCGGGAGACGCACCGGGCGTCGGGGGCCACGTGGTGGCTACCGGCCACCGTAGACGCGGGCCTGTGGACGGTTGGCTATGGGCTAGCTAGCCGTCCGTCCGTCTAAAGACGACAGGCCGTGTCGACGGCGCGTTCGTGTTCCACGCGCGCCTCAAAGAGATGTCAGCATTAGAGAGGGGCCCGCAAGGGCCGAAGCCTGCCGGGGTTGCGGGCCTATTCGAAAGAGATACCGCGGCCCCGGAACATAAAGGGCGAGGAAGGAACATGGATGGGTTTTAGTCAGTAAAAGTCTGACACTCCCTCCCGCTCCGCCCAGAGTGGGAGAAGTCATTTGATGATTTCCCATCCCAAAAAAAAAAAAAAAAAAAAAGGGAACAAGAGCGAGCTTGCATAGGTAGCTCGTGAATTCGTGATGTTTGGGAACTAATATTGGTTTATTTTTGAAATTTAGCAAGTTGTATGAGAAACCAATGCGGTACATAAGTTGCTTACCGAACATCATTTATTTTAAATAGTTTTTGGCTAAGGTTGTTTTGTTTTTTTATTTAGCCCCCAACCTACATCTTTAGTATATTTGTGTTGCGGTATTATACATATAGTCGTAACTCGTTAATATAGTACATTCCTTGAGTTTAAGAAACTTTATATTATTTTTTTAATCTACTGAACGGATTTTGATGAAATTTTGCACACAGATACTTTAAAACCTGGATTAAAACATAGGATACTTTTATCCCGGTAGTAAGATCTCATGGGACAATAATCAAACTTCACGCGGGCGAAGCCGCAGGCAGAAGCTAGTAATAATATAATCAGATCGAATACTTCTAAGCTGCTCGGTTCATCGTTCATCGTCGAAGCCAGTTATGGCAAGAGAGGTTCCCACCACCTTACAAATTGAAGCCCCAAGAACACAACCTGGCTACGGACAGACATTTTTTTTTGTTTCGCATGGGAAATCAAAGAAAACCCATCCCTGTTCCTTCCTCGCCCTTTACCTACAGTGACCTGCAGTGGCCTATTTGGAAAGCTCTGAATCGATTGCGTACACAAGTAGGCCGCTGCAAAACATATTTGGCAAAATGGAGTATTATTGGTTCCTCCAATACCGAGTGCAAGTGCGGCGGTCCGAACCAAACTATGCCGGGGCTATCTGCTGAAGTGTCCAAGGTGTTCGTTTACCTGCACTTGTTACGACCTGAATAGTGCCTCTGCCACTGCAATAAACGTGGCCACCTACTGGGGCCAAACTATGTGCGTGTGGATTGAGGGCCATTTTGTTAAAATTCTTTGAAAAAGTGCTTAGGATTTAGAAACATTCCCAAAGAATTGTGAAAGTTGGAATGCCATTTTGTGAAAGTCAATTAAGGGTGTTATGGACTGCAAAGTTAGTATAGAAGTACATCGATACGACAAGCAGAAGAAGGTTCATCTTCCGACTGAATTCTTTGCTCAACTCTGGACGACCGGAACTTGCTAATAGAGCAAACTGGCGAAGAAAAGCTCAGAAGCTGTGAGCTCATAAAGCACAGCTGGGTTGGAGAGACCACCATGAAGCCGCGACGGATTGGAGGCAGCAGGGTACAATTTATTAAAAATTGCGGTTTCAAGGGTGCAAAAATGCAAAATCTGGCACTTCCTTGGATTTTACCCCTATTTTTCTAAATAAGTATGTATGTATGCTCCAGTTTTTTATGTTGATAATTGTGTGATGTTTATATTTATATTTTTGCTGTCTCGTAGGTCCACTAGTCATAAACTGCACAGTGTGAGGTTATGGGTTCGATTCCCAGGCCATGCAGTGTTGTTGGGTTTTACTAACCTTCAAAATGATTTTTCATTTTCTTTCAAAAGAAAATGAAAAATCATTTTCTTTGTTTTTCTATGTCTTTAAATGTGTTATGTAGATATTTTACTTATTTGTTATACATACGTGATACTACTTTTATAATAAAAATCAATTGGCTTGCATAATGTGTAATAATTTATTTTTAATTTTTTTCGGCGTCCTCCCTTGCAGCCTCACTGAATTGAAGCAACTGCGCGGCACTTGAAACGGTCCAGCTTTGCATTTTAGTAGGCTTCCTCTGCTGCCTTTAATAGCCACTTCCTCTCCTGCATTTTCATCTGGCGCAGTTCTTCCTCTCTTTCTTGAATCCGCTTTAAGTTTTTCACTTTTAGCAAATGTGATTCTTGATCTCGTTCCTCATTCCCTTTTAAATTTTTTGGCCGTGCCTCAAACTCCATGCCCTCGGACTCACAGCCTACATGTTATTTGGTACTTACGCGGTACTTGCGCGTATTATTTATGGAGTTATATTCTTGGGTCAGGCGAACCCAAGCATTTTTTTTGCTGATGGGCTGCCCGTCCACGTCGTACATAAATGGAGCTTGTACTTGCGCACAAGTTCCAGTAAGCAGGATTTTTCTCCGGAGGTAAAGCAAACCTTGAGGCCATTTTAAATTCTTGAGAATGATTCTTGAATGATGAAAAAACATTTATTTGAAAGTTAATCCGTTTTATGCGGTTTTATGATTTTGTTCTTTGACAGATGATGTCAACCAAGAGCATTCGATCGAACATCAATTTATGACATCTCTAGCATTGTGACGTATTCTATTAAAACATTTTTAGCATATAAAGCAGCTTGCAACCTTCATGCAACATACTTATTTTGAGTTTGATATGGGCAGCATGTTTTGCAGGTAGATTAAGGTGAGTACTCATATGAGCATTTCAACGTATTGTAATGTTTTTACGAAAGCTTGGCACGGTGTTCAACGTATTTACTTGTAACATTCCTTTGGTTTCCGTCAAGAATGTGTGATGTAACATTGGTTGATAATTTTAGGAATAATGATAAAACTACAAGTTTGCGATTGAAAAGATGTAAAAGGACAATAAAATAAAAGAATAAGTTTAGATGGTTTAGACATCTTCATAGAACGAGTAAAAGGCGACTAAAAAAAAACGAAAGAGAACGTAGGAGGACATACTTTATTGGTATCTAAAGGTTTCTTAAAAAAAGTCAGGTGGCAGTGCTCGAGTCCTGCGTGCGTGTCGCCGCGTGTTTCCAGATATATGAACGTGAATGAAGCAAAAGTAGTACCTAAATCAAGTTTTAACAAAGTGTTAAGCAGCTTGGTGTCTTCATGACTTGTTGAAAATACATGTTTTAGCTAGTCTGTACTCACCCTATGAACATAATTTTGTAGGCGTGTCGGAGGCGGTGGCCTGCAGTGGTTTCCTTGTTACCATGGCAACAAAGACCGTTTCAAGCAAAAAAATGGTCTTAAGCAAGTTTTTGGAATACGGGTGTTAGATTGATAAGTTGTTAAATAATAACCTATAACTTTCATAAAGCACTAGGCTATCAAGTACAAAAAGTTTCTTTAACAAGTTACATTCAATTTAAAATTTAAAAAAAAAAAACCCGACACAGAGTCATAATTTCAAGAAAAAAAATGTGGATTGACCTTTTTGTGGTGGTGGCCATTTTGAAATTTAAATTTATTATAGCGTGTAGTATTCTGCTAGTCAAGCGCTTTCATTTGATACCCATATTGAGGGAGTTGTTGAATAAATATGTAATCTGCCATTTTGTAGCGTTGGCCATCTTGGACTTATTTTTATCAAACATAGCTAAGAACACTCCCGACTAATTCACCTTTCAAACCAAATAAACAAAATCAAAATCGGTTCACCCATTCAGCAGCTACGATACCACAGACTCAGTCTGTGACTGACATAATATAACACCCCGTCGTTTTTGCGTCGGGGGTTAAAAACCGACAAATGCGCGCACCTCAGCTTTATGATGTCAGAATATATATGGAACGAGTATGTGGTATAGATATACATCTTGATTAGAATCGTTCTGAAGCAGGTCCGATCTAGCCAATCACGAGAAACTGTTTCTAGCTAACTTTAGAAAACCTTAGGAGTCGACATGTTTTTGCACTCTTTCTAGAAAAGAATAAATGTCCCAGTTCCGTAAAGTCCTGTTCCGAACGTGTTTACGCTTTTACTTCGCTCCGAAGGATTGAGATAATCGCTGGAAAATATATTAGTCACATTTTAAAGTTCTTGAATAACCAGTTTTCAATAATAGTTCCTAATATACGAGTTTCAATTGGAAAACAGTATGTTTTAAAGGTACTACCGTGGTACTACTGTATTTAGTGAAAATAAAGTAGTTTTAATTGGAAGTCGGGGTACGGGTATGTGATACGGAAGAATGAGGAAACTGTTTGTAAAGAAATTTTTGCGTATGAATGTGGATGGCTAAAAGAGGAAAGGAAGACCAAAGAAAAGATGGATGGACTGTATAAAGGATGATAATATAACAAGAGAGAAGGTGTCCAAAGTCGATCAAGAACTTGTTAAGATTTTCTACTGTGCTGTTTTTAAAACACAAAAAAGATTCTAAAGGTGCGTACAGACTATGTAACAAATTATATAAGTTGTGTTTTATAACACGTCCACATTATGCAACCTTGTTATTCAACATTACAACATAGGACAATACTGTACACATTAGAATAACAATGCAATATAACAGTGTTGTATAACCATTGTCATTTGTCGTTCTTCAGTGCTATCCACAGTGACTAAGTTATTTATCATTGTTGTACATATCAATAACATGTTATTATAACATGTTTTATAACATTCAGTGTCCACATTATCTGAAACATGTCTTATAGCAATGTTGTATAATATGTTAATATGTTCTGTACGCACCATAAGGTTAATGTTTGTGCATCCTCACTTCCCAACTCAAGAAAAAAATGTTTTGCGGATTCTGTAACTCATTCCAAACCCCTGACCTTGCTCACATGCTGGTTTCACTGAAACTCTTATCAAATCAACAACCAGAACAACTTCATTAACACCATCAGTAATTATTAATTGAATTCTCAACTTGTTGCTATCAACTATACCCACTATCCACCTACTGGTTATCGCTGAGTGGAAATTAAAACGGTTTTAAAGGGTTTCGCGGGTTCGCGTGATGTCGGCAAATGTAACGAAGTGTCTATTAAAGTTGGCGTGGGGTCATTAAGTGCTCTAGTTGCTTCCTACCTTCTCTTTTGTTACGCATTGTGATGTTTATGTTAGTTTGACACGAGTTCTGATGGGTAATGAGATTATGGAAGTTTTGTTTTTTTTTGCATGTTTAGTAATGCATGGAGCAGTAGAACTTTTGCGGAGGTGTGTTTCAAAAGATGGTGTTGCGAAAGTTACTTCGTTTGCCATTCATTGTTTTCTATCCGTAATGAATGTCGGAAAATCTTGTATCATGAAAATCCTGAATTTATTTAAGGTCGTTATTTATGAAGAAAATTCTTCTCATTTATCCATACTTTTCTGGCACATAATCATGCCAATAGTCACTCCCTTTCTAGTTAGTTGTCTTAGTGCATCACCACAGACCATAGCAAAATGATATTTTAATATTAATAGTAAATAAAAATGCCTTCTTTGTCTTTGCGTGTCAATAGATTTAAATAACACCCGACCTGCACAGCCTGCACAGATGACTCAAACTCGGCATACCTCCATGTGATTCGTTACGGTCAATCTAAATAGTTTGCTTTGTTGAAAGCAGCGCTGTTTCGACTGCAATGCTAACCCATGTTTTTAAAGGCCACCTTTTACAGTTTCGTAGAGTTTAATTCTACGCGCCTAGAAGCCAGTTACAGCAGAATTTGCACTAAATGCAGGTCATCAGCAGGTCAACGCTAGTACACAAGGAAGTATTATGGAATCTGACATATCTAATGGGATCTAATGCGAGCGCAAGTCGTTTGTGGTGAGGGTCGTCGACGGGTCCGAGCTCGGGTCGTGGTATGTTGTGTTTAAATGTGTTGCAGTTATTGTTAGCAGTATGTGCTTTAACATTGTTGAAAGGAGTATAATACGTACTCTGCGAACTCTTGTTTCTAACATAACATCAAGATTAATCCCTGAAAGGTGAGGCAAAGGTGTATCTAATAGTACCTACACTCACATTTTTCCAGTTATGTCTAAGTTCCATTTAATAGGAGGCGAGCCTATTGCATCATCTGGGCACAAATCGAGGCTACGACACTCCCGAGTTTCTTGTTCCATGTCGTAATAAACTTCGACTAGAAATCTACCAGCTCGATAGCGATAGGTTTCGAACAAGTTGCAGATATTCAAAGATCAGGACTGGAGGTAGGTCATAGTTTACAAAGAGAGTCTATTACATTTTTTTATAACTATCCTATAGAGGAGTGCATGAAAAATAGCATCTACTTGTGCTTTTGAATGTAAGACAATTATATATAATGTTTGATACGTTAATTTTTCAGAATGTTATACACTGATTTGATTTGGAACGTTCTTCATGAAAGTCGCAAATTAATAATGTTATACACTGATTTGATTTGAAACGTTCTTCATGGAAGTCGCAAATTAATTCTGATAAATAAAGTATCACATTACATGTGCAAACAAATAAAAGTTACGGAATTAAAGACACACAAGCGGGAACTGAATTTTTAAACAGTACGCTGGCTGTTGGATGAACAAACTAACTTTATTGAAACTAAGCTCTAACTTGATCAGCCATTGCAATTATAAGTCAAACTTGAATAAATAATAAGTAATCTAATGAAAATGAATTGTAAACTCAGTGGTGTTCACGTGTTGGTCGACGCCGACGAGGTCACAGGTATTTGCTGTACGCAAAAAGTACAGGATCTTGCGACTTGGGGGAGGTATATGGACACCTCTAATCCACCTAAAGGTTATCTTGAAAAGATTGCTTTTAGCGATAAGATCGCCCATTGCGACACCCGATGTGAAATGTTTTCTTGGATATAAACTGAGATTTGTATCATCATTTGCCTAGCCTTTTCCCAACTATGTTGGGGTCGGCTTCCAGTCTAACTGGATGCAGCTGAATACCAGTATTTTACATGGAGCGACTGCCTATCTTACCTCCACAACCCAGTAAGTACTGTTGAATATGATACCTTTTGGTAAAACTGGTTGTCAGATTTTTTGGGCCTCTGACTACCTGTAACGACTGACAAAGATCTACAAATGACAGTTGGGACCGACACTTTAGTGTGCTTTCCGAGGCACATGTGGAGGCACGGAGGAAACTCGGTACGTAAGGGTCGACCCGAGCGGCTGTTATTGTTTAGCAACGAGCTCGTCATAAATTGAAATTTGTAAGGTGGTGTGGTGGTCATGTAGAATATTCTATCTATTTATGTCAAGCAGTGGGTGAATTTTGGCAGATAATGTTTTTGTTAAATCCTATCAAGAAGAACGTCTAGAAGCCAACATCCTTCAGATCCACCGCAGTATATCTTTTTTTTTTTTTTTTTTTTTTTATTTATTTACCGTTTAAAACAAAAAAAATACATTTATTAAGGCAGAATAGCACTTTAAAACCACTAAGGTTTGTACTTAATGCTACTTGTAATTCTACATCGTAGTAAAAAAAAAAACAAAAAACCAAGTTATACAATAAAAACATCATATTAATATTACATAGTTCGAAATTTGGTAACTTCATTTCTGTTGGTATACAGTTCACATTGAGCATTCAATGTGTTGTAGGTAATGGGACTTAAGTTTTAATTTAATATTTCTTGGCGTAATGTTACTGCGCAAATCGGAAGGTAGGTTGTTAATTAACCGAGGAACAAGGTAAGAAGATGTCCGCTCACCGTACGTGTTGCTTGCAGGAACTGTGCGTAGTTGGTTACGTGCGACGGCCCGCGTGAATACAGGATGTTGAATTTTTTGCTCTAAATAACCGTTAAAAAATTGTTCCTTTAGCAATGTATATTTAAATTGTGTATGTACAGGTAATGTTTTACAGTGATAAAAAAGTTGTAGCTCATTGTTTTGAAATTGGTGTCTAACTTTTTTAGATACGATATTCTTTAGGATTTTTAGTTGGAGTTTATATATTTTACTGAGATAAGATTTGAATGTTCGACCGTAACTACTGAGTCCATATTGAATGTATGATTCTGCTAATGAGTTGTATAACATAAGTTTTACTTTGAAGGGAATACGGTTCTTCAGAATTATAATATTAGCTAAAAATTGTCTTAATTTATTGCAAACATGCTCTATATGTTTACTCCAGCTGAATTTGTTATCGATGTCTAGACCCAGATACTTTTGAGAATCTACTTCTTCTATACGAGGGCAGCTACACTTCGTGTTATTTAAGTTATGTAAGCAGCTGTGGTCGTGTGCAACTAAATTATTAGGAGGAATACATTTTATGTATGGTGATTTTACGACTAGCAATTTGGTTTTATTAGAATTAAGCACCAACCCAACATCATGGCACCATTTTAACAAAGAGTTCAGGTCGGATTGCAAAAGATCTGTTGAACCGGGATGTACCTCGAATAATAAATAAGCTTTACAAGAATCGCTAGTGATACTGCCTAAGGGTGACAGCGATCGACAGTTTGCGAGCTCACACCCCACCTGTTGAACCACTATTGTGGAGAACTTCTACGATCATGAATATTGTCAGATTTGGTTATGTTACTTAATACTTCTTTAAAAAGACTGAAAGTTTGATATACGCCTATAACCAACGTCTAATTCACTGTGTCATTCAGTTTTGAAACAACATCGTCATCATTCTCTTAGAACTTATTTGCCTGTTTATGTTCCCTAGTTTTTGGAAAAGGAATAATAAGACATAATATGGCGCTGGGAATCTCAAGCGACACAAATATAGTAACCTTAGAGTATGTGTAACTATATTTTCGACCCATTGGAGTTAAAACATCATGATGATGATGGAGTATACTTTAGGACTGTAACTTGGACCCCGTCTAAAGTGTACCAACAGCCTTTTTAAGTATTTTTCAAAACGCATAGTTGACACTTCCCGTGATCCAAGGGTTGGCTTTTTCCTTAGCCAGAAGTTTAGCGTTGCCATACAACGTGGCAACGGTGCCAGTCTCTTGGGGATATTAAAAGAGAAGGTCTCCTTTCTAGCCTATTGTGTGTCCCACTGCTGGGCAAAGGCCTCCCCTTTTTCCTTCCAAACCTCACACAAGACAGAGATCTTGTGCGATATCTGGCCATGTTCGCCCTGCAAACAAGATCAGATCGTCACACCACCTTCGCCGCGGTCTACCTCGACGGCGATTCCCTCCGTCAGGCGTCCAGTGAGTGACGATCTTTGCCCATCTCTCCGGGTGCATTCTCACTACGTGGCCTGCCCACTCCCACTTCAGCTTGGCTGTTTTTTCTCCGACATCTGCTACCTGAGTTATGGAACGCAGGGTCGTGTTTTTACGCGATCTGTACGCTTCACACCGATTATACTGCGTTCCACTGCAATTACTTAAATAACTAGGTAAAGATTCAGTTACTATTGGAGTTATCAATTAATTCCCCCGAAAAAGTCGATGTCCATGCCATTTGATGTCAATGCAGCCTGTCGACGAACACGACAGGTATGATAAAGGTACCCACTATGCCAGCTAAAATTACTACATTTAATTGCTCGATTAATAGCCCGTGACCACCGTAAAAACTAGTTTATTCAAAGAAATAATCAATAAATCTTTTGTGCATTGAATAGACAAAGTGACAGATGAACAAATGATTAGATGACCTTCGAAGAATCGCGGGCAGGTAGGAACTGATTGTTTTTTCACGTCAATTTCAGTATCTTAGTAATAAAGCACAAAAAAAAAAAAACGTCAATTTCATTATCAATATTTATATTTCTTTACTCATTTAAAAGAAAGAAATAAAACTCATGTTTGACAGTTCCTATTGAATCATCAAAATATAGACAGTCTATATAATATTACAATATTTATTTACAAATCTTGAAGGGATCTGAAACGTGGCTTTATAGCATTTAATATTCCCGCACAGTATTTAAGTGGTATGCCAGTTTGTTTACTTAACATGTCAATTATAGGTACTTAGGGTTTTCATCGATACTTGTTGAAAGCGTGTCTCTAATATATTTAGACGTGTTCAATTCTATGACCTTGTAAAAGATATATTTCTTGTTTTCATTTGTAACGCCTCAAACATTTTAATGTTCGTCCCGAGGAGTCAGGCATAGTGACATTTTAGCAGCAGCAGTAAAGATAGCCAAAGAGTAAAGAATTTATTGACCTGACCATAGGTACCGAAACCGCTTTCAAAGCGTTTCGTATGTTTAACGAACGAAACGTCTTAAAAGCACTTGTCTAAGCCCTTATAGTATATGTTATTTCTCTTAGGTTTGATAGAAATCAGCTAAAGCATTTAGTCAAAGCACGTCTAACCAAATCAGACATGCGAATGCGTTAGCCCACATGATGAAAAAGTTGCCAACATGGCTGCACAGAGCTGATTGTGAGCCACAATTCATTACCCAGTACAAAATAGAAGTCACCAAAATGTATTCATAAAGTTTCCTGTTCCCACAAATAAACAAAAAACACAAAACATTGTTCCATTTAAACAAACTATAAAGCCGTAACTTTTTCAATGAACCGCCGAAGTTTTTACGTATTTCGGCATACCTATTTAGAGTTCCTTAGCTAATCTATTAAATCTCACCAAACTACTGCTTTCAACACTCAATTCTTATCATTCAGGTCATCGGTGATACGTAAGCTGGTCTTTATAGTGGGTTCGGGTCAAGGGCGAAGACTTAACTACGCGCAATTTTTTACCTTTTCCTCGGTTTTCCTCGCGAGTATAAATCTACTCCGTTCGGTTGAACGAATGTTGTTTGGAATGGCATTAAGTAATTAGTTATGAGCTCACGCCTGTTTTCGATGGGAATTGGCAGAAAGGCGCAAGCTGATATTTGTCTAAGGAATGATGATTCGGACCGGGACTTTTATAAAAAGCCTGTTCACAAACCAGCTTTACTTAGGTCCATGTTCACCAAAAAGATTACGGTCTGATTATCTAACAGCTGCTTAAAATATTTTTTTGTATGGGAACATGTCACAGTGACAGCTGTTTTTAGATAATCAGGCTGTTATCTTTTCGGTGAACATGGACCTTAGTCAGAATTATTTCTTACTCGATCGCATCAGGCACAGGCGGAGATGGCGGGACGAACTTGAAAAGATTTTCCACGCCGCTGTTTGTGGTCAATATTTGCTCTCCGCTGTTTGTGTTTCCGGCTTAGAAATACTGCATTCTTATAAGTCCTGGGTTCTAAAGTTGGACTCAGTGTTATTGGGTTTTCCCATTATCAATTTCTCTATCTGTGGCCGGCTGAACGTTATATACTCGCTCCTATTAAACAGAATTCAAACATAACTGGTGTGTACTATAAGATAAACCTCTGCCTATCAGTTCGGGGATTACATGCGAGGTGATATGTTTTTGTTTAATAACAGTTTTTAAACTTAATATTGAACCCAGGAAGCTACACTCTATCTCCAACAATCAGGTTTTGGAGGAAAACTTGGCGCCAAAACGTGTATGCTAAGACGTCAACTTGAAATGCTTGTCACGTCCATCAGCATAGAGGAATACTAAACTAGAGGATAGTATGCTTCCCTGGGAAAATCGAATCTTATAGGTTCAGGTAGACTTTTTGCTGAATACTTACTTTTCTTTTGGAAAAAAACCAAATTGAGTACGGAGATCTAAGTCAGAAACCGTTCCAAATACAGAAGAAAGAAAAACGAAATGGTGTTTGGTTTTTTATGAAAAATTGCCTGTATAGTATTTGATGTATTTTTAATATTAAAATAGCACATAAATCATCCCCCTCTTTAACTTAAGTTTCATTTAAATACTAACATTAGAACCATTTACCACAATTTTCTTCGAAACAAATTCCGAATGCCTTCAGTAATCGGTCTTTAATGGCAGCATACACCTCATGTAAATATTCACACGCGTTTGAAGTTTACCCTACTTTAAAAGCGACAATCCGGAAAGGTACAACCTAACAACCTCAGCTTTCAAAGAAGAGTTGCTAATTATTTAAATTCGTTTACCCCAACGAGTACACTTCTTGCCACCGGATTTGCCATTTAACAATTCTGATTCAATTAATTTGAACTTAATCGGTGAGGTGGGCTAACTTCGGATCTTCGAATCTTCGGATTTTCGGATCTTCCCCCGACCACAATGCGTTGACAATGGAGTTGCTCAAAGCCACCTGATTCGATCAATTTGTAATAATTCCGGTCACTTTTATGTCAATCAACAGGTGCTATGTCGTTTGTACCTGAGATTGTTATAATAGCTTTTTAATATGTTTTGTGAGAAGTCACATCTTGGATGAAAACGATTTATCTTTGCAAAGAAAAAAAAATATGCCGTTTCTTAGCATTTCGATCCAGGGCCTTGAATTCAGACCGTGTGTTCTCAATCAGTGTACACCATGTGCGGATAGCTATAATATCGAACTAAAAAATACTATAGCATAAACGATCTACAACGTTATAAAAGCTTGGTAAAAAGTGTTGCCTCCTGGTATGGGCCATAATCTACTACGTGGGTCTTGTGCAGATTAGTCGATGCCATATGAACTTGATTTTAAAGGATAAGGCTGCGGAACTGTTCGAAAGAGATACCGCGGCCCCGGAACATAGGGGGCGAGGAAGGAACATGGATGGGTTTTAGTCAGTAGAAGTCTGACACTCCCTCCTGCTCAGCCCTGAGTGGGAGAAGTTATTTGATGATTTCCCATCCGTAAAATAAAGGCAGTTACCTCACGATAATCGATTGCCGTTTCTTCTTTCTTTAAGATATTTCTCTTGATGTCTGTCTTCACCGTTTTGTATGATGATGAAATAAATTCTCCAAAATTATTCAGACTGCTATTTCTTTTACTACTAGCCTACCTACTATATTTAATAAAACCAACTTACTCTCAAAATAAAGACATTTTCTTATATACATAACCGAGTCGTACTCCAAGTTCCCTTACTTGATGCCGTTATGTAAATAAGGGCTGACGTTAAATTAATTTATCTTCATTCCGTAGTACGCGGCACGTTGTTTAGTTTTGTCTTATGAAGCTATTTTAGGGGGTGCTGGCAACTCTGTATAATTCATTATCATTATATTCTCGTTCTGTTTTGTGAATGCAGTATGAAGATGGATCTTTGCTATGATGTTTTTTTTTTTTTGTTTTTAGAAAAAGATATGGAATGAAAGAGAATGGAGGAAAAGATAGCGTGACGGTTGACATGGGAAATGGTAATTGAAGAAAGTAATTTGCAATTACCCCAAGTATGCACCATCATCATCATAATCTCCATCTCAGCCGAAGGACGTCCACGGATGGACAGAGGCCTCCCCCAAGTGTCGCCACATTGACCGGTCCCGTGCGACTTACATCCAAGTACCTATGTACCATACAATCACCCAATATTACTTACCAGACTCGGGACTCAAAACCTCATGCTCTCAGCACCCGGAAGTTAGATCTGTTCCTAGTTGATGACAATAGTCTCGCTTCCATTACATGAGTGATCTGACAAAATTTGGATGTGTTATAAGTCTTGTTGCCTTTGGGAAATGCAGGCAACATAAAGTATGTATGATTTATGCTCGTATTGCCAGCGGCAATCATTCGCAGGAATATTTTAATATACTCGTTTAATCGTAGTTGGAACCTTAACATCCATTGACTTCCCAGAAAATCTCACTCCTATTCTGCTATTTCCCCAATTTAGCGAGTTCAACACCAATTCTAGGACCTAAACAATATTTGCCTGAAATTTTCTTAGGAAAATTTCACGCACACCCAAGCAAAATCGTGGGCTAATATTCTACCACAGCAATGTTTACGTTTGTGCTTTGACTGTATACTGTATATTCTTAGTCACGTAAATTTCACGACAAAACAATGAGCTATCGTCAAGACATGCACCCTCTAATATACCAACGAAAACACCACTAAATGTATACTACGCTGGCAAAATAAACCAAGCTTATAAATACATTGAGCAACTGTGAGAGATACTATTTTACAGTAAAGTATTGGAGCAGAAGGTTCATTGAATAGTGTTAAAAGTTCTGGTAGGATAACATTATCTCCCTAGCTTTTTCCCAACTGTGTTGGAGTCAGCTTCCAGTCTAACCGGATGCAGCTGAATTACAGTATTTTACATGGAGCGACTGCCTATCTGACCTTCACAACCCAGTTAATTAATACTGAATAATACGATACCACTTAATAAGACTAGTTGTCAGATTTTTTGAGCCACTGACTACCTGTAACGACTGCCAAAGATGGACAAATGACAGCCGGGACCAACAGCTTGACGTGCTTTCCGAGGCACGGAGGGAACTCGGTATGTAAGGGTGGTCACTCATCCGCAGACCAACCTAGGCAAGCACGGTTTAACCTGAAGATCGGCCCTAGCGGCTGTTATAATTTAGCCATAAGTTCCTCCTACTAAAAGTTCAGGTAGAATTACGTGAATCAATCGCAAAACCTTTGTATACAGGAAAACGCGGCAATGTCCTTATATACGGAAGCGATTTCTTAGAATTACATAGAGACCAGTCATAATTATTTAAATTCATGTATTTAGATTATTCGCATCTTGTAATGTTTATAGATCTTAAAGGGCCGAAAAGCTAGAGAACAAATACGGACCCTGTAGCCTAGGGGTGTGACCTTCGGACTGGGTCAAGTCCTAGGTCATGAGTTCGCCCGTATTCGATACACATACGGTAGGTAATTTAAATTAATTCGAACCGTAAAACTGATCAAGATTGCCCAAAGACGGGCGTAATACACTTGTTCGTGTATCCAAACTCCAAAGGCAATCGAATTCGGCCAAACGACCAAGGTGCAATTGCGCCAAGGTTTGCTGACAACCCTGTATATTAAAAACCTGACTGTCTTCATCTCGTTTGATTTCAGCATTTTTTTATTTATATTGTTTAGTGGTACTTCTCTTGTTGATTTCAATTACCTACAGGAGAATTAGAGATGTATACCTAGTTTTGTATTGAAATATGGCGTGTTTGCTCAATATGTTTTAATATTTTGTTTACAATATGCAGACTAATTGCTTGCAAACGGTTGATATGGAATATCCACGGTTATCCGAAGTTTTACTTTATTGTGAATCTTGTAGCTGCTTTCTAAACGGTAAAGGAAAAGTTAGCGAGGAAACTGGCATATTCTAGAACAGAACATTCGAAGGCATCCAGCAACTCACACTCGACCTGCGTGGTGGATTGTGGCACTAGTCTCAGAACGATGAGGCTTGTGCTAATTACGCTAAATTATGGACGAGCTTTGACCGAGATTTCAGGTAACTGACATGCAATTGAAGAAGCCTATGTCTAACAGTGGTCTGCTGAAGGCTGATACTGGCAAGGATGCTAAATATAATCTTTTAGGGGCTTGCGCCGCACAAGCTGACGCGACAAAATGTACAGTCGCCAAGTGGGACTACGGCGTGCGGAGCGCCAGTCCCTTACACGCAGTGGTGGTGCAAACATGTATGTAGACTGAGACCTCCGGTAATTCCCGTAGAGTGCTATGTCGGAGCAATAAATGAAAACTGAAACATTAAAGCTGTATGTAACTTCTATACAGTGACTTTCAATTATCTTCCCCCACGCAAGGCTACACCGCATCAAGGACTCATACACCACACACCACTACTAAGGGAGCCAATAATCTTCTACCTAGAAATTTCAAAACTTGTGTTTCATAATTTTATGACACAAGTATTAACAGATCAAAAAAAAACATAATCTGCTTAGCCTTTTTTCTGGGGTCGGCTGCCAGTTTAACCAAATGCAGCTTAGTACCCGTATCTATCTATACATATAATAAAATCGTAGGAAAGTCAAAACTGTACATTGAAAATTTTTTAAAAAGAATACTTGGGGCGTGATCTACAATCGATATCGAAGCCAAAACTAAAGTTTTTAGAATTTTTGTCTGTTTGTCTGTTTGTCTGTATGTATGTACGGGCTAAACTCAAAAAGTAATGCATGGATTTACTTCAAATTTTGCATGAATATTACTAAGAGGTCGGGTCAACATATAGGCTTCATATTATCACGCTATCACCTACGGGGGAGGAGCTGTGAATCTTTATGACTGACTGGGTGATATATCAACGCACAGCCCAAACCGCTGGGTCTACAGATTCCAAATTGGGCAAGAAGGTTGCTTATGTGGTCTAGGGGTGCATTAAGAAAGGATTTTTCAAAATTCACCCTCTAAGGGGGTGAAACGGGGCTCCAAAGTTTGTATGGGGAAACCAGATTAGTTAGACTATTTCATTCGAAACTACACAGGAGTACTCCTATTGATAAATGAGGAGAAACCGTTTCAGGTATTTTCAAAATTCAAACCCTAAGAGGGGGAAATGGGGTAACCAAGTCTAAAAATCAATGCACAGCCCAAACCGCTGGGTCTACAGATTCCAAATTTGGCAAGAAGGTTCCTTATGTGGTCTAGGGGTGCATTAAGAAAGGATTTTTCAAAATTCACCCTCTAAGGGGGTGAAACGGAGCTCCAAAGTTTGTATGGGGAAACCAGATTAGTTAGTCTATTTTATTTGAAACTTAACAGGAGTACTCCTATCAAGTTAAAATAAATGAACATTTGTTTCAGTTTTGTTCAGAATTCAACCCCTAATATGGAGAAATGGCGTGACAAAGTCTGAAAATAAACATGGGTGTTGTTTGTATTGTGTATCGGGTTGGGTGTATTACAAAAACAATGATTTTAAGATTTAATGTGGCGGACCTGAAATTCCATCATCCCCATTTGGGTTACAATGTGGTTGGAATGAAAAAATAAAAATCATTATGGGTGTCGCTTCCGAGATTATCAGGGGTGCTGATTACGAATATGGTATTTATTATGACATCCAGAAGATGGCGGATTCGACTTCTGTACCTACAGGTTTATTGGGGTATCAGGAGAAATGCGCGAGTTAATGGCAACTAAGGTTTACCCTGTAGAGTCAACATAACATCATCATAGTTGAATAAATAAATAAATCACCATCATCATCTTTAAAAATAAAAAAAAATAAAAAATTGTGTCTATTCGGTAGGTTAGAAAACAAATCGTAGGCTACTTTTATACCCCTAGGTGACAAAGGTGGTTCACGCGGACGAAGTCGCGGGCAACAGCTAGTTCTAAATAAAACTAAGAAAACATTACCTCCGCAAAACGATTTTATACGAAAACTTACCACATCCCTTCGAACCAATATCTCCTAATGCATGTTGCAATAAAAAACTACTTCCTACCCTTTAATACGAAGGGGAGCGCCATAAGGCTTATATATTACAGCCTATCTACCCTACACATAAATGGGATGCACACCATATGCTTAAATATTCCCCGTCTGAAAGAAAAGCTCCCCTTACTGCCATTAGCGCCGCATATAAAAGTCCTTGAAAGATCGGGAAATATAATACGAGGAACATTAGAAACACTCTATGACGTAAAATGTAGTTTTATGGTTATATTTCATTCGGCATTAAAATAGACTTTAGTGACATTCGACTGAAATTATTCACGAGTTGTAGTTTAAAGATTTATGGATAAATAACGACTAGAGCAATACCCGATCTATAAAAAATGAAAGTAAAAACTTGAGCAAAAGTAATTACTTCAGTAAAATACAATTTTTATTCTGTAGTTTAGTAATTGCTAGTTACAACTGTCAAAAGTCAGAATTCTTAATAGCTTTACTTTTTTAACGTTTATTGCATTCAAAATCAAAATCAAAGCATTTATTTCAAGTAGGCCAGTTACGGGCACTTTTGAATTGTCGAAACAAAAATGAACATTTAATGTAGCTACAGTCCCAGTCACAAGACATAAAAACTGTGAAAGTACTGTAGTTGCCCATTCCCTAGCGTAGATCTCTATGGAGAAGAACGGGCAAGAAACTCCATGGACACTCTTTTAAATCAAGATATTGTTACAAAATCTTGGTTACATCATTCATGTTGAGATGGTATATTATGTGAGAACAATGTAGCAAGATGTGCACGTTAAAAGTGTCCATAGCAAAACAAAAATAGAATACAACTCAAAAACAAAATAATTCATTCAAATAAACCATGGCGACTAAGAGATGACCAGTCACAACTGACAGCGCCCGTTCACGAACATGACGCATGGATCAGCACCATTCAGCTCAACCATTTTGAAGGGAACTAAATGGTCCGACACACGCGCCACCATCAGCGAGACATTTGAGTGAGCATGACATACTCATAACCGCCAGGGCACATTCAAGTCAAAAAAAATAAAAAACGTAGGTTTCCAGCGAATAATAGCATTCTAGTACATAGCACTCACACAATATGGAATATGAGGTTATATATATAATACTAAAAATATTGAATTTATACAATGCAAAGATAGTTGTACCATCTCCAGCAGCTCACTAGAAGTCTTAATTTAAACATTAATATCAACATTTCTATTATACTGTTCCTAAGCTTGACTATAAAGGGTGTAAACAAGTGTAAACAGGTGTGATGAGGTTTCATCACGAAGCCGTGAACCAAGCATTCGCTACTTCAAACGAAGTAGCTTTACGCAAATATTATTGCTGGGAAACGTCGTTTTTTTGGGGTGAAAAATCATGTTTTGTGGTAGAACTCAGTGTGACGCTCTTAAAACATTGTGTTAATGGATGGATTGAATAGTACGGGGGTCGAAGAGGTTTTTAAAGAAAAAAAAATCGTACAATTAAAACTTGTATTTAAAAAAAACATTCTAAATAGTTGGAACTTTGACCCCCAATATCTCCGTAACTAGAAGGTTCCCAGGTATAGTGTAAAACACAAAAATGATCGCGATGAAACAAGTGCTCGGCTTCGGTAAGAGGTTTTTAACACCCTTTAATATTCTACACAAAGCAGAAAACGAGCTACTAAACTTATTATTTCCCAAGTATGACTCTGTAATGTTGTTTTTTCATGACAGTCTTATCTTGTTTTAATCTACAACCAACATAAAGCAATTACGGTAGGGCTAAAAGTCCTAACAAAAGATTGCTTCTTCTCAACTTAGATGAATAATGTCATGAAACCTTGTTTGTTCCGACTTTTAAGTCTGATTAGCTGAGTTAAGGAAAGCTGGTTGAACCAAAAATATTTGAACGATTTTCAGTTAAAAGTTTTGTTGGCGTTGAGGTTTAGTAATTGGCTGTTGTTATATGGGTAGCGGGATTGTTTCTTGTACGGTACAAATGTTTTTCTATTGTTTTTGTGTTGGGGGGAAAATATATTGTTGCCTTTGCATGCATGAGGCTGGCACAAGAATGAGGAGCTTGGCACTAGCTAGAGAGGCCTATCCCAAGCAGTGGGTGCATTCAGGCTGGGGATGATGATGAAGATGATGAAAAATGATTTTACAGTCAACTGGTTTAAAGGTTTATAATAATAATATTCATTTAATTCAGATAACATGATCCATAAACAGCAAAATTAACATAAACAAAATTATTAATAATTAAATAAATATACATTAGAATCAAGAAACTAAAATAAATTACCATAAAATCAGATTTAAAATAAAGTAAAGAAAAAATTCAAAATAAAATAAGATAAAATAGAAATGACAACATTAAAATTAGTATAAGATAAAATTAAAACATTAAAACATAAAATCGTAACATAAAATACTTCAATACAAATACATATACAATCAAAACACAGTCACAATACACTATAAAAATTCAATTGACAGTTATTAAAATAATATCTCCACATTAGCCCGTACATGTACCATGTCACAGTGATACACGTACTGGCAGTCGAAACGCTGGGCGAAGGCTTTCAGGATACTGTTTGGGCTGACCCGTACCCTGCGCACCAGGGATGTGCACCGCTTGCGCATGGTAGTGTGAAAACAATCCACGCGCGCTTCAGCAAACATCCCTGAAGCGCTGCAGAAGCGAGGCAGCCCCAACAGCACCCTGAACGCATTATTGTATTGGATGCGCAGAGCGCTGTACTGCTTTTGCGTATAATTCACCCACAGACTGCTCGTGTAGAAGGACGTGCAAAATGCCCTGAACAGGGTGATCTTGACGTCACTTGAACAGCGAGCAAATCTGCGTGCTATCATATTCGCACGAACAGACAACGCTCTACGCTCCCTTTCTATGTCATTATCGTCCTTCAGATCCGGGGTTAGTAAGTGCCCAAGATATTTAACCATGTTGTGTTTATGCATGTGCAACTTTTTTTTCTATAAAGTAAGCACAAGGAAACATTAGGTCCTAAAATAAACTAACGTTCTAAAACAAGTTACCTACATTAAATTAAAAATTTAAAAAACCTCCGACAAGTAGGGTCATAACCCTATAGTGTAAATTATTCTACTAGTCAAGCCCTTTCATTTGATATCCAAATTGAGGGAGTTGTTGAAAAAATATGTAATCCGCCATTTTGCAGCGGCGGTCATTTTGGACTGATTTTCACCAAACATAGCTAAGAACACTTCCGACTAATTCACCTTTCAAACAAAAAACACAAAATCAAAATCGGTTTATCCGTTTGGGAGCTACGATGCCACAGACACACACACAGACAGGCACGTCAAACTTATAACAACCCTTCATTTTTGCGTCGGGGGCTAAAAAAGAAATTTGCATTTACTTTTATATTTCAATCGTAAGAAAATACGTTTGTTTTTTATTTCAAACAAAAAACAACGTAACAAAATCAGAAAGGCAATTTCGAAACCGATTAATTAACAATATTAACCAATTAGTTTTATATTTTCATCTTTCACAAAGATAAATGACACAGATTACTTGAGAAGATAAAACGGGGTAAAAAAGATTAAGAACACCGAAAAAGATATTCTCCGGAAAACAGTAGGAGAACGACCGTAATTACGGCAAAAAGCCTCCTTAAAAATAATTGTAAGGGGATCTTTTTATCATCCCTCAGAATTTAAGACGACTGTAAAATTCATACAAATTGAATTTTGTAGACACATTTAATTCTACTAAGTGTTATATGAAAATTTTAAAACGGTTTTAACTGCAGTGCGAAATTAGAGTATTAATGAGTGGTCGTAAAAATTGGCTCAGTAATTTCTTGAATCGTAATTTTATGACGATGAATAATGATCTTTTATGTCCTTGCTGACATTTATGGTTGACGGAATTTTGACGAAATTTTATGGTGA
Source organism: Xestia ashworthii (assembly GCA_950022955.1). Classification (NCBI taxonomy): domain Eukaryota; kingdom Metazoa; phylum Arthropoda; class Insecta; order Lepidoptera; family Noctuidae; genus Xestia; species Xestia ashworthii. The sequence goes on along the minus strand of OX465555.1, from coordinate 3,617,437 downwards.
TGATGTTTATAATTGGCAGACCGTACAAAGAATTAATAGATATTAGAAATAACAACGAACCGGAAGACGATGCGTCGGAAGACCTCCCACTAGGTGGACCGATGACCTGGTGAAGGTTGCAGGAATCCGGTGGATGCAAGTCGCAAGGGACCGGTCAATGTGGCGACACTTGGGGGAGGCCTATGTCCAGCAGTGGGCGTCTTTCGGCTGAGATGATGATGATGATGATGAGAAATAACAAAGTGGGTAAAATGCTAAACAAAAATTACCTCGTTGGTAGTAGATTTCCAGGTCATTCGAAGGGTTTATGGGGTTTTTCCAACATTTTTTTTTAGTAGCAGCCACGAAGTCTGGATTTGTGCCAGGTTGATGGCAATAGGCTCTCCCTATTACATGGGACTTAAACATAACTGGTTAAATTTGAGTGTACTATTAGGTACACCTCTGCCTTACCTTTTGGGGATTTCAGGCGTGTTGTTATGTTATACGATATCGTTGACCTTAGGGGTCATTTTACCGGCCGTTACGCTCATGCTAGAAACTAAAGTTGTTATTATTTTGGACCCCCCACAGTTTTATGTCCTCAACGATGTCAGGGAAAGTTTTAGTGCAATAAAGTAAATGGAAAATGTTATAAGAGGCTGCACTATTTAAGCGCTTTAAAGCAAAGTTTACTCAAACCATTTCATGCTGCAGCGCGGTGTGGGATTGTAAATATTGCATGTTTGATTTATCCACCGCTGTTTACGAATTTTTGGCCATTACATCAATAAATAAACATTTCGATTTATTAATTTTTACCGGTTTTTGGTATTTTCATACGTTTGAATTTGTATGTGAGGTTTGTTGTGTATATTGTCAGTAAAATTTAGTATTTATTCACAATGAATGATTACTAACCTATGTTATAATATTATATATTATATTGCTTTACAATCCGTCATCGGATTTTTGGTTCTAGGAACACACCAGTGTTTTAGAGCCCGTACACACAAGCGCGATTCTTTTCGGTGAGACCCTATGCGTGGGTCTCTTACACAATGATGCCTCTTCAGAGACTTTAGAATTTATACTTTGATGCCTCTTTTATCACGGTCCTATTCCTAATAGTCAAAGGCTATTACAACACAATTGCTTTTCACTCGAGCTTGATTATTATGAATATCAGAAGGCTTTAACAAAGCTTAATAAACTTAAAAACATATAAAAAAAACTAACTACAAAACCGCAACTTGCAGCCTGTCGTCTAAACAAACCGAACGGGCGTCGGCGCCGTCAGTATCAACACGAACGAAGTTAAACTTAAGCATTTCTAACACTAATTGTAAATACTATTACAAAGTTGAAGATCACCACCGAACAACAGGTAGAGTGGAAGCAACTTTGTTCTAACTTGTAACTTAAGCGGGCAAACGCCTGTGTAAGTGGAGCTTAATGTCTAAAATACGTGTTATAGCGGTCTGTTAAGTAGTTGGAAATGGATAATGGTAAGTTTTTGTTGGACTAATGGATCGGTCAAACTTCATCATCATCTGCCTAGCCTTTTCCCGACTATGTTGGGGTCGGCTTCCAGTCGGTTGCAGCTGAATACCAGCCTTGTAAGTGGAACGACTGATTATCTGACCTCCACAACCCAGTTAGTACTGGGTAATACAATTCCCCTTGGTAAGAGTGTTGTCAGACTTTTTGGGCCACTGGCTACCAGTAACGACTGTCAAGGATCTACAAATGACAGCCGGAACCATCGACTTAACGTGGTCAACCGTACCGTATTTACCGTGGTTACCGTATAGTCAATGGTCGCAGTTAACCTAATTAAAATCCTTTGCCTAATATTCACTGTAAACTATATGGCGCTCCACTGTAAAGTTTATCAAATCCATCAGGCCCAGATCTACAAATGACAGCCGGCATCAACAGCTTAACGTGCTTTGCGAGGCACGGAGGAAAATCGGTGTATAATGGGTGGAATCCACAGAGCAACTTAGGCAAGCACGGTTTAACCTAAAGATTGACCCGAGCGGTTGACATTGTTTAGCCACGATCGGATTAGATCGAGAGAGAAAAATTGGCCACAGACTGCAGCCCTGGATATGTAGTGATGACTAGTATCTAGCTATTGCACAATATCCGGATTCCGGAGCCAAGTTCGTGATTTTTCCGTATCGGAGTGCTCGAACCTTTAGAAGGATGGTCGATTTGTAATTACCTACTTAAACACTTAAGTGTACTTCAATTTTTTCCACTGCACTGTTTTTACATTAATAGCAAATTCCTTGATTCTGTGTATTCGACGGCCCGAATGGCGCAGCGGTATTAGCGAGGCTGCCTTACGTTCTTAGGGGTTCGAATCCCGGTAGGAGCAAATGTTTGTGCGATGAGCATGGACATTTGTTTCCGAGTCATGGTTGTTTATATGTATAATAAGTATGTATTTACAAACAAAAAGTATATATGTAGTATATCAACTGTCTGGTAACCACGACACAAGCCTTGCTTAGTGTGGCACTAGATTGTGCTGTGTGTAATGTCCAGCGATATTTATTATTTATTTATTCGTTATGAGAGTCGCCTTAAATGTGAACGAAAATGATTTACCTTCTGACAACAAAGATGAGTATGAAGATTAATTAAAATATTCCCAAGAATATAAAAATCCAAATTCTCCAACGAGTGTAAAGAATCTTGAAAATAAACTATATATTCCAATTGTACAACAAAATTGAATGATTGTAAAAAAAATGAAGTACTTACTTAGATCTATTTGAAAACCAATATATTATACAGAAAAAATACAACTATCCAAAAACATAAGTTATTGGACTGTTTCTTTTAAAAGCTAGATTATCCGTAAAGACAGCAAACAGCCGAGCTAAAGAAAAAAGATAGAGCAAGAAAAAGTTTTTAGTTTACTCTATGGCAAAGCGGCGGGTAGAAAGAACTACCAAAGAAGCAACTTGTAGAAAAAATAAAAAAAAAACTGTATTCGACTGTTAAAAGTACGAGTATAAAAAGTGTTTACTTTTAGTTTCGAGTCTTTTTATTTTCTTGTAACTGGATATCGTCTTCAATTTCGCGTTAATTAAATATCTATTGCTTGTTTTTAAAGTTTTAAAACTAACAAAACCAATGATTCTGATTTTTGAAATATTAAAGGCTCCTTAGGTGTAAAATATGCCTGTTTCACCTTATTTTAAAATGCTGCCGGAGCGTGCATTTTGGACGGATCAATAGGAGCTTCAAAGCGATACTAATAAATATAAATAAATATCGCTAGACATTACACACAGTGCCATCTAGTGCCACACTAAGCAAGGCTTGTGTCGTGGTCACCAGACAATTGATAAATACTACGTATATACTTTTTTTTTGTAAATACATACATATTACACATCTAAACATCCATGACTCGGAAACAAATGTCCATGCCCATCACACAAATATTTGCTCCTACCGGGATTCAAACCCGGGACCCCTAAGTACGTAAGCCTCACTACCGCTGCGTCATTCAGGCAAATAATACAGGGTCAAGCAATACAGGGTGTAAACAGACTCATCACGAAACAGTCAACCAAGCAATCCATTTAACAAACTAAGTATTGTAAGTACAAGTACACAAGTGTACTAAGTGTAGTATTATTGAAAGGAAACGACTTATTTTTCACCCCGTAAAGCACTCAAAACTCTTACATTAAAAACTTGTATTTAAAAAAAAACTTGCCAAAAAGTTGGAACTTTATGCCTTAGGGCATAAAGTTCTTTTTGTTTCTCCGTAACTACACTCTTTAATATGACTGCAAATGTAACTGTGTTTGTTTGTTGTTTCCACGGATCAACATGCTAAACTGATAAAACATGAAACGAATTAGGAGATACAAGATTTTAGACTTTTACTGGGTAGTATCTCCATGCAGGCAAAACCGTGGGCAAAACGAATATTTCGTCACAATCGAACAGTTGTTGTGATCATAATTATTCTTCTGTCCTTAGGTATCCCAATTCACTTAGGGTCACCAAAATTAAACAGTTTATATATATTTATCTTTATTATAGGTAATTTATCTTAACGTCATACTGCCTCTTACCGTTTTAACCAATTGTTGCTAGAAATGCAGCAGTTTTTGTATCGTCTCATTTGGTCAGAACAAAGAGGACTTTGCCACACCTGAATTTTGTACACATCGCGCCAAAATTAAATAGTAGCCCAGTCGCGTCTATTGTTAAGGGGACATAAATAATTTCGGCGTGCAAACGAAGCGTTTCAGGAGTTATTCATTCAAAAATTGTTACTTGGAGAAAGCAGGCCGCCTTTGTAAAACATTTGTCATTATAATCACCAAAGCTTGCCGTCTGTGGTAATAAAATTATTTTACAGTAAACATTTTGAAAATTAAATTTTAAAGACTTCTCACTTGGAGTAATAGCCCGTTTTAAGTACGGACGTGACGTAATAAGTTAGCGCCCTGAAAACTTTGTATAGGTGTTTTCTGTTTTTTTCGTTTCTGTCGCCAGGTCATGAGATTTGTGTTACTGAAACGATTTTGTAACCTAATTATTTTGTTTAAACTTTATGCGGAATAATTGGAACCTAATTACAAGACTTAGAAATACTATCTGGACTATAAAAATGACAGTAATCCTCGTGCCAGAGACTGTGAGTAATTCTTCTTCTTAGCATATCTATAACAAAAAGTTCAAATGTGCTTAGGCCAAATATCAGCCATCTTCATCTCCGCTCACAGACGCAAGAAATAGATCATAAAGTGCACAAGAGCATGCAGTGCAAAATGAAAGTTGGCTCATTATCTGCAAGGAGACGCCCGCATACGCACTTCAGATCAGAACCGTCAGAGATTACGAGTATCTTTGCTCGGGCTTATTTGGCTTCTAAGTCTGTTTAGAGATTTCGATGTCAGCCATATTTTTTAGAAACCAGTGAAAATGTTTTATTTTGAACTTTTCCATACACATGGTGGTTAAGCCATCTAATTTAGTTATAACCGTCGATGTAGTTACTGCCGATAATTTATAAGGTAACCCAAAACTAACGATTAAACCTTATTTGAATTATAGTTAGTTACCTTTGCAGTTTTAGAAAAAACCTATTCAATTAAGATATTTTGAAGGAGAAATACATAATTAATTTAGTCAATTTGCAGCAGCCACCGTCCACAATTGTAGATAACCTTATCTAGACTTATCTAGACAATTTAAAGTATTGCAATATTTCTCCCATTTCCAAGAATTTCGGAGCAAAACAGTTTACAGAAAATTATTATTAGGCTACAGGGCAACAAGACTTGTGTACTCAGAAATTATTTAAGTATTCTGAGAAGTCTGCGGATTCGTCCAGGCAAACTGTTTTGCTCTCACTTGACTTACAATGTTTGTCTGCTTCAAGAAAATCTGTTCATAAATTCTAATGTAAAAAAGAAAGAAAGAAGAAAGAAAAAATGTTTATTCGTCGCAAATCCATGACGTGCATACAATATTAATATGGTAAACATAGAACGCATTAATACAAACACAAACATTTAACTAAAACTGAAAATTAACACAACAACACATAAGTAAGACTAAACGGACAAAAAAATAATAAAAAATTGCACGCCGTGAGTGCGACAAATAGGTTTACCACTCAGCATGATGCTGTGCTATGGGGAACCCACAGAACAGCGCTGGTTTTCAGTGGTCACCTGTGAAAAACGATGTGATGTGATGTTTAACCGGCTCATTAAAACGGCTCCTGGAAAAAAGATCTGCGCGATATGGATACAACTCGAAGATGGCTCAACTACAGTGATGAAGTTGTTCAAAATTAATGTATGTATTTTCAGGTACATTTTGTAAAATCATCATCATCATCATCTGCCTCGCCTTTTCCCTAATATGTTGGGGGTCAATCAATCAATCAATCAGTTTATTATTAACATTTATGTGTTTACATAATTAGAGAGTGCGATATGTTTTGTCATTAATAAGACATAAGTGACCCATTATGTGTCATTACATAATGTCATTAATAATTTGAGGTGGGCTTCCAGTCTAACCGGATGCAGCTGAATACCAGTATTTTACATGGCGCGACTGCCTATCTGACCTCCATAACCCAGTTAGTACTGGGTATTTCGGTTCCCTCGGTAAGACTGGTTGTCAGACTTTTTGGGCCACTGGCTACCAGTAACGACTATCAAAAATCTACAAATGACAGCCGGAACCAACGACTTAACGTGGTCAACCGTACCGTATTTACCGTGGTTACCGTATAGTCAGTGGTCGCAGTTAACCTAATTTAAAATTCTTGGCCTAATATTCACTGTAAACTATATGGGGCTCCTCTGTAAAGTTTATCAAATCCATTCGGCCCAAACTTTCAGCATAATAAAATAAGACTACAAATAAACTACTTTCCAAATATCCTAGCATTATTTTAGACCCACGTTTTAATAGAGAATTAAAAGTTCCTCCCAGATATAAACTCACAACTATTCCTTTATACAACGACGCTACTAAGCTACTAAAAAACAAAATTAAAATGAACTACCACGGCAATTCGTTCCCATCTCTAAACTCGAGTAATAAAATGTTAGAAACACAAAACCTCACTTCATTTTGCTACCCGATCCGTTTTACCTGCTAACGTGAAAATATATTTGTGCGTAGGGTTGGTACGTCCTGAGCAAATTCAGGAAAACAGTAAAGTCAGAATTTTTTACTTAATTGTAACAAGAACAGGGAGCATGGATCATCATCTGCACGCATGCTTACTGGGCGCCACAGGCAATCCCATTCACCCCTGTCAGACGCCGCATCATCATTAACACGTTTCTCTTCCATATTATTTCCTCATACAATCCATCCATCTTTTCTTCGGCCTTCCTCTTCTTCTCTAACCATCAACATTCATGTCCACCATTATTTTAGTCACATGCGTCTCTGGCTGTACTATATTAATATATAACTAAAACGGTGACTAAAAGAATGGTGCAAGACTGGTGGATTCCCGATCCAAATGGCGTAGTGGTAGTGACGCTGCCTTACGTTCTTAGGGTCCTGGGTTCAAATCCCGGTAGGAGCAAATGTTTGTGTGATGAGCATGGACATTTGTTTCCGAGTCATGGATGTTTATATGTATAATAAATACGTATTCAAGCTTTGCTTAGGGTGGCACTAGGTGGCGCTGTGTGTTAATGTCCAGCAATATTTATTTATTATTATTTTTATATTTTCTTGCGGATGTCTTTGTCTACCAAGACTTATTGTAAGACATTCTTTTATAAGGGACTTATTTTAATATTTTTTTTGGTTCAATTATACGTTGAACCATCCGCAAGAGAATCAAAGTTACTGACATAGCCCGAAGAATTGCCAAACTTAAGTGGCAGTGGGCAGGGCACATTACTCGCAGAATGTATAGCCGATGGGGCCGAAAAGTTCTGAAGTGGTGACCGCGAACCGGAAGACGTTGCGTTGGAAGACCGACTAGGTGGACCGATGACCTGGTGAAGGTTGCGGGAATCCACTGGATGCGAGTCGCATGGGACCGGTCAATGTGGCGACACTTTGGGGAGGCCTATTTCCAGCATCCGACGTCTTTCGGCTGAAATGATGATGATGATAAGACAAAACGCTTGCTCGTTGTGTGTGTTGATCAACGATACTTGTTATATAGAACAAACAAGTATTATAGTTGTCAAAGATTAATCAGGTTTGCTGACGTTTTCTTTCAAATCAAACAATTTAAAAACTAAATAATTTCCCCAATGCGTGGCAACCATACCAAGGTAAAGTCAAAGTTCGCCTAATACGTTCTTATTTATTACCTGTTTCTATCTATACAAGCAAGCCATGTCGAAAATGTAATGATTTAAAGGGCCTTACAAATTGCAACGAAGCACCATTACTACACTAGCCTTGCCCCGGGGCGATGTCCCTGGAAATTCTACCTCTTTTTACCCCATTAAGTGTCGTGAAGAATCCCTTCTTGACAGGTGCTTACGTAACAGAAACTAGTTGCTTGTATGTGTTTTTCCTTTTGAGTATTTGCTGTTTGTAGGTTTTTTTTGTAACGTGGATTTTATTCGTATATCTGAATGTTGGTTTGTAATTATTTGACTGTAAAGGTTGCTCAACTCAAATGGGATTGGGCAAAACATGTCTATGCCGGACAAACTGTGGGTCAAAATAGAAGGTAACTGGTTCCTGACACAGTGAGGCGGGGTCGCGGCAGGCCACAAAGGAGACAGTGGGAAGAACTACACAGGTTCCGTCAGAACTGGAAGGAGGACTGGTTCGCGAGAAATGGAAAGAGTGGAAGGAGGCATTTTCCCAGAAGTGGGACAGAGCAGACTGGGAAAAATAAATAAATTTCGCTGAAAATTACACACAGCGCCATCTAGTACCACACTAAGCAACCATGCTTGTATCGTGGACACCGTGGACACCCGATAGTTGATATACTACATAGATTCTTTTTTTTTTTTTTGTAAAATACATACTTACTATTATACACATCCATGACTGAAACAAATGCCCATCACACAAACATTTGCTCCTCCCGGGTTTCAATCTCACTACTGCTGCGCTACTCCGCTGGTCATTAGACGGTAGCTAGTTCCTTTATTGATGGCAAATTATGAAAACAAGGTAAATACGGAACCGTTACCCCACGATTCCGTGTCGGTATGGCCAGGTATTTTTTCGCTCATTTATTTTATAAGTCACCTTTCTTCAGAATCTCCCCTGAAAGGTCATAATCAGACATGAAATCAAATTTTTGCCAGTCCAAAAAGATGCTGTGAGACTTGAACATTTCTGTTTCTCTCCAAAACATTTTAGTTGATAATTTTGAACGTCAAATTAATCTGACTTCTAATAAAGACTACGTGTTCAGGGAAAATTTTATTAAGAAATCCTTTTCAGACACTTGAAAACAATAAAGCATTCAGGTAGAAGGATTAGTAATTAATTATATTGTTGAGATTGAGTTAAGACTTTTCGTTCGTCGTTCTCAATAAAATTTTAATCATTTTAATTAGAATGTCATGGATTTTGCTCAGTCCTAAATTATTATATTAATTATTATTTATAGAATTTAAACGAAACTATTGTTCTTTAAAAACAGATGGTAGGGCGCCATAGACCACAGAATTCCGGTCGGTAGTATCTAAAAATGTAAGGTTCATTAAAATTACGACATGCGTGTAAAAACGGTGAAGGAAAACATCGTGAGGAAACAGGAATGTCCTAGAACAAAAAAATCGAAGACGTGTGACATAGACCAATCCGCACTGGGCCCGCGTGGTGGATTATAGTCCATTCCCTCTCATTGGGAGAAGGCCTGTGTTCCAGAAGTGAGAATAGTAATAGGCTGATGATTATGATGATGACAGTGTATTATGCACACAACTACACTCACGAACGGGGTCTAACACTAACAGGTTTCAGTATGTTTTTTGAAACTGTTGGTTTCAATGGAAAGTGTTGAGAGTACCGCCTGCAGCAGAGGCCACCACGGCATCTTCATGCTTTGCTATGCAAAACTAGCAACAACTTTTTTTTTAAACCAAAGAAGTGATTAAGGAATTCGGTGTGTGTGATAAAACTATTCGTTTTAAACATAACATCACGCCTGTTATCCGATGGAATGGGCTGAGGTTTTCCTAACAGTAGGTACACTCACATTTTGCCTATTATGTTTCATCAACATCATCATCGTCTACAGCCCGACGCATAGTACGTCATCGCGCTAACAGGTGTACAGGAGTAATGTGGTTTTATGATCGGACGCGTGCGCAGGCGCCAAAGCTTTCTTTAATTAACACCATATGAGCACAATTTCACTCTCCATGGCTGCTACTGCGTAGCCCAGGAATTTTGAGAAGCTCAGAAGCAGGGTTATTATTAACTGTCCTGATTCTGAAGCACGTACTTGTCTAAGCAAGACGGTTTCAAAACCCATTATACTCAATTCTGTCATACTCTTCACAAAATTCAAATTAAAGACCATCCACCGAACAAATTTCCGCCATAATTATTTGTTACCGCATGATTTTCCTGATAACAAGAGTGATGTGTGCAATCAATTATACGCCGTATTACTTACTGAATAAACACGAAAATGGTATGTTAAATAATGGTGCTGTTAATTGTTGTTGCGAACGTGAATTGGGTAACGTATTCATAGCTTCGGTGATGGATTATGGGTACTTAATACAATATTGAAGTATGGGGATGTTTTGTGTACGATGTTTTCATTGGTCGTAAAAATATGAATGGCCTTTTAAATTAAATATAACCATACAAAACATCACGTATGTATTCCGCAATGGGTTAAACAGAACTGTTCCTAATAGTTAATCTCACATTTCGGCAGTTATGTTAAAGCCAAATGGGGAGCGAGCCTATTACCATTCCCGGCACAGATCTAGATCTAGACTCCATGTTTGCTGTTGACAAATTCCTGAAGAAAAACTCAATAACATTTTGCCTGACCCAGGTATCGCACTCACAACCTCTTGCTGACCAGTCGTAGTTGCGACCACTGTTTCAACGAGGCAGTCAAAAGTAAATTAAACCCGCGTCATAATTATGATATTGTTAATGCAGTGTTTTGAAAACTACCTACTAGAATTTACGCCACGTTTCGAATACCTTAGGGCCTAGACAATGGGCTACGGGACTGTTCGAAAGAGATACCGCGGCCCCAGAACATAAAGGGCGAGGAAGGAGCATGCATGGGTTTTTCGTCAGTAAAAGTTTGACATTCCCTCCCGCTCCGTAAAGAGCGGGAAAAGCTATCTGATGATTGATGTAAAGGGCCTAGACAATAATGCTTTCAAAGCTTTTTATATTCCTTAAACGGGATTGACTCTCACCCGCACTTCTAAACAGGTTAAAGTAAATGTAATAACTTACATAAGATACGATTTTTATACTGCTGTTTAGTAATTGCTTGAACTTAGAGCTGTCAAAAGTAGGATTTTTAGTTTGTTTTCTTTAACAGTTCTTATATCGTTCAAATTCTTATCTATTATTGCATAACAAGTCCCGCAGCCACGAATTTTTCACTGCCTGTAGATCTTTTTGGGCAATACGAACGTAATATGTGACGTTTATGTAGTTGAGAAGCTAAAGATATACAGAGTGTAAAGAGACTCATCACGAAGCCGTCAACCAAGCATTCTGGGCCCCGATTCTGGTGTTACAATAGTGTCACAATGGTCTATCATTGATTTCATAATTGTTGATGAATGACAATGGAATCTACATTGCCATTTTGATAAAAGTTTGTAATCTGCTAAATTCATCATAGTGGTTCGATCAATGGTCTCGCAATTGTGTTAGAATGATCTTGTTGTATTGCCATTGTTATAAAACCTGTTCACAAAAATTATTTTCGAAAATATACTATTAATTTAAACAGTTACCCATGCCAGATTTCATTTATATGTATTTTACATATTATTTATTTGTGATAAAACCAATCTGAAGTAGTACGAAGTTCGTAAATAGCAAAAACCATTAAGTTATGTGTAACGCGGATAAATGTGAAACTTTACAACTCCATCATATTTTATCTGTTTAGCTGTCAAAGTCAAATGTGACGTTACTATTTGCTGACGTTTTGATTGTTTTTATTTCTAGCGGCCGGTGTTTTGATTTATTTTCTTACAAGTGTTTTAAATTATCTTTATTAAAGAAGCCTACATTTATTGCAATACAAAATGGTGCTAGTTCAGCAAATTTCCGCTCTCATTCTCAAAGGAACTGTCAAAATTTTGGCAGATTACCGCGTAAGTCAGTCATTCATTTGTCATTATGTACGAGACTACTATTTTAAGCCATTTCTTTCAATTGAGTGTCAGTGGTTGAACATTGGAAAGTCATAAAATGACGCTTTTATATTGGTAGATCACCAAACTTGTCAAAAAGAATAATTATGAGATCAATGATAGACTATTGTGACACTATTGCAATAGCAGAATCGGGGCCCAGTTCATCATACTAAGTAACTTAATGCAAATTCAAAACATGCATTGTGCTGACGTATGGATTGAATAGTACAGGGGTCGTGGAGGTGTTTAAAATAAAAATCTTAAATTATACTAAGATTTCTCAGCAGGAAGAGAAATGTATCGTTTTCATTCTGGAATATTCCAATTCTAGCCGGCTAACGGTATCTCAACTAGATTGATTTCAGGTCAGAGAGTAGTCGTGTTGCCCGCGTGTAAAATGGTATCGGTATGTTAGGAGAAACGCTGCTATTTGAGTGCCATTTCAAAAGTGTATATTTAGATTGGTATTAAATCGTAGCATATTTAGAAAAATATAGACGACTTCATAATTAATAGATTTGATTGTAATAATTATGAAGTATTTAAAAAACCAAAACTATTAAACTATTACTAAACTACTAACTAAGTGATAATTGCCTCATCTGGGACGCAACTTGCGTCAGCACTGTTGCCGCTAGCCACAGTCGCACCGTACACTCTCCTTCGGCTGCTGCGGAGGATGCCTGTACTAGGAAGAGGCTCAAGTACGCTGTTCTGGAACCGCATTACCATGTCGTTCCAGTGGCCGTAGAGACCTTGGGCAGTTGGAGCGCGGAAGCAAAGGGCTTTATTAGTGAAATTGGTCGCAGGCTCAACGAGATCACAGGAGACCGCTCTGGATCGTTTTTGGTACAAAGGTTGGCCATTGCGATTCAACGCAGTAACGCAGCGAGCGTGTTGGGCACCTTTGCGCCGGGAGCGGTCCGGGGTGGGTTATTTGATATTAATTGACTTAAGATAATTATATTATTTGCTTTTAAGGATTTATGTGGTTGTAAATTATAAATATTTTTAACTACTAACTTTTAAACTATTTATTTCACAACAATCACAAAAATATACTTGAGATTTCAAAAGTGTGTATTTAGATTGGTATTAAATCGTAGCATATTTAGAAAAATATAGACGACTTCATAATTAATAGATTTGATTTGATTGATTTGATTTGATTGTAATACAATCAAAACTATTTATTTCACAATAATCACAAAAATATACTTGAGATCCTCATTCATTTTGATAAATATGACACAGTAAGGTTAGTAACGTGCAAATCGTTTTTTCACACATCTGTGTGTAGGTCATAGGATAACACGATCCTACCAAATATCACCTGATTTGGTCCTGTAGATTCGGAGCAAATTGGCTGTGACTAACGGTCGGACAGACAGACGCACGAGTGATCCTATGAGGGTTACATTTTTTGCCTTTTTTTGGAGGGAACATTAAAAATTAAGTTCTTCGTTGCCTTGGACTGCTTGGTTGGTTAAAAGGTTACAAGTGCGACTTCTGAGTATGAGGTCTTGGGTCGGGTAAAGTGTTATTGTTGGGTTGTTGTACAAAACTATGTTTATGGCCCCTAGCACACCAGACGACATTAAAAAGATAATAATGTCCTTAAATAATACGAGCAGTGTAGGATATGACGGGATTGCTACGTATATACTAAAACAGGTTGCGGATGAAATCTGCGGTCACTTGAGTCATGTCATCAATCTCAGCATTAGTGCAGGCGTTTACCCTGATGCTCTAAAAGTTTCGATCGTCAAACCACTATTTAAAAAACCGGCCAAGAGCGTGTCGGGCCACGCTCACTGTAGGGTTCCGTAGCTTCCCAGACCATTAAAAATACCAACATTTTTCATCAGCAAAAATAACTTTGTTTTTCATAGTATTTGTATGAAAAACAAAGTTATCATTTGCGTTTTTTTGAAAAAGTGCTATATAACTCAAAAACTATTCAACTCATCAAGTTGAAAATAATTTTCCTAGAAAGTTCATATAAAGGTCTACTTCTGTGATTTTTTTCATATTTTTTAAACTTATGGTTCAAAAGTTAGAGGGGGGGGGACACATTGTTTTTGACTTTCGGAGCGATTATTTCCTAAAATATTAATATTATCAAAAAATGATTTTAGAAAACCCCTATTCATTTTTAAATACCTATCCAACAATATATCACACGTCAGGGTCAAAATTAAAAAAAAAATCGCTCCCCACTTTACGTCTGGGGGAGGTACCCTAATAAAAATGTTTTTTTAAATTTTTATTTTTGCACTTTGTCGGCATGATTGATATACATATTGGTACCAAATTTCAGCTTTCTGGTGCTAACGGTCACTGAGATTATCCGCGGACAGACAGACAGACAGACAGACAGACAGACAGACAGACATGGCGAAACTATAAGGGTTCCGTTTTTTGCCATTTGGCTACGGAACCCTAAAAAGGAGATAGGGATTTAATGGAGAACTATCGGCCAATATCACTAATTCCTATAATATCTAAGATATTTGAGAAATTTATTTACAAGGAACTAAATTCATTTATAGAGAGACATAATATTATATGCGAGGAACAGAAAGGATTTAGAATACGTAAAACAATTAATATGGCCATCTATGATTTTTTATATAATGTAACATTTAACGTGGATAAAAGGAATCCGGTCTGTGGCGTATTTTGTGACATGACGCAAGCCTTTGACTATGTGCATTATGGTACACTGTTACATAAACTTGAGGCATATGGTATTAGAGGAAATGTCAATAATCTAATTAAATCTTATTTACTTAACAGAACTCAAATAACAAATATAAACCAAATTAATATGAAAAGAAAACATGAAATTGTATTTCAATCCTCAGAACGTATAGTTACTTTTGGTGTGCCACAGGGGAGTGTTCTAGGGCCTCCTTTATTTATATTATATATTAATGATCTACCGAAAGGCATCCCGCAACCTCTGACACTATTTGCCGATGATAGCACCATAACGATACCGTGTAAAAGTGTTGATACTTATGAAAGTGACATAAATGAGTCTATAAATCTAATGGTAAAGTGGCTAGATGACAATAATTTAAAAATTAACCTGACTAAAACTAAATTAATTCATTTTAGTCAACGGATCAACAGTAAGAGTAATTTAAATATATATTACGATGATCAGCCTATAGAAGAGGTAGAAACAACAAAATTTTTAGGGCTCCACATTGACAAAAAACTGAATTGGAAAACACATATTGAAATCTTGTGCAAGAAAGTGAGTAAATCAGCCTATGCCCTGCACACTTTGTCGTTTATAATAAGCGTGGAGGCATTACTTACAGCCTATTATGGCTTAGTGAGAATTTTTTTAGTTAATAAAGGGTATTATAAGGTTGTAGATTTTCTAAATGAAAAGAACTTTTCTATTGCAATTGAATAATGTAAATTAGTAAATTGTTATTTCGTGATTTCTGTATTGGTATTTATTGATTTTAATAGTTGTGATCGAATTTGTATTTATTGATTTTAATTGTTTTGTTTTGATTTAATTTATATTTATAGATTTTAAGTGTTTTGATTTAATTTAATTTCATATAAATATTTTTTTTCATTACTTTGAACAGGTTGACATTTGTATTAATTATTATTATTTTTTATTTTTTTAATGACTGGCCATTCTTGACATTTTTTTTATTGTATGTTACATTCATTTTTCCATTGACATGCCACTTATCTTGAATTTATAATTTTATATTGTTAACCAATAAATATTTGCATGCCCAAATGACGGCAAAATGTGGAGAACTTTTATAAAACAGAACATCTATGTACCCATGTTTGCAAAGAACAAATGATTTGATTTGATTTGTTGTTCCATCAAGAATTTCTTAGTAGCAGCCACGGAGTCCGGCTCAATTAACTAGCAAAATGTGAATGCACCTCTGCTTTCCTTTCGGGGATTACAGCCGTGATATTATTGTATTTAACAAGTAAAATTAAATAAAAAAAATGAAAAACCCCCGACACAATGTACTAAAAGTTAATTAGAAAATAATTCGTTAATTCGCCATTTTGAGGTGGCGGCCATCTTGGATTTTTCTTTTATCATAGTTTACAGTATTCTACTAGCCAAGCCCGTTCATTTGATACCCATATTGAGGAAGTTGTTGAACAAAAATATAATCCGCCATTTTGTGGCGGCGGCTAATCTTGGACTGACTTTTATCAAACATAGCTAAGAACACTCCTGACTAATTCTCCTTTCAAACAAA
This sequence comes from Xestia ashworthii, assembly GCA_950022955.1. Classification (NCBI taxonomy): domain Eukaryota; kingdom Metazoa; phylum Arthropoda; class Insecta; order Lepidoptera; family Noctuidae; genus Xestia; species Xestia ashworthii. The sequence goes on along the minus strand of OX465555.1, from coordinate 3,601,338 downwards.
ATCAAAATCGGTTCATCCGTTTGAGCGCTACGATGCCACAGACAGACAGACATACACACACACACACACACAGACACGTCAAACTTATAGCACCCCGTCGTTTTGGCGTAGGGGGTTAAAATCAAAATCAAAATCAAAATCAAAGCATTTATTTCAAGTAGGCCAGTTACAGGCACTTTTGAATTGTCGAAACAAAAATGAACATTTAATGTAGCTACAGTCCCAGTCACAAGACATAAAAACTGTGAAAGTACTGTAGTTGCCCATTCCCTCTTAAAAATAATGTTGTAGACAACATAGTACAATCTAAATCAAATGGGAAAAAAATGCCTTTAGCAGTAAGTCTACCTCAATATTATGTGCTTAAAGTATTAAAAAATTAATCATGCAAAAACAGTGAGCACTAAGCATCCTTAGTGCTCGTTTTTGTATGATTTATTTATTAATGCCATCGACTTTTGAAAATCTATCCCATAATAGAATTTTGTATGAAAGTTCGTTATTCTGCCAATGGGAGATCCTGTTAGGCATACAATATCGAACAGTTGAAGATTAGTTTGAAAATAATCAAATCATTATATAATTGATAAAAACATATTAATTTATGGTAAACAAGGCATGCCAAGCTTTGCACTTTTGTTACGTAATATCAATATGGAAAGTGGTGTAACTGGAGTTGGTTTGCCTTGATTAATAACTTCAATTTAAAAAAAATCGCCAAACAAAATGGGTTTTACGTAGCGATTTACCAAAACAAACTTTAAAAAAAACCGGCCAAGAGCGTGTCGGGCCACGCTCACTGTAGGGTTCCGTAGCTTCCCAGACCATTAAAAATACCAACATTTTTCGTCAGCAAAAATAACTTTGTTTTTCATAGTATTTGTATGAAAAACAAAGTTATCATTTGCGTTTTTTTGAAAAAGTGCTATATAACTCAAAAACTATTCAACTCATCAAGTTGAAAATAATTTTCCTAGAAAGTTCATACAAAGGTCTACTTCTGTGATTTTTTTCATATTTTTTAAACTTATGGTTCAAAAGTTAGAGGGGGGGGGGACACATTGTTTTTGACTTTCGGAGCGATTATTTCCTAAAATATTAATATTATCAAAAAATGATTTTAGAAAACCCCTATTCATTTTTAAATACCTATCCAACAATATATCACACGTCAGGGTCAAAATTAAAAAAAAAATCGCTCCCCACTTTACGTCTGGGGGAGGTACCCTAATAAAAATGTTTTTTTAAATTTTTATTTTTGCACTTTGTCGGCATGATTGATATACATATTGGTACCAAATTTCAGCTTTCTGGTGCTAACGGTCACTGAGATTATCC